>CM076572.1:1053047855-1053363062 GCA_034641835.2 Pinus albicaulis | reverse complement strand
AACGATTCATTTTAGTGTAACGCTAGTTTATGTGTTTGATTTAAAAAAAAAAACTAGACATTTGAGCTTTAATCCTAAGGGGAGTGGACCCCAAAGGACAAGTATTTTGTGGATGTAATTAAATATTTAATTTGAGAAAATGAATAAAATAATTCTGTGCAGATTGACCAAAATGAGAATTATGAGATCACTTGCTAAATCCATGAGGATGGATAAAGGAAAATACTTTCCCCACAATCTTTCAAAAAATCCTTGAAAGAATTTATTTCTAAATTAGATTTTGAGGAAAATATAGTTTCCCCAATGATGTGGAGAGTAGTTGGGAAGAGGTAAAAAGCTGGGAAAAGCAGAAAGCAGCTTTAAAAGTCCCTAAATAGGGAAGCCTAGGCAAACAGGAAGAAAAGCATCCTGATATTATGGACACAGAATTAGAAACAGGCTTTGGGGAGCAAAAGCTTAAGTAAGCTATTCCTGAACAGACTAGAGGTTGGTTTGTTGGAGGAGATGATCTCAGCTCGGGGGTGAGTTCTGGGAGACAGAAGGACTCTAAGGTTGGGAGGTTGGTCAATTTTAACAGTGGTATGTTTTTTAGTTTCCTGGTGTTTATTACTTCCTACTGTATAAAGTGGTTATTCATAATTGTCTGATTTGAATGTTAGACTTGTTAGTTCTACATTTAACAGAATTAAGTATAAGGAATTCACCCTCTTAATTTTGTATATTTGTAGAAGTAGAAATCTGTAGAGGAGAATCCAGCAAAATCTCTAAACCAGGGTTGGTTTAAATCTGAGGATACATATTCCTCCACAGATAGTTTAACTTTAATCTGCTTTTGAGTTAATGAAATGAATTTGCTATATATATATATATAAGAAAGCAGTATGAGAATGCCTGTACAATTATTTAAAATAGGAACAGATGAACTGTAATCTAAGTTGTGCATTAAATGGATGAAAACACATGAGGTTCTAGAGTCAATATACCATCCATATACACATAGGAGCTCAATAGAAATTATTTTATGCATGTATCAAATCTATGTCTATAACATAATGAAGTAAGGAACAATTAGTAAGGGAAAATAACCATGATAGTAGCTTGTCTAGAAGTTAACACAGTCGAAGCTATAATGGTAACACACAGGTACCCACAGTAAATATTCAGCACAACGAAATAATTCTTTCATATGAATCTAAGACTAGTAATTTAAAGAAAGATGAATGATAGGAACTATTACATCACTTGGGATTGATTAGTAGTCTATTTTAATTGCTGTAATGAGTGGGTGGAAGTTATTGAAACATGAGCAAAATATGAGTATTTATTTACACACAGAAAATCATAAATAGACCCAGAGAAATAAGAATGACATTCTACTCCTATTGGGAGAGAGCAACCCAGAAAGAACATAAACTCAATCATTACCAAAGCCATGGAAAGTCAATGACTGCAATGAATTCTTAACAGAAAGGGGCTGATATCATCGATCCATCTAACTGACCAAATAGTCTATGAGATGTCACTATGATGCATTGAACAAACGAATATAGATTGAACCCCGGGCATGAGGAGAACAAATGAATTTCATGGCCATAGGGAACTATATATCTAAGATTAAGAAATAGTCCACTAGCCACATGTAACTATAGAAGTAGAAATTCAGACTGTCAAAATTATACAAAAATTCTTCACGCCAATTTAAGTATAAAAATTTCAAAGGAAAAACTATTTGACATAAATATTAGCATGAGAACTAATCCGGGAATCCACGCAAAAATTATCGGGAGTCACATTCGAAACGTAGATCGATGATGGGATATATATATATATATATATATATATATATATATATATATATATATATATATATATATATATATATATATATATATATATATATATATATATATTCAACTTGAAACCTTTGAGACGCAATTTATCGTATCCATAACACTAAATTTAACATAACCACTTAGAATTTTAAAAATTATTAATAGTCCCGCTCGAACAAAAATCCTTATTGGCTATGAGAAATTTTATGGACTATGTTAGACTCCTATACCAATAGGTGTCATTTTTCATGATTGACTTGTTGAACTATGCAATATGTTCAAACCTTTTTCTTGTGCAAAGGTGTTCCATATTCTTAAAAAATAAAAATAAAAATCAAAAATTTAAAAAATGTAAAGAGGGTATACCCTAAAAGAAAATCAAAGGGTAAAAAGAATAAAATGGTCAAAAAATGAAAGAAATGAACCCCAAACAAAAATAGACCAGGAAAGTGTGCAAGTCTAAATGCCACTATTTCATTTTCTGTAATAAGAAATTGTGTGCAGCTTGTCAAATTTTTGCCACAATTTATGAAGAGTCAAACTGTTTAAACTTGACTCATTCATTTTTCAATTTCATGTTGTAGAATAGAGAATAAATATCTGACCAAACAGTTAAATCTTGGCAGATAAGTAGATAGGTAGAGTTAATAAAAGGTGCTCAACAGTTTAATCTGAGCCCTTGGATGTAATAAGTGTAGAAATAGATAGGTTTGCCATGTAAAAGAAAAAGAAGATTGATAAAGGTTTGCCAGTCCAAGTGCACCCTAATAAAGAAGAGAAAATGGTAGTGTAAAGTAGATAGGGTAGGTAGATGGTGTTGCAAAGTTATATGTGATGAATGATGGTTCTAAATGTGTTCAATTTTACTTTCATCACAAAGTGCAAAAGCAGAACACTACATTGGCATAATTTCAGAGCAAAGAAAAAGTCAAAATCATTAACTTCCCATCTCACTTTTTCCCTAAATATTTTACTAATTTCCCCTAAGTGCTAAGGAATTTGAAGATTAAAGGGGCTCAAGGCATTTCCTTGACTTTTGGAGGGACCGGACCCTCGGCCCAATAATTGAAAAGACCTAAGTACTTGAAGTTATTCATCATTACACTCATTCACTTTTAATCCTTTCCTAAGTAAAATTCCATTTTACTTAGGAAAATCATGCTATATTTCATAAAAATCCCTCAAAATTACTTGCTATTCTAAGTCTAAGTGTTGAAGTTGATATAATGCAAGTTGCTTCAGAAATCTTCACTTTCCTAGTTGTGTAAAGTATTTTGAGTTTTCCTTGTTCCCTTGTCATATTAACATTTGATTTTATTTATTAAAACCTTATAACAAATAACCTTTCCCTATATCTATAACTTCTTTTATGTAAATAACCCAAAAAAAACCCTTTTACTATAGGTTTTAGCCAAAGTATTTAAACCCACATGAGGAAATAAAAAACCCGCATTATAAATCCCTTTGGCTAAAAACATATCCATATAACTATCCCCGCCCCTTATAGTAAATGAATCATATTGATTTATTTCTATATAATAAAAAATACATAGAAAAAGGGTTTAAACATATATTTTTATGTTTTAAATGAAAAAACAAATAAAACCCGAAATTTCTGACCTCGACCCTTCATAAAAACGGAATTAATTAATCACCTGGATTAGTTAATAACCTACCCTCCGCCAATGAAAATACTCCTAAAAAGATTAATTAAGTTAACGGGCCCGCGCATTAACTCCCGTAACAGCTTCCTGTCCGGATCACCGTTGGATCATCCGCCTGAAGATCTACGGCTCACAAGCATTCCGCTGCACATCCTCAGTCCGAGACTTAACGCGCAAAATGAGAGCGGTTTCCAAACAGTGCACTGGCCACGCGTCGTGTGCTCAATGGAATCGCTGCCAATTCGTAAAAAACAGCCTGCTCCCAAAAGCGGTGTGGAATATACCGCTTACCGCCCATTCCCCGTGACATGTCCATTGTACCCGATGACATCATCCTCAAAAATAATAAAAAATTCCTTTTGACTTTACAAATAAAACAAAACTTCGCGCATTTTTTATCATTTTGTATATTGAAAGCAACAGTGCCCTCTGTGCGAAGAAATTCGAAATCGACTGTCAAAATACTGTTCAACAGAATTTCGCTGAAAGCTACTTCCAGTCCAGTTTCCCAAAATCCATCCGCCGCCAGCTGGTACCTGTTAATCACATTTTTCCTCTAAAAACAGGTATTTACTCCATTTTGCCCTGAGCTCTGAAGGATATTGATTTTTCCTTGTTTTTCCACTAAAACAAAGTTAAGAGTTGATTGCTAGTTCGTTCCCTGATCCTAAAAACTGTAAATAATATTCCTGAACTTGCAATTGTACCCTTTTCCCCCGTTGAAACCTGTAAATCAGCTCAAATTTTCATAAAAAACCCCCGAATTTCCGTTTCTTTGAATACACAAGAACCAAAAAATGGAAGTTACTGTAGCCCTGAATGTAGCCCCATTGAATGCCCCTCATAGAGATTTGGATTACTTATCATTAGTGGATAAAGATTTTCAGATCAAAGACTTAGTTTTCAGTGAAAGCCCCCTTCGAATTCATTGTCGCTGCACAGACAATTATTTGAATGGCTCAGATATTATTGGGTTATGGGAGTCTGGTCTTCCTATATACCTTTTTCCCTCAATCCATATCTTTCCTGAAATTATCCATTATTGCCATGCTAATTATGATCCAAATCAAAGAGCAGTATTATCCCCAAGCCAGAACATCCTTTTTCCCATTACTGCTCAATCCATCAATGATATGTTACATTTTCAGCCTGGTGAAGCCCTTACTCCTTTGTTAATGGAAGAGTTATTAGAGAAATCCACTAAATTATCCCAAGAGGAGTTAACTCGCATTTGCCAAACCTTCATGTGGCCAGAACATCAACCTACAGGCCCTTCCCCTTATGCTAATGTTTATTTCACTGAAGAAGGTCAAAATATTCTGAGTATGATATCTTTTATAATGGGTTTTAATACCAGTGAGTTTGTCGACCATTTAACCTTGGTGTTATTATCTATGTTCACCCCTGGACAGCCTCCTGCTGTCAAGTACGACTTTGCATCTTTCATTGAAGATAAGATTCATAATCAATTGATGAGATTAGAGAATGAGAAAGTATTCAAGTATTCTACTGTCATTTACCATCTCATCCTCTATTACCAGCCAGAAAATTTCCCTTTCTATATTAAAAAACTTGATACCCAAGGGAATCCAAGATTTGTTATCTTTTGGTCAGCCATTACTCATTGTTCCCCAGATTCTCCCTATTCTTATATTGAGTTCATTGATCTTTTCATACATCCTGCAACTACCTTGTTGACAGGAGTTGCCCCTCCAAGACTCAGCAATGAAATTAAGAAAATCCTTCAGCTTTCAAAACATTATAAGATAGGTGACTGGTACTTCTATCAGAATCATACTGAAATTAGAATTTACGGATGTGAATTGAGCCCTTTCAAGTTACCCAGATATGTTCCAATGAGACTTTTTACACTTGAGTATTTCAGACAAATGAACAATTCAGATATAATTCACTTCTGTAATGCCAAGAAAAAGGCCCAACTCAGGATAAAGAGCCAATTAGGTCCATTTATCTGCAATTCTAGGGATGGAGGGGAAGAAGCTCAAAAGATATTAGAGGAACGTTGCAGATTACAGAAAAGTTTCCATTGGGTACCCTATGACCCATTCAACTTTATTTGTGACAAAAGAATGAAAAATAAATCAGCACCCTACATGCATCGAAGAATCCCTGAAATTGAAAAGTATGCCAATACAGATGAATGGGTAGAAGGAACATTAATTGAACCGAATAGTGAAGAAGTCAATATGGACAATGTAATGAAAGATCTTGGAAAAATGCTTGACCTAGAATTTTTTGGGCAAGTGCAGGTACCAGACATTGGTCCTTCTTCAGCAGGGAATTTTCAACAAAAACCACAGGAAAACATTCCATCAATTGCAGTTGAATCCAAAGGAAAAGAGAAAGAGCCTGAAATACAAGTGATTGAAACATTCAGAATGACAGAACAACCTCAAACTTCCAAAGGAAAAGATCAAGTACAGGTTTCTTCTGTTCAAACTAATCCAATAGAAATGCCAAACTTGAAAACTCCATTGAATATTGAAAAGGGAAAGAAAAGAGAAGCTGAAGGTCCTACTCCTCCCAAGGAATCTTCAAAACAGCCTCAGGCTAAAAGGCAGAAAATGAATCCACTTCCAGAAATTGAATCATATGAAGAAATCATTAATATTCCAGAAAGAGAAGATAGTCAGCAAACAATTTCAGTTAGTGGTACATACTCTGATCTTCAAGGAAAGACAATGCATAGGCAGCTAAGTACAGAAATATCTTCTTTTAAACCTCCAAAGAAAGATGCAAGAGACATAAAGAAGACTTTCATTGATATAAAAACGAGGAATGATCCATTGAGGATACAGGTGTATAATCAATATCTTAAAATGGCTCCAAAAAATCAAGAGAGATTAATGTCAGCTTTTGACATTCAACGGGGTAAAATGCTAATGAGCCATTTTAAACCCAAAGTGCAACAACCACAGACAACAGCTCATTATATCAGAACCAATTTTGAGGTCCTAGCAAAAGATATTCATCCTTTGGACCAGATTGAATTACACAAGCAGACTGGAGAAATGATATATTCTACACTCACTGGCAAAGCTATGGCAGCTCATGAATTACAGGATTATTTGAATAATACAAACACCCAGCTGCAGATTGAGAAAGCTTCTTCCCAAGCAAAGGATAACAGGATAAAATATTTGGAGGAAATAATTATCAGTTTGGGTCATAATCCTAAGGATGTTAAGGGCATTGAAGCATTAATCAAGAGGAAAGATGATGACATTGCTGCATTGAGGAAACAGTTGAAACTACCAGCTTCAAGACACCCTCAGACTGAAGAAGTAATGAAGGAAAATTCAGAAGAAGAGGTGATGGACTTACTTTTAAAAATGAATGAACGACTTGCTAAAACAGAGAAAGAACTTGAGCAAGCATTAAAAGATAAAGAGTCCATTATTCTAACAATGACAACACAGGCAGCCACAGGAACAGGTACACCAATTACAGGCCAACAAGCAGAGCTAACACAGGTGAACACTTCTGATAAGAGTTCTGATGAATTAATCAAAGCAATGAATGAATTAAAACTGCAGGTGACAGAACTCCAAAGCTTAAAGTCTCAGCTTTCCACTCTGGAAAATAAATATGATCAATCAAAAATAAGTATTGCTGAGAAGACAAGAGAAATCAAAAGACTAGAAAAATCAGTTAAAGCATTGGAAAAGGATCTTACAATGGAAAGACCTTTAAGTGAATTAAAAAAGAAATTTGAAGAATATTGTCTCAACGACAAAGAACGCGGTATTCTATTCCAAATAATATATGAACATCAAGATTAATGACAGTCTGGGAAGAAATTGAGAGAGCAAGGGAAGAGTTAGAATATTTTAAGAAGCCAATAGACTTATCAATTATTTGAATATTAATAAGTAGCAACTTGCGTAGTTGGAATTCGTGGATTTAACTAGATTCATCTTGATTCTTTTTTTACTTTGTCAGAATATCGAATTTTTGGAATAAAAGTGTTTTGGAGAAACTTCTTTGTGGCTTGCTGGATGATGATTTGAAGCTCAAGACTTTTTGCAGGATTCATGTGTCTGACTACAGTTCAATAAGTCCTTTCTATCCTATGTTTTAAGTTTTATATCTATTTATAATATCACTGTGTTCCATTCTGAATAATTGACATGAAAGAATAAATCAAAACTTACTTAAGTGTACTCTGATTTCAATTGTGATTATTCTAAATGTTTTCTTCTAAACTGGTTATAAGCAACGAATTCTTAATTGCTCTTGTTTCGCTGGTTTAAACATTTTGATTACTATAGTAAAGAATTCTTAACTGCTCTTTATTTGTAATCATTCACTTTCTTTCTTTTGAACATGTTGAAAGATTCTTAATTTCCTTTCATCCCTTCAAAATCCATTCCATTCACTTTAATTTCTAAAATTGTTCTCTGTTTGGCTATCTTGCCCTGCAAAGCCATCTTGTGTGTAGAATATTAATCTAGTAAAGCCATCCTTTCGACTCCATAGCCCAATGGCCTGAAAATATTCAACCTTGCCCTTAGTTGGCGGATTCCACCATTCAAATTCAAACAAAATTCTTGGACTTATAACTAGCCTAAAACTTTCTAAGAACAAAGCTAAATTTTAAAGAGAGAGCCCTCTCTGGATATAGATTGGCTAGATTCTGTATCTGAAGGTTGGTTTGTGGTTACCTCGGGTTTACTTTCCTTTTCCACAACTTCAAGGAAAACCTGAGTGATAACATAGTGGCGACCATACTGGGGAGCTGAATCATTTTTATTATTACTATTGTTTGCTTATAAGCTATAGACAGAGTCTGAAGATCAGCCAGGTAGCCTTTGAAATTCTTTTGCTATGCAATTGCATAGTAAATAAATTCTGCTTCAGTCTATCTCTGGTTTAGCTTAATAACTGAACTTTAGTTTCAAACATTCAATCAGACTCTCTAGTTCAATAAATCTTTGAGAAAATTTTAATTAAAAATCTTAAATTTCTTGAAGAATTTGCTGAAGTTGTACTTTCATTGTATTCCAAACAAAAAACCAAAAAGATAAAGTCTAGGAAAACTGGCTTCAGAAAGGATTCGTCATACCAGGTCAAATCCTGACCCTAATCCACCACCGATATTTGAAAATCCAAATCTGATTCCTAGGATTCTTAGAAGACAAGGAAGTCAAGAAAGCTCTGAAAGAGGAAGTCAAGAAAGTTCTGGAAGTTCTCGACCTCTTTCTAGATCAGCATCCTGTCCTGTAAAGTGGATTTATTTTGATGAAATACCTTTTGATGAGCGATTTGAAACATCCTTATTTGTGAATTTTTCTGAAACTGAATTATCCAGATTAGTTTCGGTCCCTTTTTTTTTTGAAGATTTACAATTGAGATTTGTTTCATTTCATCTTGACATACATTTACAAAATTCCATTCAATCTGAACAGACCTTTGAAGAAACTTCAAACACTTCTGTAATTACTACAGCTTCCCTGAGTTCATCTACCTTTCCTCAAACTTCTCAAACACAAGCCACTCCTTCTACTCCTCCACCTTCATCCAGACCATCATCACCTGTTATTCCATTACACCTTCCAATGGCCAATAGATATGCTCCGTTATAGTTGCCAGCCAACCCTGTTGCTTTGCCCCAAGATTATCAGAGTAAGATCACCCCTTTTGATGGATCCGGTACTTATACTGCTCAACAACATACCAAAAGGATGACTGATTACTTTGAATTTTATGAAATTGACACTGATGATGTCCGAATGAGAATTTTTGTTCAGAGTCTTACTGGGGAAGTCAGGACATGGTTTAGGGCCCTTGCTCCAAACAGTATTGCTGACTTACCAGCCCTGTATAGGTCATTTTTAAATAGATGGGAGAAGAAGAAAGACCCTCTTCAGATCCTATCTGACTTTGGAAAATTAAAAAGAGGACCTAATGAAACAGTACAAGATTACATCATCAGATTTAATGAAGCCTACAACGTTGTTCCTCAAAACCTTAGACCACCTCCGGATTCAGTATTGGTTAAATTCCCTGATGGTTTTGACTCTGACATAGCATATTCACTTAGGGAAAGAGCCCCCCAAACCCTAGAAGAAATGCAAAGCATAGTGGTTAGTGTGGAAGCAAACCTCATAGAAAAACGAGCTAGAGCTAGGGCCGAAAGAAGAATGCCTATGAATGAAGAACCTTCAGCTTTTGAAAGAAATCTGGATGCAATCATCAAAGGTATGGAAAGACTGGGAGACAGAGTAGAGACAATCGAAAGAAATTCTTCTAGTGATAATCAAAATGTTGTGAGAAACCCAAACTTTAGAAGAAATCATAATCAAAATATTGGGAAAAATGTCCCTGACCAAAACATCAGGCCACCATTCCAAGAAAATTTTGTTGAAGGTTCAACTTCTGAAGAGCCTACCGAGGATATTGAAATAAATAACGTGACTGAAAACAAAAATGAACCAGAAGTTTTCCTATCTCAAGATGATCAAGAAAATCATATTCTTGAAACATTTCAAACTCATTCAGGAGAAACTTTTGATTTTAAAGAAGGTTATGACACAACAATTTATGAAGTTCATAAACAATACAATTTGAGAAGCAGACAGATTGATGTGCCAGAGAATAGAAAACAGAAAGCTGTAAAACAAAATGCCAAAGGTAAAACTAACATTCCTCCTGTACAAAACACTCCTCCTGTACAAATTTTGTCTAGGACAAGTCCTAACCCCGCAAATCCAATAATTGAATATGTGTCTGATAACCAACCAAATAATAAACAACTATCTAATACTTTTCCTCCTGTAGGAAACGTACAAGAAACAGCAGAAGTTCATTCAGAAACACCTTCAACTCATAATCCCATCTATGAAAAAGAGAAAAACAATGAAGACCCAAAAAATAGAGAAAACCCAACTGTTCAAAACACTAGAGCTCAAACAGAAAAACCTTTCAATCTAGAGGCTGAAATAGGAAAACTAAAGATAGTTGTTCCCTTATCATAATTGGCTAAACATGATGTATATAGAAGCCAAATCAGCAAATCCCTTAACATTAACATTACTGGAATGGATGATTCAGTAAATGTTCTTGATGATCAACCCAAACTCCTTTTTGGCCCTGAGGTAAATGGCAAACCAGAAAGTGGAGGAACTCCTCCATTTTATGTGAGCTTGAATGTTCATGACAAAATACTCCATAATGCTATGCTTGATTCTGGAGCATCCCATAATTTGATGCCAAAGGCTGTGATGGAAAGATTAAACCTTGATATTACCAGACCATATAAAGATATGTTTTCTTTTGATTCAAGTCAGGTAAGATGTTTAGGTTTGATTAAAGATCTGTGTTACTTTGGTACAATACCCTGCGAAATCTGTTCTGATGGATATAGTAGTGGCCGATATTCCTCCCAAATATGGTATGTTGTTGTCTAGATCCTGGGGTGCTAAACTTGGAGGATCTATTCAATTAGACATGTCATATGCTACTATTTCGGTATTTGGTCAACCTAAAAGACTATACAGAGAGACCTTGATGAAGTATTTAGTCAGTAGCCATGAGAAGCCTGAAAACTTCCCTGTCTATTCAGTACATTCTGATATGGACTCTTTCATCCTTTATAATGCTGAATTGGACCTTCCTACTGAATTAGAAGCACCAGAAACAGAGACTGCAAATAAATCTACTGTTCAAATCGAAGAAATTTCTGAAAACAAAGAAACACCAGACAATCAAGAAATACCAGGAAAAATTGAAAGACCAAAGCCTCCTGTTAAGAAACATGTTAAAACAGTTGATGAAGATTATGAACATGAAATTTTGTGGCATTTAGAATTTGATGGTTCAGTAAATAAGTTAGGAGAAGGAGTTGGAATTTGGATACATAATGTTGAAAATGATCACGCCGAAGGCCATGCTTATAGGTTGAACTTTAGATGCACTAATAATATGGCAGAGTATGAAGCTCTTTTGCTAGGGCTTAAACATGTCAAAAAGTTAGGAGCAATTAGAGTATCAATCATAGGAGACTCTGAGTTAATTATCCAACAGATCAATGGTGAATGTTCAACAAAAGATCCCAGATTGAAGCAATACAGAGAAACATTTGTGGAAATTCTCAACACTTTTCTACAAGCTCAACTTGCCAAGATTCCCAGGAAACAAAATTTGCATGCTCACAGTCTTGCAATGTTCGCTAGCACATGTAAATTACCTTTTGGACCTAATCATCAGTTCCCAGCTGAGATTAGACATAGACCTGCTATACCGGATAATCTCATGAATTGGCAAGTGTTTGTAAATAATAATCAGATCAATAGTTTTTTGACATTAGAAAATGAGTTCTCTAACAGTAGTATAGATGAAGACACAACAATCAATGAATCTGATCAAATAGATGAACACGAAGTGAATATTTTAGAAGAAACTACAATTCACATGCTTCACCCAACCAAATTCACTGAAAAAGATATGCAAGATTTGAAACAAATGGAATTCGATGAGATCATAGAAGATGAATCTGAAATTATTAATCTGAAAGATAATCATTTACCCAAAGGATTAACTCCTTTGGAAGATCTTTTTGACTCAAATGATATTCCACTAAAACCCAAAATGGAACCTTTAAAAGCTGATATTGAAGAAGTCAATTTGGGAACTGAAGGAAATCCCAAGATGGTTAAACTATCTAAATCTCTGCCAGAAGATCAAAAGGTTAAATATGTTGAACTTTTAAAAGAATTCCAGGATGTTTTTTCCTGGAGTTATGAAGATCTGAAGTCATACGATACATCAATCATTCAACATACAATACCTTTGAAACCAGATCAGAAACCTTTCAAACAAAAACTTAGAAGGATCAATCATGTTTTACTACCTTCAATTGAGAAAGAAATTAAAAGAATGTATGAAGCAGGAATTATAGCTCCTATTAGATTCTTTGAATGGGTTTCTAATTTAGTACCAACAAGAAAAAAGACTGGAGAGATTAGACTGTGTGTTGATTTGAGAAATTTGAACAAAGTTTCTTTAAAAGATAACTATCCTTTGCCTAAAATGGACCATATCCTACAAAGGGTAGTAGGATCTTCAAGGATTTCTCTTCTAGATGGATTTTTAGGGTATAACCAGATTCTGGTTCATCCTGATGATCAAGACAAAACATCATTTACAACACCATGGGGTACTTTTAAATATGTTAAGATGCCATTTGGTCTAAAAAACGCAGGGGCAACCTTTCAAAGAGCAATGGATATTGCATTCGCCAAAGAAATCCATGATTTTATTGTTATTTATCTAGATGATTTAACTGATTTTTCAAAGACAGATCAACAACATTTAGATCATCTAAGACAAGTATTTTTAAAATGCAGAAAGTATGGTATTTCTTTAAATCCGAAAAAATCATTGTTTGGTCTTGAAGAAGGAAAACTCCTAGGTCACATTATTTCTAAAGATGGCATTAGAATTGATCCTGAAAGAATACAAGCCATATTGCAGATACCTCATCCCAGGAACATTAAAGAACTTCAAGCTTTCATAGGAAAGATCAATTTTTTGAGAAGATTCATTTCTAGTTTAGCTGAATTACTTAGACTGCTTACTAACATGTTAAAAAAGGATTCAAGTATTGACTGGACCATAGAAGCCAAGCAATCATTTGAAGAAATCAAAATGGCTTTAACCAGAACACCAGTTCTTACCAGTCCAAAGTTTGATAGAGATTTCATCATTTTTTCATTTGCTTCTGAACATACAATTGCAGTTGTTTTACTACAAAAGGATGATCAAGGATGTGAAAAACCAATAGCCTTTTTTAGTAAAGCACTTAGAGATGCATCATTGAAATATAATATCATGGAGAAACAAGCTTTTGCACTTGTGAAAGCAATTAAAGATTTCAGAGTTTATATATTGTATTCTCATGTGATAGCTTATGTACCTAATGCTATCGTTAAAGACATCTTAACTCAAGATGGTATTGAAGGCAAAAGAGGTAAGTGGATAGCTACCATATTAGAATATGATATTGAAATAAGACCTACAAAACTCATAAAAGGACAAGGTTTGGCTCAACTCATGACTGAAACTAATTGCCAAGCCCTGAACATTAATGAACTGGATGACGAACAGGAGATGGTGACTCCATAGATCAGTCAAACCTTTTTAGACTCACCTTGGTACACTGATATCATTTATGTTTTGTTAAACCTGCAAGCTCCTCCAGGGTTATCCAGAACGAAACAAAGGTTCTTAAAAATGACATCTTTAAAGTATTGTATTTTAGATAGTGCTCTTTTTTGGAAGAATCATGATGGAATTCTATTAAATTTTTTATTGAAAGATGAAACTGACAAGGTTCTTAATGAATTTCATGCAGGAGACTGTGGTGGACACCTCTACTGGAAGTCAACTGCAGATAAAATCTTAAGGGCTGGTTTTTACTGGCCAACCTTGTTTTCAGATGTTAAGAAATTTGTAACTTCTTGTCATAAGTGTCAGATCTTTGAAGGCAAGAGAAAATTGTTGCCTTTACCATTAAAACCAATTTCCACCGAGAGACCCTTTCAACAATGGGGACTGGATTTTATTGGAGAAATCCATCCCCCTTCTTCTGGGCAACACAGATGGATTCTTACTGCCACATATTACTTTACTAAATGGATTGAAGCTATCCCATGCAGACAAGCCAATGATTCTGTAATTATAGGGTTTTTAGAAACCAATATACTTTCAAGATTTGGCTGTCCAGAGAAAATTATAACAGATAATGCTGCCGCATTTAAGTCTAAGAAAATGATTAGTTTCTGCAATAAATATCACATCACTTTAGGCCATTCAACAACCTATTATCCTCAGGGTAATGGACTGGCAGAGTCTTCCAATAAAAGCCTTATTAATATCATTAAAAAATTATTGGAAGAAAATAAAAAGAATTGGCATAAGAAACTTACCAATGCATTGTGGGCAGATAGACTTACAACTAAGAAATCAATTGGGACCAGTCCATATGAATTAGTTTATGGTATTGAGGCTAGATTTCCATCATCCTTAGGAATTCCTGTTATGAAATTACTTCAGGAGGCTCAAGTAGAACCAAATGATATTCAGAGAAGAATAAACCAAACAATTCACTTGCAACAGACCAGAGAAGAAGTGTATCAACGGTCCCAAGTCTTGCAGGAAAAGTTAAAGAAAATGTTTGACAAAAGGACTAAAGCAGAAGATTTTCAACTAGGAGACAAAGTTCTGAGATGGGATTCCAGAAGGGAAGATAAAGGAAAACATGGGATATTTGATTTCTTATGGAAAGGACCTTACATCATTCATGCTTTACAGGGAAATAACACATACTTTTTGAAGAATTTGGATGGTTCAGAAGCTGAGGAAGGACTAGTCAATGGTCGAATGTTAAAGCACTATTTTGATCCTATTTACTAGGATGTTCTGATTTTTTCTAACTTGTACATAATATATCCTTTCTAATGCATCTGTTTTGATTGGATGGTCAATTGATGGAGTTGAAGCCCGAAGTGAAGGCCCTAAGCTTCAGAAGTTTTACTATCATATATACAATAAAGTCACCATAAGAAAAAGATTTCATGGTTCAATTAAAGGTATTTTGAGGCATCTGACCTGCTATTCTTGACTTTTCACCAGGAAAAGCCATCCCCAAGTGGAGCCAGTGTTAGACTCCTATATCAATAGGTGTCATTTTTCATGATTGACTAATTGAACTATGCAATAAGTTCAAACCTTTTTCTTGTGCAAAGGTGTTCCATATTTTCAAAAAATCAAAAAATCAAAAAATTTTAAAAAATGTAAAGAGGGTATACCCTAAAAGATAAATCAAAGGGTGAAAAAATAAAATTGGCCAAAAAGTGAAAGAAAATGAACCCCACCAAAAGAAAGGCCAAGGAAAGTGTGCAAGTCCAAATGCCACTACTATTTCATTTTTTGTAAATAAGTAATTGTGTGCAGATTGTTAAACTTTTGCCACAATTTATGAAGATTCAAACTGTTTAAACTTGACTCATTCATTTTTCAATTTCATGTTGTAGAATAGAGAATAAATATCTAACCAAACAATTTAATCTTGGCAGATAAGTAGATAGGTAGAGTTAATAAAAGGTGCTCAACAGTTAAATCTGAGCCCTTGGATGTAATAAGTGTAGACTTAGATAGGTTTTCCATGTAAAAGAAAAAAAGATTGATAAGGGTTTGCCAGTCCAAATGCACTCTAATAAAGAAGAGAAAATGGTAGTGTAAAGTAGATAGGGTAGGTAGATGGTGTTGCAAAGTTTCATGTGATGAATTATGGTGCTAAATGTGCTTAATCCTTTACTTTCATCACTAAGTGCAAAGGCAGAACACTACATTGGCAAAATTTCAGAGGAAAGCAAAGTCAAAATCATTAACTTCCATCTCACTTTTTCCCTAACATTTACTAATTCCCCTTAAGTGCTAAGGAATTCGAAGATTAAAAGGGCTCAAGGCATTTCCTTGACTTTTGGAGGGACCGGACCCTCGGCCCAATAATTGAAAAGACCTAAGTACTTGAAGTTATTCATCATTACATTCATTCACTTTTAATCTTTTCCTAAGTAAAATTCCATTTCACTTAGGAAAATCATGCTATATTTCATAAAAATCCCTCAAAACTACTTTCTATTCTAAGTCTAAGTGTTGAAGTTGATATAATGCAAGTTTCTTCAGAAATCTTCACTTTCCTAGTTGTGTAAAGTATTTTGAGTTTTCCTTGTTCCCTTGTCATATTAACATTTGATTTTATTTATTAAATCCTTATAACAAATAACCTTTTCCTATATATATAACTTCTTTTATGTAAATAACCCAAAAAAAAACCCTTTTACTATAGTTTTTAGCCAAAGTATTTAAACCCACATAAGGAAATAAAAACCCGCATTATAAATCCCTTTGGCTAAAAACATATCCATATAACTATCCCCGCCCCTTATAGTAAATGAATCATATTGATTTATTTCTATATAATAAAAAATAGATAGAAAAAGGGTTTAAACATTTATTTTTATGTTTTAAATGAAAAATAAATAAAACCCGAAATCTCTGACCCCAAACCTTCACAAAAACGGAATTAATTAATCACATGGATTAGTTAATAACCTACCCTCCACCAATGAAAATACTCCCGAAAATATCAATTAAGTTAACGGGCCCGTGCATTAACTCCCACAACAGCTTCCCGTCCGGATCACCGTTGGATCATCCGCCTGAAGATCTACGACTCACAAGCATTCCGCTGCCCATCCTCTGTCCGAGACTTAACACGCAAAATGGGAGCGGTTTCCAAACAGTACACTGGCCACGCATCGTGTGCTCAATAGAATCGCTGCCAATTCGTAAAAAACTGTCTACTCCCAAAAGCGGTGTGGAATATACCGCTTACCGCCCATTCCTCATGACATTTCCATCGTACCCGATGAAATCATCCTCAAAAATAATAAAAAATTCCTTTTGACTTTACGAATAAAACAAAACTTTGATTTTTTATCATTTTGTATATTGAAAGCAACTGTGCCCTCTGAGTGAAGAAATTCAAAATAGACTGTCAAACTACTGTTCAACTGAATTCTACTAAAAGCTACTATCAAACCAGTATTCCAACATCCATCCGCTGCCAGTTGGTACCTGTTAATCACAGTTTTTCCTCTAAAAACAGGTATTTACTCCATTTCACCCTGAACTCTAAAAGAAACTAAGTTTTCCTTGTTTTTACACTAAAATAGAGTTAAATTTGATTGCTATTTCGTTCCCTGATCCTAAAAACTGTAAATAATATTCCCGAACTTGCAATTATACCCTTTCCCTGTCGAAACCTGTAATTTTTCCAAATTTCCATAAAAACCCCCGAATTTCCATCTTTGAATACACAAGAACCAAGAATGGAAGTTCCTATAGCCTTAAATGTTGCTCCATTGAACGCCCCTCATAGAGATTTGGAATATTTGCCTTTAGTGGATAAAGATTTTCAGATCAAAGACTTAGTTTTCAGTGAAAGCCCCCTTCGAATTTATTGTCGCTGCAGAGATAATTATTTGAAAGGCTTGGACGTTATTGGGTTATGGGAATCTAATTTCTCGAGATACCTTTTGCCTTCAGTCCATATCTTCCCTGAAATTATCCATTATTTCCATGCTAATTATGATCCAATTTAGAGAGCAGTTTTATCCCCAAACCAGAATGTCCTTTTCCCTATTACTGCTCAGTCCATCAATGATATGCTCCATTTTCAACTTGGTCAAAACCTCACTCCCTTGATCATTGGAGAATTGCTTTAAAAATCTACCCAGTTGTCCCCTAAAGAGATAAAACACCTTTGTCAGACTTTCATGTTACCTGAACATCAGCGCAAGGGCCCTCCTCCCTATGTTAGTGCCTTTTTTACTGAAATGGGCTAGATCATCCTGAATAT
Source organism: Pinus albicaulis (assembly GCA_034641835.2). Taxonomy (NCBI): domain Eukaryota; kingdom Viridiplantae; phylum Streptophyta; class Pinopsida; order Pinales; family Pinaceae; genus Pinus; species Pinus albicaulis. The sequence continues at coordinate 1,053,345,117 of CM076572.1, read as the reverse complement.
GATTTCTTTTATCATGGGCTTTTATACTAGTGAGTATGTTGATGAGTTAACTCTAGTATTATTATCTATCTTCACTCCTAGATAGCCTCCTGCTGTTAGATATGACTTTGCATCTTACATAGCCAAAAAAATCCATGACCAATTCATGAGCTTGGAAAATGAGAAAGTCTTCAAATATTCCTATGTTATCTATCACCTCATGATATATTACCAGTCTGAAAACTTTCCTTTCCATGTTCAAAAGCTCAATGTCCAAGGAGATCCCATGTCTGTCATATTTTGGTCGGCCATCACCCACAATTCCATAGATTCTCCTTATTCCTATAATGAATTCATTGATCTGTTTATACACCCTGCAACTACCTTGTTGACAGGAATTCCCCCTCCAAGACTCAGTAATGAGATTAAGAAAACTCTGCAACTTTCAAAACACTACAAAATTGGTGATTGTTATTTGTACCAAAATTATACAGAAGTCAGAATATATGGATGTGAGTTATGTCCATTTAAATTTCCAAAGTATGTGCCTGTGAGAATTTTTGCTTTAGATTACTTCACGTAAATGAATAACTCTGATATTATTCATTTTTGTAATGCAAAGAAGAAAGCCCAACTCCGAATCAAAGGTCAATTAGGTCCATTTATATGCAATTCTAGGGATTATGGACAAGATGTTGAGAGAATAATAGAAGACCATTTCAAATTGCAAAAGAGTTTCTACTGGGCCCCTTATGACCCATTTGGCTTCATTTGTGAAAAAAGAATGAAAACTAAATCAGCACCTTACATCCATCATAGGATTTCAGAAGTTGAAAAGTATGCTAATAAAGATGAATAGGTGGAGGGAACATTAAGTGAATAGGATAGTGAAGAAGTCAATATGGACAATGTAATGAAAGATCCTAGAAAAATGCTTGACCTCGAATTTTTTGTGCAAGTGCAGGTACCAGACATTGGTCCTTCTTCAGCAGGGAATTTTCGACGGGAGTTACATGAAAACATTCCATCAATTGCAGTTGAATCCAAAGGAAAAGAGAAAGAGCCTGAAATACAAGTAATTGAAACATTCAGAACAACTGAACAACCTCAGACATCTAAGGCTCAAGGACAAGTGCAGGTTCCTCCTCAAACCAAACCAGTAGAAATGCCAAACTTGCAAACTCCACTGAATATTGAAAAAGGCAAGAAAAGGGAGGCTGAAGATCCTACTCCACCCAAGGAAACTTCAAAATAGCCTCAGGCTAAAAATCAGAAACTGAATCCACTTCCAGAAGTTGAATCATTTGAAGAAATCATTGATAGTCCGAAGAGAGAGGATAGTCAGTTAACAGGATCAATTAGTGGGACAGTCACTACTATTCAGCCAAGTACTAAAATGTCATCATTCAAACAGCCAATGAAAGATGCAGGAGACATAAGAAGGAAATTTATCAGTATAAAATAAAGGAATGATCCACTAAGGGTCCAGGTGTATAATCAGTATCTTAAAATGGATCCACAAAATCAAGAGAGATTAATGTCAGCTTTTGACATTCAGCAAGGGAAAATGTTAATGATCCATTTCAAATCTAAAGTGCCAAAACCACAGACAACAGCTGACTACATTAGGACCAATTTTGAGGCCCTAGAAAAATATATTCATGCATTGGACTAGATAGAATTACACAAGCAAACTGGAGAAATGGTATATTCTACCCTTACTGACAAAGCAATGGCAGCTCATAAATTACAAGATTCTTTGAATAATACAAATACCCAGTTGCAGATTGAGAAAGCTTCTTCCCAAGCAAAGGATAACAGGATAAAATCTTTGGAGGAAATAATTATCAGTTTGGGTCGTAATCCTAAGGATGTTAAGGGCATTGAAGCATTAATCAAGAAGAAATATGATGACATTGCTGTACTAAGGAAACAATTGAAACTACCAGCTTCAAGGCACCCTCAGACTGAAGAAGTACTGAAGAAGAATTCTGAAGAAGAGGTAATGGACTTGCTTTTAAAAATAAATGAAAGGCTTGCTGAAACAGAAAAATAACTTGAATAAGCATTAAAAGAAAAAGAATCTATTATTCCAGCAACTACAACACAGGTAGCCACAGGAACAGGTACATCAATCACAGACCAACAAGCAGAGCTAACACAGGTGAACACTTCTGATAAAGGTTCTGGTGAATTAATCAAAGCAATGAATGAATTAAAACTGCAAGTGACAGAACTCCAAAGCTTAAAATCTCAGCTTTCTAATCTGGAAAATAAATATGATCAATCAAAAATGAGTGTTGCTGAGAAGACATGAGAAATCAAAAGTCTAGAAAAATTAGTCAAAGCATTCGAAAAACATCTTGCAATGGAAAAACCTTTAGGTGAATTAAAATAAATTCTTTGGAATAACATTATACAGTCAATAAGGGATGTTTGGCTTTCTATTGAAATAATACATGAATAGCAGGATTTAATCAAAATGGCTCTAGAAGAAACTAAGAGAGCAAAACAAGAGTTAGGAAATATGCCAGAAGAAGCCAATAGATTTATCAATTTTTTGAATACCCAGAGTAAACAGCAACTTGCAGAACTTGGAATTCAAGACAGAACAGGAACCATTTTAGAAATCAAAAGAGTTTTTACTAAAAGAACTTTTTTGCAAAATCTTGAACAAAGGTGTTCAGACATGCAGCAAGAAATTTTTACCTTCAGAGAAAGATTTGATGATTTGTTGAATAAAGGTTTGCCCAGTCCTGTTAGTGCAGAAGATAGATTAATGGATTTGGAAAATTTTGTTGCAAAAGTAAAAAAACAGGTTGATGATCAAGCCAGTTCTTCAACCAGTACAGCAGAAGGAACATTACCAACAGGGAAAAGTCTTGATGAAAAATTGGAGAGTTTATTTTATCTTGAAAATGAAATAAAAAATTTGTTTCCATATCAGCTTAATTTTTTCAAATACACCGAAGCTGATGAAACAGTGAGAAAATTGCAGAGGACCAGATTGCCAGAATTTCAATGGTGGGATGAGATGATGGAACTTTTATAAAAATTATCCTTGGGTAAAAAAATTTCGCCTATTTTCACTGAGGTATATTTTGATAAAGGATAAATAGGTGAATAAAGGTCAAAGAGTATCAGTAAGAATAAAAGAGTATCAGACAAGCAAGGCAGTTAGAAAAGAATTACTCAAGAAGACAACAACGAGCTAAAACAAAGGGACTGCTTCCAGCACATTCTAAAAAAGAGGAGACAGCACACAACATCAGCTGATTTATCCTATCTACGAGACCATCTGTCTCCATTTGTATTGTAACCTATTCATTAGTCACCCTAGATTATATCTCTTTTGTTATGAGATATTTTTAATAATTTTTTGTATAAATAAGCCCTCGAAAGGAGTATTGAGGGTGGATTCTACTACTTTGTTGTAACATTGATTTTTTGGAATAAAAGTGCTTTGGAGAAATTTCTTTGTGGTTTGCTGGATGATGATTTGAAGCTCAAGACTTTTTGCAGGATTCATGTGTCCGACTACAGTTCAATAAGTCCTTTCTATCCTATGTTTTAAGTTTTATATATGTTTACTATATCACTGTGTTCCATTTCTGAGTAATTGACATAAAAGAATAAATCAGAACTTACTTAAGTGTACTCTGATTTCAATTGTGATTATTCTAAATGTTTTCTTCTAAACTGGTTATAAGCAACGAATTCTTAATTGCTCTTGTTTCGCTGGTTTAAACATTTTGATTACTATAGTAAAGAATTCTTCAATGCTCTTTATTTGTAATCATTCACTTTCTTTCTTTTGAACATGTTGAAATATTCTTGATTGCCTTTCATCCCTTCAAAAATCCATTCCATTCACTTTAATATCTAAAATAAATATGCCTGATATCTTTACCAGCAGTGTTCATTCCTGTGAAGATTAATTCAAGAAGCCTCCAACTCTATGGGCCAATGACTAAAGTGTTTACATATTCCTCAGTGGGCGTGATTCATCATTTCAAATTCAAAAAGCCCAATTTTCTGGACTTATGGACTCAGTCTCAAAATTCAGTATCAGTGTTAAATTTTAAGAGAGCCTTCCAGATAATGAGATTGGCTGATTCAGATCAAGGTTGGCTTGTGTCATTTCATTTATTCCTTTCACAAACTTCATGGTGGAAACCAGTGATAACAAATCCAAGGTTTACTAACAAGTGATTCTAGGCTCCTCAACAGTGGTCTATCCGAGGTTTAACGTTTTTATTACATGCACATTTGTTATCTTTCCCAATGAGATAGTTATGATTACCTCACTGGTTCCGACATGATCTCGTACTTGACTCTTTTAAGAAGAGCTTCCCATAGCACAATTGCAACAATTGGAATTTTTCCTACCGCAAGATGCTACTTGTTTGTTTATTTGCTTTGGAACGTTAACTACAACCTATTCCAAAGCACTAGCCTAAGCTAGATTGGTTGAAAGAGCCCTAGAAAATGTAAAAATTTCTAAATGAATTTTAATTAAGCGTTGTGTTATTTGGGTTGTTATTACTCACAGGGTAAATGGATATGAAACCAATGGTGTTATGAGCTGACCCAAAAATGAATGCAATCGAATATGATAATGTAATATTCTCAATTTGATGAATTCTAACTAGAGTAAGGAGAGAGTTTCCATTCACTTCCAACAATGCAAAAATTGATAAATAAGAGAAATATAACAAATTCTCTAATGCACTAATTTTATCAAGAAAAACTAATGCAAATCAATTTTAATTTTTAATTTTTATGTTTTTTTTAAAACAAGCATAAAAACATGTAAATTCAAATAAAATAAAATGATCTAAATCTACGATTGATTTTTCCAGAATGTAAACTATGCAGTTGTAATCTATGCACAATTCACTTGAAAAGTATGCAAATGTAATCTATGCACATTTTTCATTCATATTCTGAAAATGAGAATTTTAATTATGAAAATGTGATCTATGCAAGAGAATTCTCTAACACAAGATGATTCTAATGTAATCTAAAGAACCAATCAAGTGTAAGTAAAGAAAATTGGGTGAGAATTTCAAAGGTCAAAAAATAAAACACTCAAAGGTGATTAACACTCAGACACAAAAACAAAAGCAAAAGGATGAAAAATTGTTAAGAGATTGAGACAAACCTCGAAGTAATGACCAAAGGAAATTAAATTAATAATTTCTCCAAAAAGAGACTCAAAACACCCAATTAACTTAATGGAGACTGATGCAAAAGTTGTTGAAAGAAATTCAAACATAAGACTTTGACAGTCAAAACAGGTTGGGGAAAACATAGAGAATCTGGTAATATGGATTCTAAAAAGAGAACAATTTTCCACAAGTCCACATGTTTCAATGGAGAACAATGCAGTACCGCACTGTTCTGAACTAAAAACCGCAGAGGATACCACACTATTTTTAAATAACAACCGCGGAGGCCAGGAAAAGTACAGAAAACTTAAAAATTCAGATTTTATTTTCAGGGATTCTGGTAAGTTATCTACCCAACGTGGTTTTAGACTAATCAAAATCAGAAGACTGGTAAAATTCAAACTGAAAAACAAAAAGGAAAACTAAGTTCTATTCCCCAGTGGAGTCGCCATTTTGTTAGGCAGACAAATCCCTCTTGCAGACAAGAGCAATCTCCCTAGTATCCTAAGGATATCTAGAAACAAACAAACAGATGTAGACCATTTCCTCTAGACTATTTTGCTTAAGAATTACTAATTAACTATGGAGAGATGCTCCTACCTGAAGTCCAATGCTTATTCGATCTTCAATCTAGTCATTCCAGAAGGTATCGATCCAACATGTAATATCTGTAATCAAAGATAAGCAAACAAGATCAAACGCATCTGCAAGATATGATAATTCAAAAGCAATAATCTATCTTTGTGATCAAGGAATCCAAGAATTAAATTATTTAAAAGATAGATGAACAACTCAATGAGAAAATAGAATCCATTTGTATTAACTTTGAATAAAAAGAAGAAACCTTACAACCTTGATGCCTTGATGTTTTTACAGGTTCTTCCGAGGTCCCGAACAACTGTTTTCCTCAGTTTGACGAGACTCCGACTCTCTTTATCAACATAAGGATATGGCTATGAGTATGTAATATTTCTCATACCGACGATGCAGAACATGGAGAGTATTTTTTCTTTAGCAATTCTCTTCTACAAGCTAAGAAGTAAGTACATAAATCTACAGTCTACGTACCCCTGATACTGAAACTTGGTCTCAATTTATAGTAGAAGGGAGGTAGTTTTAGCTCTAAAAAGGAAGGGATAAAGCCCTCTCATCATGGAATTTTAACTCCAAAAACCAAGGGATAGCTCCATTTATGAAGGGATATTGGTTCATGAATGGAAGGGAAGAAGCTCGACCAAATAGCGCTTCTAGAAGGCCCCAACTGGGAGAATATTCGACCAGCTGGGCTTCTAGAACTTACTTTTCTCTTTATTTTACCTTTAACGAGGGTCTGCAGTTTTAATAAGGTTTGCATGTGGGATGTACCACATTTTTTATAGCAATTAGCCGCGGTACCATAGGGAATGACTAGGAAAAGTGTGGAGTTAGGCTTTTTAGGATTTTTAAGAGTTTTTTTCCCAATTCTAAGACTTGATTTAGGAACTTTATGTTTTTAGACTTCTAAGGAAGCAATAAATAGGTAATGATGAACCCATATAGACAACTCAATGTCATGGTGACAAATTTTAGTGTAACACAAATATCCTCATTGATGGATGCTTGGGTAACTTGTAAGGAAACAAGTTAGAACCAAAAACTCTGATTTCAGTGAATTTCTCATACAAATACCAATCACCTACTTTGCTTTGTTATGATAACTGCAATATTTTCTTCATTTCCTCACCTATTCTAGGCTGCTCTGTTTTAGTCAACATGGTGGTTACTGGATGTAAAAACAACTCTGCAAACTCTGAATAACTGAAATTTGTGCCTTCTTTTCTGACTATGGATGTTGAAAAGATAACTGATAGAGGTTTTCCTTCTATATCCAACTTTTGAAGTGAAATTGGAAAGCTCTTTGATTGGAAGAAAAGAAACATGTGGAAAAGATAGGAGGTATATTTGAATACTCCTTCCAGCTGTAAATTAGTCAATTGATAATGAATACTATCAGTAATGAAACCAGCATAGTCAAAGATAACTGAAGGTGGTTGACCTGAAGAAAATGTGGACAAAAATCTCAAGATAGACTCATCAGTGTGCTCATCAGTAAAATACCCAAGGATGAATGAAAGCATGTAGATTACATGCCTTGAAATTTCAGGGAATTTGGCACTTGAATATGGAGGATTCAACTTGGGAATTTCAACATGCAGAGGAATGAAAGTTTGAAAAATCATAAACTTTTTAGGGAAATCTAGGCCAATGTATAGTTTAGTGAGGGCTTCAATAGACAAAGGGACTGCTTGGGGGTCTGATTGAAGCTGCAACATTTGGTTTATTGACTATGTAGTGATGGTAAATATGACCTCTTTATTGGCATTCACAATAGCTCTTTGTTCAAGAATATAGTACTGGTGGCATAATCTGATAATTTCTTGACAAGGGTGAGTCAGGGGGACTACATATTTGGGCATATTGGATTCCTAAATATGAACTTCTTCATGATCATCTAAAGATTTTTCAAAACACCAGTTATGGATATCTAACATATTGAATTCAACTATGGGATCAGTTATTTTGTAGTCAATATCAGCTAGGGGAAATGCTCAATATCAACAATTGGGGGTTGTAATGGGTTGGCTACAATTGTAGTATTTGGAGTCATGGCAGGAGTAGGTTTAGGATTTTTAGAACCTTCAGGCTTGCTTACACTCTGTTTTTTAGGCATTTTGATTGGCTTCTGCAAGTTTAAATAGTTTGCAGAGGCTTGATTGGGCAAATTTGGCAAAATAGAGTCTCTTTTTGGGTTTTCTGCCCAATTAGGTTTATCAAAAGAAGTTATAAGGCTTAAAAACTGGTATAAAACAGAAAACAGGGGTTTTATGAGTTTGTTGACTGAAAAATGGACAAACTCTATTGAAAAAGGATTTTACAGAATATTAGGGCACCTACAGAGGATTTCTGGCCTTTTAGAACTTGAAATTGATCATTAAACTATGAAAATTTGATAAATTTCCTTGAAAATACCGCGCAGTAGACAACTAGGGTTCCTGGGAAAATTTTTCCAAAGTTTGGCCTGTTTCTGGGATGTTTGGGAAATTTTATTATTCAATTTCTTAACTTTGAAATGTTTTCTCTTTCTTTAAAAAAGGTTTTTAAATTTAGTTGCAGGTTTAAATCTCGGAAGAATACCTGTTTGAATGCAGGTATCGGCTCTGAAAGGGTTTTTTCAATTCTTGGTCGATTTGATAACTTCAGCGGATTAACTGGAGGAGGTGTAGCTCCTCAACAGTCTTTACGGGTTTCTTTTGGTGAATTTAGGAGGATTTTGGGCATAGAAGTGGGTACTAAGGGCTTTAACAAGTTTATACAGTCGGGGGAAGTGAAACAATGGTTAAACGCAAAAGATAAATGAATTAAGGTTTAACCCAAGGTTTTATCAAAATGTATGAATTTGCATTGAATGCAGGTCTTGTCAGGCAAGAGGGTGGTTTAGGATGGCAAAGGCTTTGAAAACCAGCGGTTATCGCGTAGCTAACGAGTTGTAAGCTGTTTTAAACAAAAACCACACGATCCAATTAGGAGAGGCCACGTGGAGGGGAGGGGTCGATGGGAAACCACCCATTTCGCGTGGCTTTGGCTGTCGGGTAGTCTTGCACCTTTTCTATGCAATATTAGACATCAACCGTCAAATCTGAGGATTTAATGCGAACGGCTAAGATCGTGTCAGGATTTGCTTTGAAATGGAAAGGTGGGACCGAGCTATTGTATGGGCGGAAATGGTTTAATTTTATGAAATAAATGTTTTAAAAAACGTTTAAACCATAGTTTATATAGCAGAGGGAATAGGTTTAAAACATTTTAACAATGTTTTAATCATGATATAAGCGGGGTTTAACATTTGCATTTAAAACCTTTATGAAAATTTTCAAATGTTATTGTGTGGGTGCAATATATGTATTTATATAGTTTTCAACCGTTTGGATAGTTAAAAAACTATAAGGGTGGGATACATAGAATAATGATAATCTTTTTAGACCAAAGGGCTTTATAATTTGGGTTTTTTATTTACGCACATGGGATAATAGACTTTGGTCAAAAGTTTATAATAGTGAGTTTTTTTGGGGTATTTAGATATAATGGAATTAATAAGTAAGGGATGGTATTTCTTAGGGATTTAATAAAAGTATGTTAAATGTTAATATGAAAGGGTAGTGTAATAAAACAAAATACATATTATCTCTAAGTATCGTATAAAATCAAGCATTTGCTCATCTTTATATTTCTTTCACTAATACTTAGGATAAATGTAATTTTGTGGGTTTTTGTGAATGCTTATGAAGGGATGAAGTTAGTTATTTAGGGGTTACAATTTTACTAACTAAGATTGTGTCTTTTGTTAGGAAAAATGGGCTTTAATGTATGAATGAAGGATAAATGTTAATGAATGAAGGTTTAAGGTAAGAACTCAATATTTTTAACTAACCAGTCATAGAGCCTTGGGTCTGGTCCCAACAAAAGTCAGAGAAATGATTTGAGCCTTTTTGACTGATAGCTTAGAATACTGAATACTCATGGGGGAGGGGAAATTAGTGATTTTGACCGATGGTGTATTATTTATATGATTGCTCCATTGCTTTCTACCTACCCAACTTCTATTTCTAACATTTTTTCTTCATTTTGCAGGTGCATTTAGACTTGCAACCTTAGAACATTTTCTTTCAAAGTATAAAACTATCTAATTCTACCTTATTCCATCCAAGGGCTCAGATTAAACTGTTGAGCACCTCATTATTCTCTACCTATCTACTGATTTGTCAAGTTTAAACTGTTTGAAAAATGTTTATTCTCTATCTAAAACATGAAATTGAAAGAATGAAAATTTAAGATTAAATTGTTTAACTGATCATGGATTATGGCATTCATTGACACTCTGCACATAATCATTATTCTTGCAATGAAAGTAAAAGTAGTGGCATTTGGACTTTCTCACTTTCTGGTCTTATTTTATTTTTCTTTTGGGGTATACATTTTTCTAATTCCTTTGATTTTTCTTTTAGGACTATTTATCCTCTTTTTGATTTTTTATTATTTTTCATTTTTTCAAAATATGGGAAAACAACTTGCAGAAAGCAAGGTATGTACATATTTACAAGACTTATCAAAGTCAATTCAAAATTTATGAACTCTGTTATTATAGGACCCTAACAGTGGCTCCACATGGGGATGACATTTCCTGGTGAAATATCAAGAACATGAGACTAGTAGCCTTTGAAATTTGACTGAGATGACCCCATAAATGTTTTCTGATATCTGTAACTTATTCATGCTTATGATATTTACTTCTCAAAGCTTAGTGCCTTCTCTCTAGGCTTCAAATTTGCTAAGGAAACATCCAATCCAATCTAAACTTTGTAATGTATATGTACAATGATCAAAGTGAATAAAAACTAAATATTTGTTAACTCATGGGAGTAGTAGTGCTTCAGTGTTTTTCCATTAACTGGTCCTTCTTACAGATCTGTTCCATCAAATTCTTTTAGGAAGAAAGCATTATTACCTCTATATCCAGAAATTACATAAGGCCCTTTCCATAGAAAATAAAATTTTCTAGAAATGAAATAATGACAGTATTTGTGGATTGTCTGGAGGGTATGGCTTCAATCCACTTGGTAAAGTAATTAGTGGCTGTCAAAATCCACTAATATTGGCCTGAAGAGGGAGGGTGAATTTCACCAATGAAGTCTAAACCCCATTGTTGAAATGGCATTTCAGTTGAAATAGGCTTTAAAGGGAGGGGTAATAATTTTTTCTTACCCTAAAAAATTTGGCACTTATGACATGAAGTAACATATTTTTTGACATCAGAAAACAAGGTAGGCCAGTAAAAACCAGCTCTCAAGATCTTGTCTGTATTATTTTTCTAGTATAAATGTCCTCCACAGTCACCTGCATGAAATTATTCAAGTATTTTGTCATATTCTTCCTTTAGTAAACAATTTAGTAAAATCCCACTATGATCTCTCCAAAAAAGTACATGATCTAAGATACAAAATCTTACTGCTTTAAGTTTTAAAAATATAGCTTTGGTTCTTGAAAATCTAGGAGGAGCTTGTAAGTTTTGTAATACAAATATAATATCTGTATACCAAGGTCAGTCTAAAAAGGCTTCACTGATCGATGGAGTCACTATCTCTTCCTGATCATCTACTTGAGCAATAAAATTTATGTCTAGGGCATTGTAGTTAGATTCAGCCATAAGTCTGGCTAATCCTTGACCTTTAATGAACTTGGTGGGTTTTATCTCTATGTCATATTCTAAGATAGTGGCAATCCACTTACCTCTTCTTCCATCAGGACCATCCTGAGTAAGAATGTCTTTAACTACAGAATTTGGGACATAGGCAATAATGTGTGAGTAGAGAATATAAACTCTAAAGTCTTTAATGGCCTTAACCAAGGCTAGGGCTTGTTTTTCCATAATGTTGTACTTCTAAGGGGCATCTCTAAGGGCCTTACTGAAAAAATCTATGGGTTTTTCAAATCCTTGGTCATTTTTCTGCAGTAAAACTGCAGTAATGGTGTGTTCTGAAGCAAATGAAAAAATCATGAAATCTTTCTTAAAATTAGGACTTATTAGGACTGGATTTTTGGTTAAGGCTTGTTTGATAGAGTCAAATGATTGTTTAGCCTCAACATTCAATTAAGAACTGAATCCTTTTTTAACATGTTATTCAATTCTCTAATTATCTCAGCTAAATTAGATATGAATCTTCTTAAAAAAGTTATCTTACCTAGAAAGGCTTGTAATTCTTTGATGTTTCTTGGTGAGTTGATGTTCAGAATTGCTTCTATCCTAGTAGGATCTATTCTGATTCATTATTTTGAGATTATATGTCCAAGTAACTTACCTTCTTCTAATCCAAATAGACTTTTATTAGGATTTAAATAGATGCCATATTTCTTACACTTAATAAAAACTTGTCTCAAATGATCCAAGTGTTCATTATCTGTTTTGGAAAACATAGTAATGTCATCTAAGTAAACTACTAAGAATTCATGTATTTCCTTTGAAAATGCTATGTCCATAGCCCTTTGAAAGGGCACTCCTGCATTCATTAGACCAAAATGCATTTTTACATACATAAAAGTGCCCCAAGGAGTAGTATATGTTGTTTTAGCTTGGTCTTCTTCTTGGACTAGGATCTGGTTGTATTCTGAAAAACCATCTAATAGTGAAATCCTTGAAGAACCTACTACCCTTTGTAATATGTGGTCCATTTTAGGTAAAGGGTAATCATCCTTTAAGGATACTTTGTTAAGATTTCTAAAATCAACACACAATCTAATTTCTCCTTTTGTCTTTCTCATTGGGACTAGGTTGGAAACCCAATCAGAATATCTGATTGGTGCAATGATCTGGGCATCATACATTCTTTTAACTTCTTTTTCAATCAAATTTAATAACACAGGGTTAATCCTTCTCAACTTTTGTTTGAATGGCTTTTGATCTTCTTTTATTGGAATTTTGTTTTGGATTATGTTTGTATCATAAGATTTTAAATCTTCATAACTCCAAGAAAACACATCTTGATATTCCTTTAAAAGCTCAATATATTTATCCTTTTCTTGTTGAGGTAAAATTTTGGATAGTTTGATTATTTTTGGTTTTAACTCTGTACCAATGTTACATTCTTCTATGTCAAATTTTACTGGCTCCATTTTTGGTTTTCTAGCTACATCATTGGAGTCAAAAAGATCTTCTAATGGGGTTAAACCTTTAGGTAAAAAATTATCTTTAAGATTCAATATATCTGATTCATCTTCAATAATTTCTTCAATCTCTACTTTCTCTAAGCTATCTATATTAGCTTGACTAAATCTAGTTGGTTAATCAAACTTTATTCTATTTACATCTAAGTTATTTAAATCTATTTCACAATCCAAATCATGATTTATATTACAATCTGTATCTATAATACAATTCTGAAATTCTCCTTCATTGTTCATAAACTTGTAAATCTGTTCATCCTGAGAAAAAATTTGCCAATACTTAAGATTGTCTGGAATTATTGGCCTATGTTTGACTTTAGCGGTATATCTGTGATTAGGTTGGAATGGTAAATTTCATGTACTAGAAAAATTTTCAAGACAATGAGCTTGTACATTTTGTTTTCTAGGTATAACAACAAACTTACATTCCAATAAATCATCAGTTAAATCTATGACAGTGTCTCTATATCTTCTTATTCTAGGATTGTAAATAGAATAAACTCCATTTACTTGTTTTATGATCAAATATGAATCTCCCATGATTAAATATTTTTTTCCTCCTGAGTTCCTAGTGATTTGGAGTCCTAGGATGAAGGCTTCATACTCAGCCATATTGTTTGTACATTTGAAATTTAGCCTGTAAGCATGACCTTCAGAATGATTGGTCTCCATATTTGTTATCCATAATCCTACTTCTGCTCCTAACTTATTCACTGAAACATCAAAGTCTAAATTCCATTGAGATTCATGAAAATTTTTATCATTGTTTGGTGCTCTCTTTTTATCCACTAGTTCAGTTTGGATTTCATTTGTTTCAGAGTTACATAGGATAAAAGAATCAAGGGCAGTTGGTGTAAAGTAAATGGGGTAATTTATAGATCTTTCGGCACTACTGACCATGTACTTCATTAATGTTTCTCTATATAACTTTTTAGGCCGACCAAAAATTGATATAGTAGCATAAGACGTGTTCAATTGTAGAGATCCCTGCAACTTTGCTCCCCATGAGCGAGAAAGTAGCATTCCATATTTTGGTGGGATATCAGCTACTACAATGTCCATTAATATTCTCTTACCAGTATATTGAACTAGTGTTACACACAAATCCTTGATTAAACCTAGGCATTTAACTTTACTTGAATCAAAAGAAAACAAATCTTTGCATGGCCTTGTAATTTCTAGATTCATAGTTTCCATGATGCCTTTTGGAATTAGATTATGGGATTCTCTTGAATCTAGCATTTTGTTATGTAGAATTTGATCATGAATGGTGAGACTGATATAAAATGGAGGAACTTCTCCATCTGCATGTTTTCCATTTACATCTGGGCCAAAAATCAACTCTGGCTGATCATCATTTAGATTTATGGAGTCTTCTCCATCATTCTTATTTAATGTTTCAGTTATGGTTGATTTATACAAGTCATCTTTTACCAATTCAGTCAAAGGAATTGGCATTTTAAGCTTTGCAATTTTTGATTGTATGTTAAATGTAGGTTGATTTTTACTGATTTGAATCAATTCTTCTTTGGTAACTGTAGTTTGTGTTGGTTTGTCTTGTTTTTCTACAGTTGTATTTTCATTTTCAAGAGTTTTGGCATTCTCTGTTTGTGTTTCTTGTGTTTTACTACTTCTAACTTTCTTTTCAGGGATTGTTTGTGAAGCAGTAGATGTTCTTTCTGACTTAGAATTTTCATCAGATGTTTATGAAGTAACAGTTTTTGGATCTACTGTTTTAGGATCAACAGAAGGTTTTTTGGGATCTAAATTTGTTGTTTTAATAGAATTAGAAGCTTTAGCAGCAATAGATTTTTGTGTATATTTTGCAACTTGAGCAACTTCATCAGTAATATCAACAATTTTAGGGCCTGATGTTTTTTTAGGACTAGAAATGTTTTGGGAAGAATTTGAGTTTTGCTCATTTTACCTTGGGATAATTTGCAGAACTTTTGTTTTAGGGGCTTCTACTATTTTCTGATTCTGAGTTTGGGAAGCTTTCTTAGTAGAAGACTCATTTTTTTTCTTATTTTAAGGTTATATTGACTGTATATTTCATTGATTGCATAATCATAACCTTGCTTATAATCAAAGGATTCACTAGAATCTAATTTTAGCTGTTGAAGTTCAAATAATTCCTGATCTTCCTGAGTTAGGAAAATGGTATTATTGTCATCTATTCCCATTAGATTAATAGTATCCTTCTCATCGTCATTATTATTCTGAGAACTTTCAGCATAGTTCTCTTGGAATGGTGGCCTAATTGTCTGGTCTGGGGGTGTTTTTTTTGTTTTTCCAGAATTTATGTTTTTTCTAAAATTGGGATTTCTAATCTGTTGTTGGTTATCCCACTGAGGTCTTCTCTCTATATTATCGAGTCTACCAATCACTCTTTCTAAGGTTTTAGCTATAACATCCATTTTTGTGTCTAAATTAGCATTTTCTTCTTTAATGGTCACTCTTCTTTCATTTCTAAGTCTAGCTTTTCTGGCTAGAATGTTCACTTCTACACTAACTGCATCAGTTTGCATTTTTTCTAATGTGTCTGCATCTCTTTCCCTTAATTTGTAAGCCATATCTGTATCAAATCCATCAGGGAATTTGAGTAGAACTAAATAAGGAGTAGGTTTAAGATTTGCAGGGATAGAATTATAGACACTATTATATCTAGTGCAATAATCTTGGACTGACTCATTTGGAGCTCTTTTCAAAGAATCTAATTCAGAAAAAATTTGGAGGGGGTTCTTTTTCTTTTCCCATTTATTTAAAAACAAAGTAAAAAAGACAGCTAAGTCAGTTACACTACCATCAGCTAAATCTTTAAACCATTTCTTAACTGCTCCTGTTAAATTTTGTGCAAACAGTCTCATTTGAACATCTGAGTCATAAATTTCATAAATTTCAAAGAAGTCTGTCATCTTAGCAATGTGTTGTTGAGCAGTATATTGAGTAGTGCCATCAAACAGTGGTATTTTATTTTGATAGTCTTGTGTCATGTCATGAATTTGTTGTGGTAGGACAAGGGGAGCATATCTAGCAGCCATAGCTTGAAGCTTAGCTTGGCTAGAAGGTAAGGTAGAACTTCATGGAGCTGTACTGGAAATGATAGTGGATGAACTATAGATTGTATTTGAAGTGTTGGGAAATGAGGATGATGTATTTAAGAAATCAAAAGGTGAACTGATGGATATAGTGGATGAAGTGATTGGTGGAAATAATACTTTAGGTTGTAGAGGTAACCTAGGGATAAATGGATCTGTAGATGAGCTGGTAGTAGAATTTATGAATGATGTAACAACATACAGAGATGAATCTCTAGCTGGAATAATTGTGGTGTGTAATTGAGAAACTGGAGGTCCTTTTGCATAAGTCAATAAATGAGCTAATTCAATAGCTTCATTAATATCCTTTAGAATAGTAACATTAATTTCTTCAACTTTGGTCTCATATTTAGCTTTCTTAGACTTAGAACTTACTGTAATAGATTTATGTTTTGCATTCAAAAATGAAATAAAAGCAGGGTTTAAAACAACAGTTTTTAAATCACTTTCAGATTTACTTTTAAATAAGGAATGCTCAAATTTCATATCAAAATCAATATCTTTCAGACTTACTAATTCACTTGGTAATGAATTGACTCTTATTAATGAGATTTCAGCCTCTAAGTTTTCTATTTGTTTTTTCTTTTTACCAATTCGGTCTGGGTTATCTACTATAACAACAGGCTTAGGATCCGGCTTAGACCTGGTATAATAGGTCTTCCTAGAAGCCAACATTACAATTTTTCAATACCCACAACATATAAAAACAATCTTAAAGTAAAAGGATGATTTAAATGATTCCTTTAAGACTAATTTTATGAATGAGGACTGGTTATTTCCCCAATATGGTCGCCAATAATGTTATCACTCCAATAAATTCTTAAGTTGTGGGATTTTGGTTTTTAGTCAAATAATACTAGAGTAACCACAAACCTAATTCAAACTCTAGGATCTAGCCTTCCTAGGGTTCAGAGAGGGCTCTCTCTTTCAAGTTTAACTTTGTTTTAATTTGTGAATATTAGGCTAGCTATGAAAGTGCAATTTTGGTTTGGTTTTGTTGGATTTGGTGGGAAAATTTCACTTGGAGGGTAGATAGAGGGAAATCTACTTGTCCATTGGACTATGGAGTCTAAGTCAAGCTAACAGAACTGGGATCAAGGCCTAAAAGGTCAAATGTCTGCAGGGAAAGATAGATAACCCTTGGAGATCTTGGAAAATTGGTTTTTGGGATGGTATGATCGAGATAAAGGGCACTTAAGAATCCTTTGATCCGAAAAAGGGAAGTAGTAGATAGAGGTCAAACGGGAGAGGGAGAAATTAAGGGTTCCCTACACTGGAAATCAGAAGAAAACAAATAAATGATAACTAGTTAAAAACAGGGTGCTATTAACATGTCCGGTAGTAATACTCCTAGTTATACATTCAGATTTAGAATTAAAACATAGATGTATGCATGTAACAAAGAAGAATAACAATGACAAGTTTTAGAGAGTACTTCACTCCAAATAGCTTATCACAGGGATCCTGAAGTATGATGCCAAATAGTTGATCCAATCTGCTACTCAAAATCAAAATGCAAAGCCTTCAACTCAACAAAATATCTATAGTAATCTCCAGCAATTTTATTCCACACAAAATACTTCAAAATGAAGTATTTCTACATAATGTTTTACAAAATATCCTAGATGACTTCTAGGAATTAACTTAGGAAAATAAAATATCTTACAACAATAATAGTGACAGCTGCTTAACAAATCAGCAAGTTGTCTTATTTTATTCAAAAGAAATAGAAACGGTTTTATGATAAGAAGCAGTTGGTTGCTTATGTGTCCTCTTTGTTGGCTCTTTAGATATTTTTTGAATCTAACCTGCCTTCACTGACACTCTTTCTCACTTATACTCTTTCTTATTGATACTCTTTCATTTCAGATACTCTTTAACCTTCATTCAAACTACTTTACTGCTGTAAAATCTGTTTTGACAGTGAAATCATCAAACATATTTTTTCTTTTTTCATTTGCTTGTCTTTCATTCTTCATAGTAAATCATTCAATGCTTGCCAATCCTCATTTTTAGGAATTTTAATATTTTTGAGTTTCCTAAAATACCAATCAGCTTCATTGTACCTATAAAATGTGGGCTTGATGACAAATAAGTGCTTGATCTCATACTGCAAATAAAACAAATCTTCAAAACTTTTCAGCAATTCTTTTCCTGTGGGAATGCCTTTACCTGTTGGCTTGTTCACCTGCTCCTTGGCATATTATCTTATCTTCTTGTCATAATCATTTTGGGGCATTAACTTATCATTAATAACCATGATATCAGGAAGTCATTTTTGTCTTAGATTGGTGAATTTAACCATGAATCTGGTTATAGCAGTATTCATACCTTCACATTTCTCTTCAAGCTGCCTCATCAAATTTCTTTTGGTGGTGACTTTACTAATTTCTAGGATAGTTGTTGTCCTGTCATTGATTTTTAGCTCTTCCAGTTCCTCTCTATTCTTGTTGTTGAGGAAATTGATTAATCTTACAACTTGTTCTGGTTTATCAACTAAATCAGATTGTGTCTTTTGGATCTCTGCTTGGGCTGCCAATAATAACTCTCTCTGCTCAAAAATTACCTGAATTGAAGGCCATACATCATGTATGGCTTCAATTAAATTATTCCATAGGTAATTTTTTATGTAAGATATTTGATCCTTGAGAGTTAATTCTTTTTGTAGCTTCTTTACCTCTTCACTCATTATGTGGGCATTTTGTTCATGTATTTTAGCATCTATCTGAGTTGATTTATTTGTCTTCTCAAGATTTTCAATCATCTTTGTTAATCTGTTAATTTCATTGGTCTTTAAGGACATCTCTTCCATTGCTTTCACTAGTTGACTGCTTTCATCTATAGGTGGCAACACTATTGTAGAGGATTCAGTTGCTGAAGTTGTTGAAGAAGTCACTGGCACTGTAGTGGCCAGTGGCCCTTTAGGTGCCAACTTTTCTCCTAAAGTTGAAGGCACTACTGTAGTGATGACTAGGGTGACTGTGGGAATCACTGGTTCTTTTGTTATCTCCTTTTCTTGGACAAGTTGATCCATTTTTACTTCCATTTCCTTAATTTGAGCTGTCAGTTGAAGTATTAAACTCATCATTTCATCTTTTTCCTTTTGATCCTGTAAGACTTCCTTTGTCCGAGGATGCTCACTTTGAGGAAGTTTGAGCTATTTCCTCAAGGCAGCTATATCCTCATTTTTCTTCTTTATCAGTGCTTTTTCTACTTTGATGTTTGTAGGATCATATCCTACCTGCAATACTAAATCTTCTAAGGCCTTTATCCTTAGATCCTTTGCATATAATGAAGCTTTATCCATATTCATTTGATCTTGCATATTAGAGATGGTATTTTGAAGCTTGTGAGCACTTATAGCTTTTGTTGTGACTGTGGAATACATCTCTGAGGTTTGCCTATGGAACTCAATTTGATCTAATTCATGGATTTTGTCTGTACCTACTTCCATATCAACTTTCTTATAGTCAGAAACTGTCTTTGGCACTGATATTGTGGGCTGTAATACTGACATAATCAATTTTTTAGTTGAATAATCAAATACTGATAGGAATTTGTTTTGATTACCTGGCTTTTGCTTTAAGAACTGAGAATATATTTCAGTTTTGATTTCCTCATTCTTCAACTTTATTTATTTGTTTTTATCCTTAATATCCAAATCCTTATCCTCAGCTAAATGTGAGGAAGAAGCCTCCATACTTTGTTGTCTTTCCATCATTTGTGTCTCTTCATTATTTATTTGTTCTTGATTTTGATTTGGTTCACTGATAATTACAGTAGCTACATTGGTTTCAGGCAAATCAGTGTTGGTATTCAAGGGCTCTGTTTCTTCAACATCTATTGTCACTTTACCTTTAGCTTCTTGTTGAGGCCTCAGAAATCTGTGGCAACAATAAGGGGGATAACCACCTGGTCCGGCCCTTAATACAGTTCCTTTTCCGTTTGGGATAGTGGCTCTGACTGGATATAATGGGACCAGTTTCCCAAAGTTGGGTTTTTATTTGATTGTTGGCTTTTTCTCAAGGGATTAACATGAATAATTCCTAAAAAATAAATTAAATTTATTCTAACATGCAAAACTTGAAATTGAAACTAATTTAATCTAACCCGGGATAATATTAATTCAATGCTATCCAAAATGATATCTATTCAATCTGTGATGATTAAGATCATCACAGATTTAATAGAATTATTACTTTGTAAGATAATTCTCTTGAAAAAAAATTAATCAAAAGAAAATGAGAAACATATCGCATATATTTGATGATCATATACAAAAATAAATCAATTCCTATCTTGATATCGTACAGTAGTGCACTGATATTTCAGACAAAAACAATTGATTTCATATATCATTCTTGAAAGCTGGATTCATCAATAATATTCAAAACAGAACTAGCATACATGATAATAGTACCAGATGCGTACTGTCATGTTCATATGATCAATGATAGTAGGCCACATTCAACTCATACATCAGTAAGTCTTTCAAATAATAGAGAAGTGCATCGACAGTGATCAACAAAATGATATGTAACTGAAATGGCTATGTTCCATTATTTCATCAAGACATCCACAAACTTACTTAGAATTAAGCATTCTTTGCGAATGTTCTCAATAAAATTTTGGACCCTTCTCTAAATGCATGAGAAGGGTTTAAATACTATGTTAATTACCTACAAATATCTTATGAGGTGGTTTCAAACAACCTTCCTCATCTTCAGTATCTATTTGCTAAAAATTGAAAAAAAAAATAACTAATAATCATGCTCGATGATAAGTTACTGCCAGTTGCGCTTTTTTTCTCACAAATTTCAGACGTCGGTTAAACTTGTGGAGGTTTTCCAGATTCTATCTTCATTTTTGCATCAAATATAGCGTTCAGTAAAAGCGATCGTATTCTCTTTATGGAGTTCAAAAAGTAGTTCAGTGTCATGATTTGACTGTGTGGTTTGACCAATAGTTGCCAGTATGCTTCCCAATCAGTTTTCTTTAGCTGTAGAAGTGTTTCTTCCCTGAGTTGACCAGCTTCTTTCCAACTTTGTTATAAATCTTTGATATCAGGAAGAGATTTGAGATTTCCTTCTCTGATAAGCTTGGAAGTATGTAATATATGGTTAATCATTTTAACCATATTCTTTGATATACATGCTGCTCTGGCTATGGCTAATTCTGCTTGTTTCACTCGTGCATCCCAGTATGTAAAAATAGTATCTTTGAAATTTTCCTTGATATTTGGGAGATCTGACTTCATCCCTTCTTCGGTTTTCTCATAATTGAACTTTTTGTCTAATTTCCTCCAACCTTGAATTGCCTTCAACGGGTCTTGGTTCTTCTGAACAAACTTTGCAACAAGCTGACTGTTGTAGATATCTTGCGGGTTGGGTAGCTTATACATGATCTTTAGATCTTCAGCTCTGAAATAACCTATAATCTCATCCTTGCAGGTTCTTAACTGTCTGTCTTTGATCACTGATTTATCAAGCACCCATCTAATCATGTCGGTATATGGAAGAAGAGTAGCTCTTTCTGCTATTCTATGGAGGAAAGAACATGCAATATCTTTGAATTACAAGTCTGAAGGTGTTGCATCATCGACAGTCACCGCGACTTCCACTACTTCTGGCTCTTCGTCTTTAAGTATAGTGTAAATAACTTGCAATTTAGTAGCTCCCCCATCAGCAGTGTAGACAGTATTAGAGACTATAGGTGCCATTCCTGTTTGTTTGAATTCTGCAATAATCTGTTTGTCATGCTTCTGAATAACTTTGCGTATGGACATATCTTTAAAAGGAAATCCCTATTAAATACAGAGTAAATGATCAAATGATGGAAGATCTATTGAAATGATCTGTTTTGAAAGGAAAAGTCCCTAAAATAGCTATATCATTAATTAATCATGACGCATCCATAATTGTTTACATTGGGATGATAAAATGTAATTAATACTTTCTGACATGATTTATTTTGCATAAAAACCTACATTAAAACTTTTCAAATCAATTGCATTGTGCCCTTTGAAATTGTCTTAGTAATGTGTATTGCCTTTTGTTTATGCGATATGCGATTTCGCAAAATCATAATATCGCAGTATCGCAATATCGCAATTTCGTTAAGGATTGCTTAAAGTTTGGCAGTGTAAATCTACGATATGCAATTTATTATGTCGCTTGAAAATTTTCACATCGGCAATTACAAAATCGCGATTCACTGATTTATTGTTTTAACTTAAGAAAAGATTTGTGCAAAATTGCGATTTGCGATAGAGATGGTTTTATTTAAAAAGCTTTGATGTTTTTTGGAGTTTGATTTTTATCAAAAGACAAAAATACTTTCATAAAAAGGGTCCCTATTTTTATTTATCAAAAGTCTAAATAATTAGTTAAAAATAAAAATGGGGGGGGGGGGGGGGGGTTGTTAAATAGCACAACACTGTTGTATCTAGTTTTGGCCTCTTGTTGTAAATGATCTTAAACTTTGTTTCTGTTGTATTCTCTGCAGTATAAGATCCCTCTTCTCTGATTCTTTTAGTGGATGTCTCTGGCTGTTTAGCAATTTCCAAAGTGTGACTAGTATTCCTTTGGTTTACTACCTCCATTAAAGTGTTTTCAACCCACTCAATTTGATTAGAAAAATTCTCTATTTCTGGTTTTGATTCATGGATAAAGGGTGTCAATTTACATTTTACCCTTAGTTTACTTAAGATCCCTTGTGGATCATAATTCCATGGGAAACTTTCTTCTAATTTATAGTCCAGTAGTTGATTTGTTACTTCCTTTTCTGCATCTCTGAGATGAAATATGAAAGGCCCAATTTTATTTTCGAGTTTGAATTGGGTCTTCTTTTTGGCTGCCATGAAATTAATTGAATCTGAATTTAGGATCTGACTAATATACTCCAAGGCAAAGATCCTCATTGATGGATGCTTGGGTAACTTGTAAGGCAACAATTTGGAACCAAAAACTCTGATTTCAGTGAATTTCTCATACAAATACCAATCACCTACTTTGCTTTGTTCTGAAAACTGCAATATTTTCTTCATTTCCTCACCTATTCTAGGCTGCTTTGTTTTAGTCAACATGGTGGTTACTGGATGTAAAAACAACTCTGCAAACTCTGAATAACTAAAATTTGTGCCTTCTTTACTGAGTATGGATGTCCAAAAGATAATGGCTTGAAGGAATTCATTGAAAATGATGTTCCTAAGCCTGCTTCGTCAGATGCTTCCAATCTTGATGCATGTAAAAAGAAAGTGGAAAAGGCGAGGAGGATTATATTGGAGGGAGTATGAGACCACATTTTCTCAAGCCTCCATGGGAAAGCCACACCATATGCTATGTGTATGGCTTTGACAGATCTTTTCCAAAGCAGCAACAACCATAGGAAATTGGCGCTCAAATATAAACTCAAGAAGATCAAGATGGACATGGGCGACAACATTCCAAAGTATCTCACGAAGTTTGTCCAATGTCGGGATGAACTGGGGAGTGTGGGAATAACTGTTGCTGATGATGATTTGGTGAGCTTGGCTTTCTTGGGGCTTCTTAAGAGTTGGCACAGTTATGAAGACTCTGTCAATGTACGGGAAAAAATTTCGGATTGGGAACGACTGTGGTCGGATCTGGTGCAAGAGGAGTTCAGGTGGAACACCAGAGATGGATCTTCATCAAAGCATGATGATGAAGAGGATTATGCTTTGGCTGCCAAGGTGAAGAAGGGGAATGGGAATAAATTCCATTCTAAATCTGAGTCTAAATGAAAGAAGCTAGATGTGTCCAAGGTGAAGTGTTTTCACTGTCACGAACATGCACATCTTGCTACTAACTATCCACAAAAGAAGAAGAACAAGAAGGTTGTGGAGCTGCAGCTGGTGAGGCCCTTTCCTCCCAATTTGAGCTTGACTTCTCTTTTATCGCATGCATGGTGTCAAGTGCATTGGGATCGATGTGGTATTTGGATAGTGGTGCTTCATTTCACATGACGGGAGATAAGGAAATTTTCAGTGACTTGGAGGAGAAAGATCTCCAGATGCATATAGAGATGGGTGACGACGGATGGTACAGTGCGACCAGAATTGGTACCATTACCTTTCAGATGGATTCAGGTAAACCATTTCAATTGAAAGATGTTATGCATGTTCCAGGTCTGAAGAAAAATTTGGTCTTAGTTGCAATGTTGGAGGACAGAGGGTATGACGTTGTTTTTAGCGATGGAAAATATTTCCTCCGACATAAAAAAACATGTCAAGCCAAGAGGATAGGGATTCGAGTTAAGAATATCTACAAGATGGAGGTAGATGACTACCCTGCCATGATGGGAAAGGCAGAAAAAGTGGTGAGCCGGGATGAGGGTGAATTATGGCACAAGTGATCGGGCCATCTTCATCATGGAGCCTTGAAAGTCATGCAACAAATATCTACTTGACTTCCAATGGGAATACTTGCTCAGTTAGATCAGTGCAAGGGTTGCACCATGGGGAAGTATGTAAAATCCACCTTTCATGAGAAGGAGAACCATGCTTCGGGAATCCTTGAGAGAGTTCACACAGATGTGTGTGGACCGTTCTCGGTTGCTTCAACATCAAAACATTAGTACTATGTTATTTTTGTTGATGAATTTTCTCGGAAAAGCTAGACCTTCTTCATGTAAAAGAAGGATCAAACATTTTCAAAGTTATGTGAGTTTAAGGCATTGGTGGAGAAAGATTCGGGGAAGCAAGTGAAGGCTCTTGGGAGCGATAATGGTGGAGAATACATCTCTAACGAATTCAAGAACTTCTGCAGCAGAGAAGGAATTCGAAGAGAACTCATAGCACCTCATAACCCATAGCAAAATGGGGTCACAGGGAGGAAGAATAGAACGATCATGGGTGCAGCACGAGCGATGTTTCATGATCAAGGCCGCGATCGTGGGTGCAACACGAACGATATTGCATGATCAGGGCCTACCAATGCATTTGTGGGTGGAAGCATGCAACACTGTGATTTATGTGCAAAATTGTTGTCCTCATATAGTACTTGGCATGAGTACACCTAAAGAAGCTTTCACTGGTAAGAAACTGGATGTTTCACACTTTAAGATTTTTGGCTCATCTATTTATATGCATGTGACCAAGGACACCAGAAAGAAGCTAGAGCCGACTGCTGAGGTTGGGATTTTTGTGGGGTACACAGAAACACCCCATAATTATCATGTATATTTTCCAAACAGGAAAATGACTATGGTGCGACGGGATATAAAATTCAATGAGGGGAAAGCCTGCGGTTTTCGCTTGAGAGGGAGATGGACTTGCATGCAGAGGAGAAAATGTTGGTTCCCAAAGATGAGTCTCTAGATGTGGATCAGCCATAGGAGGAGTTTCATGGAGTGGAGTAGTCCACTCATGTAGAACCAACCATCAGAACTGGCAGAAGGCATACCACAGAAGCTGATAGGATGAGACTTGATGCTGCACATAATGTAGGAGCCCCTACTTCACAGCGTAGACAAAGACAGTCTCCTGACCGATTTACTGGATACATGGCTCTCATGAGAAAATGTATTGTGACTAAACCATCTTCCTTTTAGGAAGCAGTGTAGGAGCCCACATGGGTAGAACCAATGGTGGAAGAGTATGACTCCATTGTCAAAAATAATTCTTGGGAAATTGTTCCAAGGCCAGTTGATAAATCAGTGGTAGGTTCGAGATGGATCTACAAGGTAAATCAAGCAATTGATGGGAGTGTTAAGAAATATAAGGCCAAATTTGTGGCCTAGGGCTTCTCACAGATCGAGGGGATAGATTATGAAGAGACATTTTCACCTGTCGCAAGGTATTCTTCTATAAGAACCATCCTTTCTCTCTCAGCACAGATGGGCTGGCACATTCATCAGATGGATGTGAAGACTGTGCTTCTCAATGGGATCATTGAGAAAGAGGTGTACATAGATCAGCGTAAAGGTTTTGAGATATTCAACAGTGAGTCACATGTGTGATGTCTCAAAAGATTGATGTATGGGCTGAAGCAAGCACCCCATGCTTAGTACACTCTGATAGACAGTTATTTCACCAGAATAGGCTTCACCAAAAGTGAAGAAGATGCAAACCTATACCAAATTGTGGTGGAGGGTAAGATTTTAATCATTGTTCTTTATGTTGATGATTTAATATTGACTGGTGATGAGCAGCTGATACACTCATGCAAGGAGGATCTTGAAAAGGAGTTAGAGATGATGGATATGGGCCTCCTTAATTATTTCCTTGGATTGGAAATATGGCAGCGAGATGGAGAAATTTTTGTGTCTCAAGGCAAGTATGCAAGGGAGATACTGGGTAAGTTTCACATGGAGGGCTGCAAACCCATGGATACTCCTCTTCCAGGAAAATAGAGGAAAGAGGATGCTACTTCTGGAGAGGTATTGGATGCTACTATCTATCGACAGTCAGTGGGTTCACTAATGTATCTAGTGAACACAAGATCGAAGATTTTCTATGCGGTTAACCAGCTGAGTCAAGCGATGGTTAAGCCTACCAAGCTCTTTTGGAAGGAGGGCAAGCATGTCGTGGGATACCTGAGGGGCACATCAGGGTATGGTTTATGGTACATACAAATGGATGAGGTGAAGTTGCATGGATTCATGGATGCATATTTGGCAGGTAGCCCATCAGACAGAAAGAGCACATCAGGGGGGATCTTTAGCATTGGATCTACATTTGTTTCTTGGTACAACAAGAAGTAGAGATCTGTGGCACTCAGTTTAGCAAAAGCGGAATACATGGTAGCGAGTCAAGCTGCATGTGAGGCTATCTAGATGAGAAAGATCCTGATTGGTTTGTTTGGTTCTCATTTAGATTTGACAGTGATTCATTGTGATAATCAGAGTTGCATTAAACTCTCGATTAATCCTGTGTTTCATGATAGATATAAGCATATAGATATCTGGTACCATCATCTCAGAGATTGTGTGCAAAGGAGGATCATGTTGCTTCAGTACATTCCTACAGAAGATCAAGATGTAGATCTTCGGACGAAGGCGCTCACTAGGAGCAAATTCGAATACCATAGAGACAGGATCGAGGTGAAGAATAATCCCTTTCTTGTTGAGAGGGAGTGTTGAGATTCAACAAGAAGATCCAAGTGAAAATTATGCACCTACACTAGGAGGGAGCCTCCGGCTATTTTTAGGTGGATGTCTATTTATATATGCATGAGAAAAGTCTATTTAAAGATGAGATCTATTTATAGATGTATGTGCAAGTTCTATTTATAGATTGCATGTCTATTTATAGATGCATGTAGACTATTATTATCCCTTAATATTAGTTGGACAATAAACAATAATCTATTCTCAATGAGCACTTGGAAATAGTTAACCAAAGTGGAAAATCATTTAGATAAAGGAATTTAGAATTGATTGGTTGGTTGGTGGGACATGCAAGTGGACTTAGTTGTAAATGAGAGATTCAAAGTTGTAATAGAGTTGGAAGTGAAGTTATGAAAGTTGTAAAGTAGTTTAACCCAGTTAAGTGAGTTAAAATCAATTGTTCTAGTTGTAATTGAAGATACACTAGTGAGAAATCAAGTGAATTAATTATTAATTAATTCACAATCAGTGGCCTCACATGCAACTAAAGATTTACTACTATTAACTGCATGCATGTCAGATCCAATGGAGACCCAGTTGAGTTCTAGGTGAAAGGGCGGATAACTATGAGTTGTGACATTATCCGGTTGCACACATGCAACCACACACACATTGGATGTGCCCATGAGGATCGTGTAGTGGAGGCAGGTTGTCTGGAGACAATAAATTGGCTAAGGAACTTGCAAATTTTTGTATGATAGTGCGGGACAGTTAGCTCATGTACTGAGAGCTCTTGGATTAGATCTTTTTATTAATTGTTTCATGATCCATGATATAATACATAATAGAAGATAGTGGGGTTTTTAGCTATATGCTTTCCCCGGGTAAATTATGTGTGTTATGTGTGATTGATCTTTCTTCATGATATTGTGATTGGCGATTGTGTTTCAAATTTTGCAAAGATTTTGTAGAAGAGATTCTGTATTTAACAATAGCATATTACTGTTAGATCAGGAGAATCCAGGAAATACATATTTTGTATTAAACTTCTACAAAATATGTTATTGCAGTGCCTTATGCTAAGCATAAAATACATGAATTAAAACAAGAAAACATGTAGCTAAAGCAACAAAGTAAAATGATGATTGAGCAATATGATAGACAGGACATTGAATTGAAAAAGTTACAACTTGGAGATAAACAAGTAACAATTAAGTCTTAAGGGGTTAATGTTATCATCACTTCTAATTTACAAAATATGTCTACTACCAAATGAATAATTTTCAATTCAATTGTTTTGATTTTCATGTCTTTTTGAAGGTATGCTATTTCTTAATTAGTTTTATTCATTCTATTAATAGTAGCTATAGATTCTAAGAGTCTATGACCATTATTTTAAAAAGGTATTGGTTGTTTATTGTAGCCATTTTATATCCTCCAAGTATCCTATATAGGTGTGCGACTGAGTTTACTTTTCTGGATTCAGTGTATTCAATTATTGTTTCATGTTGACATGAGGATTTTTGTTCATTTCAATTGTTAATACTTGTTTATTTTTAATTATATGTCGATACAACCTATAAGGTCAATGTTGGGTTTGTGTTATATTCTTTCCACTACTAATCACGCGCGGGTTTGGTCCTTATTTTCTGGTGGGTGGATCCGCCCATGGTTTTGTGCATGGGTTTGCACATGGTTTTGGGGTACGATGGTTTTTGGCCCCTGGTATTTTGTAGATCTGGTCAAGGGAACTACGGTTATGTTCTAATCCAGGGTTAATGGATTGGGGTTTATGTATGCTTCGGCATGTATATATATGTGTTGTAACACTAAAAGGAATATAACGAAAAATCAAGCTGGTCGTCCCGATTTGGGATCTAGGGGAAAAACTCTGTGTTTATCTGTTTTATGTTTTATGCTCTCGCTATTATTTACTTTTTGTTTTTAAGATTCATTTGCAGATAATTTCTGTACAGGGTTAAAACCTACAGTCAAAACCTATTGGATAAACTGTATTTCCAATATTTTGGGGAATGTGATCTCTATTTTGATATCTGATAATTTCGTATGGGGATATTTTCTGTATAAATACAATAATAAATATTGGGGGGTGGGGGTGGAATTCTCAAGTGGTGACATTGAAATTTTGTTTAGACATACTGCTATAAGTTTTGATATTGAATGTTTTTAATACAAAGACACAATTGTTTGTATTTATAGTATTTCACTGTTACTTGTATTAGCTTCTCTGATCTCTTTGATCGTGTTTCAAGAAATCCTAGAGGTTAATTTACTAATACTTATCTGAAAATTTTTTTTTTTTTTTTTTAGACATAATCGGTTGCTGTATTGATTTCAAAAAAGGAAAATTGGGAGACTGAGCTCCAAAATTACAGAGTATTGAGATAGAAGCGCAGAAAAGGAGGGAACCTTAAAGAGTCCCAGTTTCTGATCCTTCCACTTGTGTTTGACTGTAGAGAGAGCTAATCCGACATAGATGCAGACAAATTGGAATAGCAGGAGGTTTCATTTGTGAAACATGGTAAAACAAATGATCAACAGAACCTTCGGACCTGAAAAAGAGCGCCATCAAGAGCCTGATGGTTCTTGATTTGTTGAACAAAGATAGGATCGGTAGCTGCTGAAGGCGGATATCCGATTACCATTGAATACTTGAAGTGTATGACTGCATTAAGCGCGGTAGACAGACAGAGCAGAGCGTTCTTTATCATGGGAGAAAGCAGAAGGATTCGGCGTTGTTTCTGCTGAGAATGCCCTGTGGTTTAGAGCAGGCTCTGTTGGCGCAAGCATCGGCCTCCTTATTGAGGGAACGAAGGACGTGGATGAACCGAACTTCCTGCATTCGCTGAGTGAGTTCGTAGCATCGATTTAAGATTTGCTGAAGGGGTAGATTGGCTGCTGTGCGCTTATGAACCAGAAGACTGATAATAATGGTCGAGTCACCAATTACAGTGGCTGAGCGAATTCCAAGAGTTTGAAGTTGCAGAAGTCCTTGGTAAAGGGCAAGCACTTCAGCTTTGTTATTAGATGTGGAGCCAAGACCCCACTCGTAAGCCAGAGTAATGTCACCATTGGCATTACGAATGAGGCCGCCCGCCCCTGCTTTGCCAGGGTTAGATTTCGATGCCCCATCGAAAAACAAATAGAAGGTATTGCGACTTGATATCCAGTGAGCAAACTCCGTGTCTTTCATTCGTAGTTTCCAATTGCTTGTAGGGTTCTTAGCTTTGCTGGAGTCGATTCTGTGTGGTCTATTACAGAGGTCACGGTTGCTCTGGTCGAGCAGGCTCCCAATGTAGTTCCGCTCTTCAACCACAAGCCCTACCACATCGATGTTTCGCTGACAGTGGGCAGCTAATGTTTCCATAGCGAGTCCTCTCGCCTTGCTATGCAATCTCCATATGTCAGTTCCTTTGTCTTTGAAGATTAATTGGTTACGCGCGAGCCAAATACGCCACAATATGGTATATGGAAGAGCGTTCCAGGCTCTTCTTGCAACATGATTATTCTTACGCTGCCAGGGGTAATTTTTTTTCCAAGAATGCAAGAGCTCAACGATAGTGCTATGTTGGCTCCAGGGAAGAAGATCCTGCTGGAAGGCTTCTTTCCAGCAGGCAGTGGCATAGGAACAGCTTATAAAAAGATGTTGAATAGTCTCCTCAGCTGCAGCACAGTTTGGGCAGCGAGAGGGACCAGAGACACCACGAATTTTGAGGTTATCAGCTGTTAGAACTTTCCCTTTTAAAAGCAACCAGATGAAGAACTTGATTTTGGGAAGGGTCTCAGATTTCCAAACAGTTTTCCAGTGAGGCCATTTAGGCACCAGGTGATCTCTGTTGCAGATGTGTTGATAGGCAGCATTGACAGTATAGCTGGTGCCTGAAGGGTCCCAGCAAAAGCAGTCCTCCTCATTTTGTTTTGTAGGAGCGATGCCGTGGAGATGAGCCTGTAGAGTGGCCAAACTGATGCGAAGCTCTTCAGGGGCATCCGGAAGTTGCCATCCTGTCCAGATATGAGTTTGGAGATCCCATTTGGAAATCTGAGCCAGAGTATGGATCCCTTTGTTGGCCAGGTAAGAAAGAATCTGCTGGGTTCCAGGCCAATTGCTTATAGGAGGATGGCCCATAATTTTATCAGCTCCTAATCTTATATTGTTTCCCCCCTTGGGAACCTTAGAGATATTTGCAGTGAGAATGGGAATTGCTTTTTTGCACAGTGTCCAGATTTTGGTACAGGCTCGAATGGGCATATCATGATCTAAGAGGAGCTGCCTTGGAAAATTTAGGTATTTGACTTCCAGCACACATTTCCACCAAGTAGAATCCCCGTTGATGAACCTCCAGACAATCTTGCCACCGAAGACCAAGTTTAGAAGCTGTGGAGATCGTATCCCCAGCCCACCATGTTCATAGGATTGGGTGACCTGTTTCCAGTTGATGAGGTTATATTTCCTTCGTTCAGTCTTTCCCCCTTGCCAGAGAAAGTGGCGGAGGATGGCTTCTACTTTATGGTGGAAGCTCACAGGAGCTTGCAGCAACAAGAATTGATACAGGGGTAATGATGAAAGACCAGATTTCAGGAGGACAAGGCGCCCAGCTGGGTTAAGCCAGAGAGAGCCCCATTGTTGCACTTTCCGATTCATTTTGTCAATGATAGTATCCCATATCTCAGCTTTCAAAGGACCCAGACTTACTGGCATGCCCAGGTATGAGAAGTGCCTCCAGTCTAATTTGCAGGGGACACCAAAAATGCTGGCAATGCTCTGAAGTGAGTGGGCTGTTGCGTTCCATCCATAGATGCAGCTCTTGAGGTGGTTAATCATGCCTCCAGAGAAATTCATAAATCTGTCTAGGAGAGTTTTGAAGCGGCGAGCTATAATATTGGAAGCACCTCCCATTAACAAGGTGTCATCAGCAAACTATGAATGGTTTATGTTTTTGACACCATTCCCAAATTTAATGCCAGTGATGAGGCCAGTGCGGCGTTTATGGTCAAGGGCCCGGCTGAAGGATTCAGCCATCAGAATAAAAAGGTAGGGGGAGAGAGGGCAGCCTTGACATAATCCTCGTGAATATTGGAAGGAGGGTCCTGGTCTACCATTAATGAGGGGGGAGATCCAAGGACCTGATATGCAGGCGTTAACAAGGTCGATGAAAGGAGGAGCAAACCCCATCTTTTTAAGGACAGCAAGAAGGAAAGAATGCCTTACCCGATCGAAGGCGTTGGCTAAGTCCAATTTCAGAATGAACCCTTTTTCTTTTCTTGTTTGGCTGGAGTGAATAGCCTCTTGTACCAGCAGAATGGAGTCGAAAATTTGTCTATTTGCAAGAAAGCCTCCTTGATTCTCAGAGATGAGGGAGGGAAGAATGGGTTTGAGGCGGGTAGCTATGATTTTGGAAAAGATTTTGTAAGAGGAGTTACAAAGAGAGATGGGCCGGAAGCGAGAAAAGGTTGAGGGTCGGTTTTCTTTAGGGATGAGGGCAAGCTGAGTAGCATTGGGGAAGCCTCCAATTTTATTCTTGCACTGGATCCATGTTATCATCTTGACAAGATCTTTTTTGATGGTCCCCCAGTGGGCACGGTAAAAATTAATGGGGAAGCCATCCGGGCCAGGGACCTTGTCTGGCTGGAGAGCCCAGATGGCTTTTTGAATTTCATCCTCATCAATAACCTTAGTGAGCTCTGCATTAACTTCTGCACTTATTTCTGAAGGCAGGTATTGCAGCAGATTTGAGTAATCTTCGGCCTCTCTCGTTTCAGTTAGGAGTGTATTGAAGTACTTTGAGGCTGCATTTTTTATGGCTTCTTGAGAGGTGTGAAGTTGGCCATCCTCGTCAATGATGGAGGAGACATTGTTTCTGATTTTTTGAGCTGTGGTCTGTTTATGAAAGAAGGAGGAGTTTTTGTCCCCTTCTTGCAGCCAAAACTGACGAGATTTGAGCCTCCATTTCTGCTCCTCCATTCGATTGGCACTGTAGAGTTGAAAATAAATTTCGCTTTCTCTTGCTTTGTGGTCCAGGGATAACCCATGTTCCTCTATGGTGTGATGAATCTGTTCCAGTTTATATTTGATCTCAGCTTTGACTTTCTCTGGCTCTTTATAGTGGTTTCTAGCCCATTCCTTTAAAGCGCTTTTGGTCCTTTTCAGCTTGCTTTCCCAGATAAAGCTTGGCGATCCTTCAATGTGCTGGCACCAAGTTTGTCTAACAATTTGATCTACAGCAGGCAGGTTGCTCCACAACGAACTATACTTGAAGGGAATGGGGCCTAGGGGATTGTGGGTTTCAAGAGTTAATGTTATGGGATAATGATCTGAAGCAACAAAGGGTAGAATAACAGAGAAAGCCGTGGAGAAGGAGGAAATGAGTGAGATATTCACCAGGAACCTGTCCAGCCGTTCCATAATATTTGCCTTGCCCAATCTACGGTTATTCCATGTATACCTTCTGTTTTTGGGGGCAACATCAATAAGATCGTGGCCCTGCATAATGGTTTCCAGCTGCGATCTATAAGGGTCGTGAATAAAGCAGCCTCCTTTCTTTTCGTTGGCGTGGAGTATGAGATTAAGATCTCCTCCAAGAACAATGTTGCTGCTATCTTCATTATCAATGTCGATTTGGAGAGAATTCCAACACAATGCCTTATCCCTGTAATGGTTTGGAGCATATACATTGTAGATGATAATTTTTTGGTTATTCATGAGGTTTTCTAGAGTGACTTTGACCCAGAATTGGTTGATAGTATTTGAATGGTGCTTCCAAGCAGTATGGTTCCAAAGAGTAGCGATCCCACCTGAAGCTCCTCTTGATTCACTGATGCTTCCTTCATAGTGCTTGAGGCGATCAATAATCCCTCTCATTTCTTGGTGTCCCTGCTTTGTTTCTTGTAACAGTAATATTCCTGGCTTTTCCTGAGTTATCAGATCATTCAGAGCTGAAATCTTGGAGGGGTGCCCTAAACCCCTGCTGTTCCAAGATAAAAATTTCATCATTATGTGAGAGGGGTACGGAGAGTTGCTCGCCCTCCCTTGACTTTGGTTTCCACGTCCTTGTTGTTTTGCCCCAAAATGTAGGTTTTAATAGGGTTTTGAGTGCCCATGGCAATATCTTTTTGGGCATTTTCTTCTCTTTGTTGTTTAGTTGATCTCCTGCCAGGACCATGCTTCCTGTGAGAATCCAGATTGGCCCCATGTTCTTTGACAGAATTCCTGGTA
The DNA here is from genome assembly GCA_034641835.2 of Pinus albicaulis. Taxonomy (NCBI): domain Eukaryota; kingdom Viridiplantae; phylum Streptophyta; class Pinopsida; order Pinales; family Pinaceae; genus Pinus; species Pinus albicaulis. The sequence continues at coordinate 1,053,310,813 of CM076572.1, read as the reverse complement.
GATCTAGGAGAGGGAGGGTCGTGAGAGAAGGAAGGGGAGGGATTACTGGGGGAGGAAGGAGCGAGAGCGCAATCCAGAGTTGGAGGCAGGGAGATGGGGGGGTCATCGTCAAGGGAAATGGAGTTGAAGGGGTTGGAGGACTCCAAGGGATTGGTATGCTCCAAGGATTTCTTAGGGGAAGAGGGCGGAGGAGTTGACGAGGAGGAATGATTAGGTTTGAAGGGAGCATATTTGGGAGCAGTAGCAAGCAAAGCGGCAGAGGTCTTTTTCCTTTTTACAGTTTCCCATTGTTTCTCAGGTTGACTAGAATCATCAATAGTAATTTTAGTGCATCGGTTGGAAAAATGACCGTACTCGTGACATACCTTGCATTTGAACGGGATTTGCTCGTAGTCCAGCTGCTGAATGTGTGTCCAGTCATCCACCTTCAGCTTGATTGCCTCTGGGAGACCTTTGCCCAGGTCTACTTCCACACATATGCTCGCACAGGCTTGCATATTATCCTTAGGCTCGCTCCTGTCGATGTACTTCCCCACAACGTTGCCGATGGCGCGAACCGAGTCATCTCCCTAGCAATGGAGCGGGAGATGCGGAAGCCGGACCCAGACAGGGACAGCACTCGGGATATCCAGCTCGGGGTCGAAGTCTGGCGTCCATTTGTTCAAATACAGCCCTCTGGAGTCCATAAAATAGGGCCCGTTTCTGAAGATTAAGTCCTTATCAGCTTTGGTTTCAAAGTGAAAGGTGTAGTAACCTTTCCCGCAAAAGCGAATGGAAATTTTGCCATTGACTTTATCAGCCCAGTTTTTCTCGATCCAGCGTTGAACAGATTTAGGAGAGGGCCATAAACCTGTGAATTTCCCTATGAGACCCCTCTCAGCGAGGGAGAGGGCAACCATTCTTGGCAAGGCTGGAGGCAGAACAACCTCTTGCAAGCCATCAAGCTTCTTGACGAACTTAGAGAGGGAAGGACGAGGGCGCTGAAGTGGAAGAGATTTGACGAGGGCGGAGAACGCAGACTGAGCATCGTTTCCCACCGAAGGACCGTCATGAGAAGCCATGGTCGGCCAGAGGCAAGATCATGAGCAGAGGGCCATAGGACCCGAAGCAGACGAAGAGGAGGGGCCGAGGAGGGCCCCACGGAGCCACGCAGCAAGCACCTCACTGAAGCAACAGCCTTGAGACGGGGCAGGAACCACCAAGGTCGAGGCCGAAGCCGGCAACACCAGAAAACGCAAGGCGGCTAGGTCTCGGCTGCGCGCGCTGCATGAGAAACCATGGATGTCTTAGGACTCTCTAGCCTCAGAAAAATCCCCACTATGTTTCAACTGGTTGATAGGTCAACAATTAAACCAAAAAGTCTTATCTGACAAAATTTTAGTAAGTTGATGTTTCAAATATTAATTTGTCTTTCCACCTTTTACTAGTTTTGTTTGTCTAAATTACAAACCAAATTACTTCTTGTGATTGTCATCAACATGATTTAGTTGAGTTTCGTATAATTTGCACTAAAATTTATGGAATGTATTTCATGAATTGAAACTGTCACATATACATTATCAATGCAAATTGAATTAGTAGTTGGATTGTTTTACTTTCCAAATCTTAAATTTTAATCCTTTATTTTTTATGATAAAATGCCTCTATTTCATATTAAATGAATGATTATTTTATTAACTAGAAAATAAAAATTAGTTATTTTCTCTTAGCCAAGATATATAGTTTGTTTTTATTTGTTTTTATTTCTTTTATGATTTTTTAAATGTGAATCAATAAAGGAAATTTGTGATTTATTTCCAAATTGTTTAATGAATCAATGAGATAAGTTGTGATCTCTTTTTTCTTTCATATTCTTGCTCGCATAAAGAAATTACTTTCATTTTAAAGTTTTAGAATTTAAACTCCTTTACAATATTCTTTTATAGATTATATCAAATATCAGTTGCACCAGTTAGGATTTTCTTTGGTGATTATACTTTGTATATTTGCATATAAAACCTGTAAATAATATTATAGGACTTTAAGAAAGAACTTTAATGTTTTCTTTTTCACAAGGGAAAGAAATTTTCTGGCTAACAGAGCCACTAAACCTGTCAAGAAAAACCAAACTAAATGACTTAGGTTATTTAAGGAACCTTGTTCGGGGCTATTTCCTCTTGAATTTCCATGACCTTGGGTCTAGGTTAGCATCTTAAAATCTTTGATGCTACCAAACCAAGAATATCAACCATGAACTACTTTTCACAGTAGAAATATAAAGAAGTAAATCACACATGCACAAAATATAGAAAACTTTTTATTTTTCAACCCACCTTCATTATATTAATCAAACTGATATAATACAACAATCTAAGGCTCCCATACCAGGGATAATGGCCCTCATATATCCACCAATACAAGATACAAAACAAGATACTCTAACTATCTTAGCTATAGCATGCTTTAATAACTCCTCTCAGTCGTATCTTGTACCTGCCCAGTCCTTCGACTCCCGATCTGCAACTCCTGCCTCTATTAATGCTCCAAGTCCATCTGGACACTAAAACTTGACTGTCAATCTGCTCTCTAGTTGTGTCTTTGTCCATCAAGGCCACAACACATCAAGACTCTTGTTGAGTTTTTCACAACTCCACTTGTGAACAACTCTCAATCTGCCCAATGTTGCTCCTTAGCTACTCAGGGGCTTCAGCCTACTATGGTCTTCCTTCGCTGCAACGATGAAGACAAACATAGGGTATGAAGGGCTTCCACCTATCACTGTACGATGTCCATTTCTTGCAATGAACACGGGCTAGGAGAACTGCACCTCATCTGCTATAGAAGTCCTTCTCCACACAAAAGTCTCAGACTCCACAAACCTACTCCTGTTTGATCAGACCCTTAAGCTCATCAACTTCCAGGCTAACAATCACATTTTTCCATAAATTTGTTGCACTTTGGCACCAAATTAGACACTATCATGTTTTCCTCTAGTAGACCATAAGTGCCCAATATCGTCCACACTTGGTCATATCTCACGTTGATCTCCAATAGTCCATGAGAGATCAAGTCCACGTTGTAGCATCTGCTCCTAGTTAGGGCATATCCACACTTAGGAGACACTTACACGTGACTGCCCATAGACTTTGCCAATCTGCCCTTTACTTCTGCAATAGAGGATCTATTACATAAATCTGGGCACCAATCATGTCCTCACCTAGGACATCTATCCAATTGTCATCAAGGGAACATCTGCAACTCTCCTTGTTGTTGTCCTCTTGCCTCTCATATGATGTGCTTATTTTCACTTTGGCTACTTGGTAGGCTTCCCAATATTCCACGTAGGCTCCTACAAATAGCTTCTAAGGTCTCCTCTAGCAGCCCATCAACTGATTCAAGCAAAGGTCAAAATATTTTACCCAACTTCCCTCCAAAACACTGATGCACATGTGTTTTTACCTTGCTATTCATGACACCTAGCTAGGGCACTTGTTGCAACCCTAAATCCTCCCAAAATCCACCAAAAAAGCCCTTAAAGGGTTGTGACACACCTTCAGAGGCCTCCTCCTCACCCACGCTGCTTACTTAGGGCATATGTCAACCCTTGACAACCATTAAACAAGTTGTGATATGGCCTGTATCCTAGCACAACAACCCTCCAACAGTGAGATAATCCTCTAAATCATGCCCAAACAATACGCAAACAACAACATATTTCCCTTCAAGGGCTCAGTCTATAAACTACCCTCCTCGACCCTCAAGACAACAAACTCATATCACCTTTCCAGCTTAAAGATAGTCCACTGCCACCTCAGCTTACTCAGCCTCCATAACAGAATTCAAACCCCTCTCCTCCACGCTATCTAGGCCACTTTAGACACATCCAATTTCAGAGATCCTTTTAATTGAAAGGACGTTGCACCAATGGATGTATAAAACACATCAATTCAACCTCAATTTATATCCATATGAGGGGCTCCGCGAATTAGTGAAGAGACACATCTATTGGTCAAATTTTACTTCAAGCCTAAATGACTTGAAAACCAATAATTAATTGTCAACTTCAAAAAATAATTTCTCCTCAAAGACAACTCAGAATCAGATGATTCTCATTGTGTTAGAATCCTCTCGATAAGTACTATCATCCACATCCATCACATGTCGAAAATACATCATGGTTTTGGCCCAAACATTGATGGGTGAAAAACCCGCAAGCTTGGGTTTCAAGTGCACAAGCCTACTTATGGCACTTTGACCTCAAACCCTTCAACACTAGGGATTGGAGTACCTTCCAAGCAACAAAAAAATCAACACTCCTTCTTAGCGAGGGAGGTACTTCTAAGACTAGGAAGTAACCATCATCTCTGACGACACTATACCATCTAGAATCCATCACTACAACATACCCTATAGATGAACCCGATAATCTTGGTAGTGCCTTTGCCTCATCACATATGAACCTGAAGATCGCAAACCTACATAGGGATGCTCCCTCTAAGGTTATACTACCTCTGAGACTACATGATATCCATTGGCTCAATCCTACAAGAACTCATCCTCTTGGATCAAATACCACTCATGAAAATCCTACTAATCTTAGATATGCAACATCACAATCTGATGAAGACTTTAGCTTGCCAATATCCAGTTCATCACATGAAGCCCTCTCGATCAACTTGATCTCGTCCAAGCCAAATAAACCCTCGAGTTGTCCTAACCATCGATGGCACATCAACATAAGTCCATGATCAACAATCTTCCCTACAAAAAATATGTTTCATCGAGTTCACCACCAATCCACCAGAAATCCCAGTTAATCTCGCTGCCAAGCCAGTAAAAACCATATCTACATGTCTTTAGATGAACCCTTTTCTCCATGATCTAGACACCAACAACTCCCTCTGAGCTACTTCATTATGCACACTCTTATTCACTATCCCTCAAAGTAGGTCAGATACGCTCAATTACCATGTTGAATTTCCACGACCTTGGGTCTAGGTTAGAGTCTTAAAATCATTAACGCTATGAAACCAAGAATCTCAACCATGAACTAATTTTCATAACATAAATATAAAGCAGTAAATCATACGTGCATATAATATAGACAAATTTTTCTTTTTCAACCCAACTTCATTATATTAATCAAACTAATATAACACAAAGGTCTAGGGCTCTCGTACCAGGGATAATGACTGATCAGAACTGGATCATCGACCATAATGATAGCTCAAAATTCAAAGTGTTTAGAAGTGTTCTGAACCTGAGCAACCAGATAGATCTCATTTTCCTGATTCTGGCGCCATGAACGGTTCGAAAAACCGACATCGTATGAAGAAGTTATTGCAGTTTGAAAAGTCAGTAAACTGCAAAAAATGGACTTTGACCAAGTTTGACTTGGAACTTTGGGAAATTAAAAAAAAAATATTCTAGGGAATATTCTTGGAATATTCCCCATAATATTCCTTCTGAACCAACCAATGAATTCCATTTTTCAACATGTAATTCATTGATTGTTGTACGTTGGGTTTGGCTCGGCCAATCATAGGTCGCCGCATGGCAGGCCCAGAGGCTGCCATGTGGCCCCAGTTTGGTGTTGTAAAATTTAATTGGGGTCCCCAGGGCTCGACCCTGAGACCTCCCGCTTGCACATGCACACGTTTACTGTCTCATTTATCAGTTGGTTCTTACCATACATAGGTCAACAGTTATATTTAAACGTTATGAGTTTCTGCATTGGGGGAGCGAAGGGGCCAACCCCTCCCTATGTGTCCATGAACCCATGACCAAGAGCTATACCACGGTGCTACGTAACTATTCGAAAAATAATTTTAAGCTGTCACATGGTTCGGTTACGAAATTGATGTGCATGGCTTATGCGGTCTCCATCGACAGTTGCGGTTAGACAAACCGCGAGGTTTGGGGCATGTGCCCAACCCCAACCATAACATTTATTATCAACTTTAAAACTAGCAGTGAAATAGTGGCGGCCACCAAAATTTCATAATTTGACCTAATTTGACTGTAGTTAAGTGCAGTGCTCCACATTTGGTGGAGCTTATGTAGGGGACACTGGGCAAAATCTTGTTTTGGCTCTATTTGGAGCTAGATTCACCCAATTTTGGAGTCCCAATAGTCAATTTTGGATGTTTCCGATGTTTTGGAACCAATGGTGTGGTTTTTAGAGCCTGTAGAGGAATTTTGAAAACCTATAATCTTCATTAAATTTCTAGGGGCCTTTAGTGCCAGCTTTTTCCAGCAGCAGTTCAATGCCTAGCCAGATCAGCTAGAGACCATATGTAGTGAACCAATAGTCATTATTAACAGTAAAAATAATTATGAATCCATTTATGGAGGTTTCAGAAACTTTTTAGGTCTTCTAGAGGTCGAGAATTCATCATAGAAGTTTTCAGTGACCCAAGTGCCAAGGGGTGTCGACAAGTGTTGTAGGTGAAACCGGAGTAGCCGGAGGCCATTTTTAGTGAACCAATAGTCTATCCTAACTGTTTTTGGCATTATGAATCCAATTAAGGGATTATCAAAGCCATTTTATGACTTCTATATCTCGATAATCTGAAGGGAATTTTTGGGCATCCCATGGCAAAACGTGGAGGAAGGCCTAGTTTGGGGATGCAGTGCTCATTTTAAGAAAACAATTAGTCAATATTTGGTGTATGATATGTGCTAGAGATAGTAGGTCTAGTTTCAGGGAAAATAAAATAATTCTGAAGGAGTTATTGCCATGGAGAATCTCAGTGTAGCTCAGTGCACCGATAGAAGGAATCGAGTCTAAGGGAGCCTAGATCTATTTGCAGAGTGATGAAAACCATGATAGGGATATAGATGGTATTCTAAGCCCTTTGGTTCAGTTCAGTAACCATTGGAGTTAAGTTTGGAACTTGTAAAAGAAACTTTACCATAATCCCAAAGAGCCAAGTCAATATGACAAAATCTCAAGGAGACGTAGCCCATGATATTCGAGTGAACTCCTAGATTAATTTTTTTGTTATGTGTGGATGTTTATTTGCTGCATTACAGTTGTTGTTATACATGTTTAATTTCAGAAAAAACAAATGGACTTAAGACACTTAAACTATTAAAAATAATACACCTCTTTCAAACATAAATTCCACAAATTGTCAAGTATAAGCTAGATCTTTTATTTGTTTAACTAAGTGGGAGGTTCTTGAAAAGCATAACAAGTTATCCAACCACATACATCCACTAGTACAAGATACAAAAAAAGATACTCTGACTATCTAGCTACAGCATGCTCTAACAACTCCTCTCGGTTGTATATTGCACCTTACTGACCTTTCAACTCCTGATCTGCAACTCCTTCTGCTATCAATGCTCCAAGTCCATATGGCCACTGAACCTTGGTTTCCAATCTACTCTATATTTATGCCTTAGTCCATCAAGGCCAAAATACATCAAGGATCCTGTCAATTTTTTCACAACTCTACTTGTGAACAACTCTCAATCTCTCCACTGCTACTCCTCATCTACTTAGGGACTTCAACCCTCTATGGTATTCCTGCGCTGCAACGATGAAGACCAACATAGGGCATAAAGGGTTTCCACCTATCACTGCAAGATGTCCATTTCCCACAATGAACATGAGCTATGAGGAATGCCCCTCATCTGATGTAGAATTCCTTATCCACACACAAATCTAGGGTTCCATAAACCCGCTCCTGGTTGATCAGACTCTTGAGCTCATCAACTGTCAAGCTAACAATCACCTTTCTCCATCAAGATATTACACTTTGTCACCAACTTGGACACTATCACACTGTCCTCTAGCAGACCATAAGTGCCCAATCTCATCCACACTTGGTGCTCTATCACACTGCCCTCCAACAGTCTTGAGAGACCAAGTCCATGCTATAGAACTTGCTCCTAGTTAGGGAATATCATCACTTAGGAGACCCTTACACACAACTGCCCACAAAATTTTCCAATACTCCCTTTGCTTCTGCAATAGAGGAGCTATTACAAAAATCTGAACACCAATCAGGTCCTTGCCTAGGACATCTATCCAAATTTCATCAAGGGAACATTTTCATTTGTTGTTGTCCTTTTGCCTCTCATCTGATGTGCTTGTTGTCACCTTGGATGCTTTGTAGGCTTCCCAACAGTCCACGTGGGATCCTCCAAATGACTCCTAAGGTCTCCTCTAGCAGCCCATCAACCGATCCAAGCAATGGTCAAAATATTTGACCCAACATCCATCCAAAACACTGATGCACATGTGTTTGTACCTTGATGTACGTGACACTTGGTTAGGGCACTTTCCACAACCCTAAATCCTCACAACAGTCACCAAAAAAGCCCTTAAATGGTTGCGACACATTTTAAGAGGCCTTCTCCTCACCCACGCTACTTCCTTAGTGCATATGTCAACCCTTGACAACCCTTAAACAAGCTCAGTCATGTGTTATGGCCCACGGCCTAGCACAACAAACCTCCAACAGTGAGACAATCATTTAAATAATGCCCAAAAAATCTGCAAATAACTTCATATTTCCCTTCAAGGGCTTAGTCTAGCAGCTATCCTCCTCAACTCTCAAGACAACAAACTCGGATTACCTTTCCAGCCCAAAGACAGTTCGCTGCCACCTCAACTTACTCGGCCTCCATAACATAATTTAGACCCCTATGCTCCATGTTGTTTAGGTCTCTCAATCTGATCTCGTCCAAGCCAAATAAGCCCTCGAGTTTTCCCAACCATCGACGACACATCAACATAATTCCATGATCAACAATCTGCCCTACAATAAATATGGTCCACCGAGCTCACCACCAATCCACCAAAAATCCCAGTCAATCTCATTGCCAAGCTGGTAAAAGCCATATCTACATGTCTTTAGATGAACCCTTTTCTCCATGATCTAGACATCGACAACTCCCTCTGAGCTGCTTCGTTGTGCACACTCTTATTCACTATCCCTCAAAGTAGCTTAGATACACTCAGATACCATGTTGAATTTCCACAACCTTGGGTCTAGGTTAGAGTCTTAAAATCATTAATGCTACGAAACCAAGAATCTCAACCATGAACTACTTTTCATAACATAAATATAAAGTAGTAAATCATACGTGCATATAATATAGACAACTTTTTCTTTTTCAACCCAGCTTCATTATATTAATCAAACTAATATAACACAACAGTCTAGGGCTCCCGTACCAGGGATAATGACTGATCAAAATTGGATCATGGACCATAATGATAGCTCAAAATTCAAAGTGTTCGAAAGTGTTCTGAACCTAAGAGATTAGATAGATCTCGTCTTCCTGATTCTGGTGCCGTGAACGGTTCGAAAAACCGACATCGTATGAAGAAGTTATTGCAGTTTGAAAAGTCCAGTAAACTACAAAAACTGGAATTTGACCAAGTTTGACTTGGAACTTTGGGAAATTAAAAAAAAATATTGTAGGGAATATTCCTGGAATATTCCCCATAATATTCCTTCTAAACCAACCAGTGAATTCCATTTTTCAACATGTAATTCGTTGATTGTTGTATGTTGGGTTTGGCTTGGCCAATCATAGGTCGCCACGTGGCAGGCCCAAAGGTTGTCATGTGGCCCCAGTTTGGTGTTGTAAAATTTCATTGGGGTCCCCAGGGCTCGACCCTAAGACCTCCTGCTTGCACATGTACACGTTTACCGTCTCATTTATCAGTTGGTTCTTACCATACATAGGTCAACAGTTATATTTAAATGTTATGAGTTTCCACATTGGGGGAGCGAAGGGGCCAACCCCTCCCTATGTGTCCATGAAACCATGACCAAGAAATAAGCCACGGTGCTACGTAACTGTCCGAAAATTAATTTTAAGTGGTCACATGGTTCGGTTACAAAATTGATGTGTGTGGTTTATGCGGTCTCCGTCGACAGTTGCGGTGAGACAAACCGCGAGGTTTGGGGCATGTGCCCAACCCCAACCATAATATTTATTATCAACTATCAAATTGGTGGTGAAATAATGGTGGCCACCAAAATTTCGTAGTTTGGCCTAATTTTACTGTAGTTAAGTGCAGTGCTCCATATTTGGTGGCGCTGATGTAGGGGACACTGGGCAAAATCTTGTTTTGGCTCTATCTGGAGCTAGATTCGCCCAATTTTGGAGTGACAATAGTCAATTTTGGATGTTTCCGATGTTTTGGAACTAATGGTGTGGTTTTTAGAGCCTTTAGATGAATTTTGAAGGCCTTTAAGCTTCATTAAAGTTCCAGGGGCCTTTAGTTCCAGCTTTTGCTAACAGCAATTCAATGCCTAGCCAGAGCAGCTGGAGACCATATGAAACGAACCAATAGTCATTATTGACAGTAAAAATAATTATGAATCCATTTATGGAGGTTTCATAAGCTTTTTAAGACTTATATAGGTTGAGAAATCATCATACAAGTTTTTGATGACCTAAGTGCCAAGGGGTGTCGACAGGTGTTGTAGGTGAAATCGGAGCAGATGGAGGCCATTTTCAGTGAACCAATAGTATATCCTGACTATTTTTGGCATTATGAATCCAATTAATGGATTTTCATAGCCATTTGACGACTTCTAGAGCTCGAGAATCTGAAGGGAAGTTTTTGGCAGCCTAGGGCAAACCGTGGAGGAAGGCCTAGTTTGGGGATGCAGTGCTCATTTTAAGAAAACGATCAGTCGATATCTGGTGTATGATATGTGATGGAGACAGCATGCCTATTTTCAGGGACAATAAAATATTTCTTAATGAGTTAGTTCCATGGAGAAGCTCAGTGTAGCTCAGTGCACCGATAGAAGGAATCGAGTCTAAGGGAGCCTAGATCTATTTGTAGAGTGATGAAAAACATGATAGGGATATAGATGGTATTCTAAGCCCTTTGGTTCAGTTCAGTAACCATTGGAGTTAAGTGTGGAACTTGTAAAAGAAACTTTACCATAATCCCAAAGAGCCAAGTCAAGATGACAAAATCTCAAGGAGACGTAGCCCATGATATTTGAGTGAACTCCTAGATTAATTTTGTTGTTATGTGTGGATGTTTATTTCATGCATTACGGTTGTTGTTATACATGTTCAATTTCAGCAAAAAAAAATGGACTTAAGACACTTAAACTGTTAAAAATAATACACCTCTTTCAAACATAAATTCCGCAAATTTTCAAGTATAAGCTAGATCTTTTATTTGTTTAACTGAGTGGGAAGTTCTTGAAAAACATAACAAGTTATCCAACCACATACATCCACTAGTACAAGATGCAAAACAAGATACTCTGACCATCTAGCTATAGCATGCTCTAACAACTCCTCTCGGTTGTATATTGCACCTTACTGACCTTTCAACTCCCGATCTGCAACTCCTTCCGCTATCAATGCTCCAAGTCCATATGGCCACTGAACCTTGGCTGCCAATATACTCTATAGTTATGCCTTAGTCCATCAAGGCCAAAATACATCAAGGATCCTGTCAATTTTTTCACAACTCTACTTGTGAACAACTCTCAATCTCTTCACTGCTGCTCCTCATCTACTCAGGGACTTCAACCCTCTATGGTATTCCTACGCTGCAACGATGAAGACTGACATAGGGCATAAAGGGTTTCCACCTATCACTACAATATTTCCATCTCCCACAATGAACACGAGCTATGAGGAATTCCCCTCATCTGCTGTAGAATTATTTATCCACACACAAATCTAGGGTTCCATAAACCTGCTCCTAGTTGATCAGACTCTTGAGCTCATCAACTGTCAAGCTAACAGTCACCTTTCTCCTTCAAGATATTACACTTCGGCACCAAATTGGACACTATCACACTGTCCTCTAGCAAACCATAAGTGCCCAATCTCATCCACACTTGGTGCGCTATCACACTGCCCTCCAACAGTCCTGAGAGACCAAGTCCATGCTATAGAAATTGCTCCTAGTTAGGGAATCTCATCACTTAGGAGACCCTTACACACAACTGCCCACAAAATTTTCCAATCCTCCCTTTGCTTCTGCAATAGAGGAGCTATTACAAAAATTTGAACACCAATCATGTCCTCGCCTAGGACATCTATCCAATTTTCATCAAGGGAACATTTTCATTTGTTGTTGTCCTTTTGCCTCTCATATGATGTGCTTGTTGTCACATTGGATGCTTTGTAGGATTCCCAATAGTCCACGTGGGATCTTCCAAATAACTCCTAAGGTATCCTCTAGCAGCCCATCAACCGATCCAAGCAATGGTCAAAATATTTGACCCAACATCCCTCCAAAACACTGATGCACATGTGTTTGTACCTTGATGTATGTGACACTTGGTTAGGGCACTTTCCACAACCCTAAATCCTCACAACATTCACCAAAAAATCCCTTAAAGGGCTGCGACACATTTTAAGAGGCCTTCTCCTCACCCACGCTACTTCCTTAGTGCATATGTCAACCCTTGACAACCCTTAAACAAGCTTAGTCATGTGCTATGGCCCGCGACCTAGCACAACAAACCTCCAACAGTGAGACAATCCTCTAAATAATGCCCAAACAATCTGCAAACAACATCATCTTTCCCTTCAAGGGCTCAGTCTAGCAGCTAACCTCCTCAACTCTCAAGACAACAAACTCGGATTACCTTTCCAGCCCAAAGATAGTTCGCTGCCACCTCAACTTACTCGGCCTCCATAACATAATTTAGACCCCTATGCTCCACGTTGCTTAGGCCTCTCTAGTTGCATCCAATTTCAGAGCTCCTTTTACTTGAGAGGACGTTGCACCAATAGATGTCTAAAACACGTCAATTCACCCTCAATTTATATCCAAATCAAGGGCTCCACCAATTAGTGAAGAGACACATCTATTGGTCAAATTTTACTTCGAGCCTACATGACTTGAAAACTAATAATTACATGTCAACTTCAAAAATTCATTTCTCCTTGACGAAAAATTGGAATTAGATGAATCTCATTGTGTTAGAATCATCTCGATGAGCATTATCATCCTCATCCATCACGTGTCGAAAAATCATCATGGTTTTGGACCAAACATCAATGGGTGCAAAACCCCCAATATTGGGTTTCAAGCCCACAAGCCTACTTGTGGCACTTTGACCTCCAACCCTTAAACACTAGGGCTTGGAGTACCTCCTAAGCTACAGAAAAATTAACTTTTCCTCTTGTTGACAAGTGGTCATTTATGCTCGTCGATGGGTCCTCAAGAAAGAAGGCACTGGGTTCATGTTTCCTAACTTTTGAACTATTAACAAAATAACAATCAAGAAGAAGTTTCCCACTCCCATCAATGACTCCCTTTTAAATTATCTCAAAGGAACTCAATTATTCACCAACCCCAATATCTGCTTAAGCTAACACCAAATTCGAATGAAGTGTGAAGATATTCCCAAAACTACTCTTGTAATCATGTAGGTCATTATGAGTTCTTCATCATTCCCTTTAGCCTTTCCAATTCCCCTTCCACTTTCCATAATCTCATTAAAAAATTCTTTTAACCCTTTCGATATTTTTTCATTGTCTTTTTGTCGACATCTTGATCTACAATAAAACTTGACGTGCCCATATCACCTAGGTGGATCAGGTCTTACAACTACTGGTTAATCATCAACTATTTCTTGAGAGGTCCAAATGTGCCTTTGTGTCTCTAAAGTGAAATATTTAGGCCATATTATTAGTCATAGTGGTGTACATGTGGATTCAAATAAAATTGAAGTGATGAAATATTGGCCCCATCAAAAAACTCTTAAATGTTTAAGAGACTTTCTTAGTCTCATTAGTTACTACTGAAAGTTTATAAGGAAATATGGTAAGTTTGTAGCTCCCCTCACAACCTTGCTTTAAAAAACATTTTTAGTTTGAATGATATCGTAGAAGAAGCCTGCGAGGTTTGAAAAATGTCGTGTAAAACACTACTACTTTCTCTACCAAAATTAATTAAGACCTTTATCTTGGAATGTGAAATTTTCAGTAAAGGGATTAAATATATAATTTTGCAATAGGGATGATCATTTTCGTTTATTGGAAAACAACCTTGTGAGATGCACTTGGGAAAATCAACTTATGAAAAAAAATAATGGCTATATTACATGCTATATATATTTGGCATTTGTACCTTCACAAGCAACATTTTTATATTTAAACAAATCATTGTAACTTGAAATACTTCCTAGAGCAACAAATTTTATCCCTTAAGAAATAGAAATGGGTCACCAAAATGTTCGGATATGACTGTGACATAATTATAAGAAGGGTAATAATAATGTGGTAGCAGATTCTCTCTCTCAATAGCATGAAGACAATGGCTCACTTTTTTCATTCACCTTCATAGTATCATACTGATTGCATTTGTTTGTAAATAATAGTTAATAGATCTCAAATATTGCTCACATGATACAACAACTTCAAGTGGCACCCCTTGCATAACACAGATACACTTGGAAAAACAAAGATCTTCATTATCAATATCATCTTTATTTGAACAAGTAGTCAACATTTAAGTCAACTTTTTTATCTAAACTCCATTCCTCTATCATAACAAGCAATTCAAGATTCCATAAAATGTACGAAAGGATCAAATGTTCATTTTTTGGGGAAGGAATAAAGAAGGAAATCCACATCATTGTCGTAGAATGTGACCTTTGCCAATGAAACACAGAATAAATAGTAAATCCTCCAAGTGAACTACAACCTTTACCCATTCTACTAGTTGTATGGATTGACATTTCCATGGATCTCATTACAAGTTCTACACACAATTGGTAATAAATCTATAGTTATGGTTGTGATTGATTACCTTTCCAAATATGCTCATGTTTGTGCTCTAAAACACCTTTTTAAAGCCTCTATGATTGCTTAAGTATTCATGGATAATATCATTAAATTCCAACTCCACTTTCACTATAAATTTTTGGCAAGACTAGTTTTAGGTTCAAGGCTCTCAATTAAAAATTAGCACCACTTATCACCCCTAGATTTATGATTATATTGAAGGTATCAATAAGTGCTTGAAATCATATTTGAGGTACTTTATGTTAAAATAACAATCCTAATGGGCTCAATGATTAGCTCTAACAATATGGCGGTACAAGAAAAACTATCATGGTACCATATGAATGACTCCATTTGAGGTTTTCTATGGCCAAAATCCCCTATCAATACTATATTACTTACCCAAAGTCTTTAAGGTGTAGGAGGTAAACAAATCCATCATAGCTTGGGGAAACCTGCTCTGCATTCTCAAGGATAATCAAATAATGGCACTGAACAAGATGAAATAACATGCTAATCACATCATTTTGAAGAAGGGGATCGCATGTTACTTTGAATGCATCCTTACAAGTAGATCTCCCTTATAGACAACTTTCACTAGAATATTTCTCCCATGTTTTATAACCCATATAAGGTCCTTAAACATATTGGGCTAGTGTCTTACAATTGGAATTTCTAAGCCACTTTAAAATTCATCCAATCTTTCATGTATCCTACTTAAAGAAATTCATTAGCTCCAATTGTTGTATTAAAAATTAGCCTTCCAAAATTGAATGAAGAAGGTTCCATTTGGTTATAGCCCAAGGTCATCCTTGACAAAAGAGAGTGTCATCTCCCTTAACACATTATCTAGGAGGCATTGATATAGTGGAGGATACAACATTCGAAGGTCCCACATGGAAACGAATAGAAACCCTTCAAAAAAGTCCTCATCTCTAGCCTCAAGGACAATGTTGCTTCATAAGAGAGAGGACATCTTAGGCTCCTAGCTTAACCCTAAAATAGATAGATAGGTCACTATGTATTGAGGCCATCTATAGTAAATAAGGCTCATGTTGCAGTATAAAAGAAATAATTATAATAAGGTTTATTAAAGGTTTAACCTACTAGAAAGATCCTTCTCTACAATGTTATTAGGAGGTAGGTAGAACTATATAAAGAAGTAGAAGCAATGCAATGAGATGTATTAAAGAAGTAAAAACAATGTAATGAGTTGTCTTGTGAAGCATATTGTAATTGGAGCTCTACTATTCTAGAGGTTTCCCCCTCAAAGAGGCAAGCGAACCATTGAACTCGTTGATAAAGTTATAACATTTTGTGGTATTGTAATCCTTTTATTTCCTATTTGCTATTGTGATATATGATTTCGGTAATAAATCTAATTATAATGTATTATTTTTGCTTTTAATCTTCCAACTTACTAATAAAAAACACTTTACAAAAAGAATCCTTGGTAAATGCAAAAAAACATAGAAATGACTTGTTATGAACCCAACTCACAAAATAGAAGAAAAGATAGATCAACGACTTAGAAATAAGCCTCTTTGAGGGGGAAACCTCCTTTACATTACATAAATGAAAAGTTCTTGGATGATTCAAATGACAAAACCTCCTTTCTATATATAGGAGTCCATGGGGTCACAATATAATCCTAGCCGGCCTAACAATAATAATGTAAGGGCACAAAAAAAACAATAGTGGGCTATTATAGGGCACAATAATAACAATATGGTGACTATAGGGGTACAAAAATAACAATAAGGGGGCTACAATAACAACAATAAGGGACTACACTAGTAATATAGGGCCCTAACATGCCCCTTTCCTCAAAAAAGTGTTTTCCTCAACGCTTGAGTAGTTCTAGATGATTTTGTATAAAATTCTCACCCTCCCACGTGGAATCATCAATGGGTAAGTTCTTCCACTTGATGAGATACTTTGAAATTGATCGATTTCGTAACTATCGAGTTCTTGTTTCCATGAATGCTTCATGTTCCAATATGATTTTTCCTTCCTCATCAAGTTCTGGCAATATTGTTTGAACTAGAAGTTTGTCACCTATAACCTTCTTTAAGCATGAAAGATGGAAAACTGGGTGCACTCGGGAAGATGCTGGAAGCTCTAATTTGTATGCCATAGTACCAATATTTTGCAACACCTTGTAAGGACCATAGTACTTTGGTGATAATTTATTATCCTTCTTAGCTTTCTTGAGGGACATTTGTTTGTATGGTTGTAGCTGTAAAAATATCCAGTTGCCTACATCAAATTTTTTCTTGTTGTGATGTTGATATTCCTGTTGTTTCGTTCAATTATGTGCCAAATTTAGGTTATCTTTTAAGAGTTGAAGAACTTGTTGTTGATGCTCGATGTGATCTTCCACTGCTTGAACCTTGTAATTTTCTCTTAAATATGATGTTATGGATGACGAATGATATCCATAAAGTGCCATAAATGGGGCCATTTTTGCTGCAGTGTGGAAGGAAGTGTTATACCACCATTCAACCAAAGGTAACCAATTGAACCATTGTGTTTGTTTATCATATACAAATCAACGAAGATATCCTTCCAAAAATATGCTCATTATCTCAGTTTTCCCATCAGATTGAGGATTATAAGATGAGCTATGAGCTAGTTGAGTACCTAAACAATAAAATAATTTTGTCCAAAAATTTCCAGTGAAAATGGGATCTCTATCGCTTGCAATAATATTTGGGTTTCGATGTAGCTTTGAATTATTTCCATAAATGCAGTAAAAACTGTACTCACTTTAAATGGATGAGATAATGCACAAAAATGTGCATACTTGGTAAGTCTATCAACTACCACCATGATGATACTCTTTCCTTTGGACTTATGTGAAAACCCGTGAGAAAATCGATTGAAACCTCCTCCCAAAGTTGACTTGAAATGGATAAAAGTTGTAGCATACTCAGGGTCTTAATTGTCTCAACTTTATTTTGCTGGAAAACCAAACATTTCCCCACAAACTTTTGAATATCAGATTTAAGGCCATCCCCAAAAAATTCTCTCTTCACCCTGTGGTAAGTTTTTAAAAATCCCGAGTGTCCTCCTAAGGGAGAGGTGTGAAATTCCAAAATAATCTTTTGTTTTAGTTGGGTATTCTTACAAATATATAAGCAATCTTTGTACCATAAGGAATCATTTTTCCAACTAAATGTATCAGATGTACGAGGATATTGCTGCAAATTTTGAATGAGTGTCCATACTTATTCGTCATTCTTCCATTCATCCCTTGCTTCTATTATCCAATCTAGTAATAATAATAGAAATCGCACAAAGCAATGCTTCCACATCCTCATCCTTTCTTGAGAGTGCATCTGCAACAAAATTTAGCTTCCCTTTTTTGTAGATGATTTCAAAATCATAACCCAACATCTTTGTTACCCATTTTTGCTGCTCTTCTGAAGATAGTCTTTGTTCCAAAAAGTATTTAAGACTATCATGATCAGTTTTTACCTTGAAGTGTCTTCCCATTAGGTAAGGTCACCATTTCTTTAGTGCATGTACTATTGCCAACATTTCCTTCTCATAAATAGCTTTCTGTACATACTTTCCTTTGATTGGACGACTTTCAAAAGCAATGGGTCTTCCTTCTTGCTTTAGAACAACACCAATTCCATTTCCCGAGTCATCACATTTCACAATAAAGGTTTTTGTGAAGTCTGGCGTAGCTAAGACCGGTGCTTAGCACCCTGCCTCTTTAAGATGTTCAAAAGCCTTAGCTGCTTCAAGAGTCCATGAAAATTCATATTTCTTCAATAATTTTGTTAGAGGTGTTGCTATTCTCCCATAATTCTTAACAAACTTGTGATAATACCCTGTTAACTCGAGAAATCCTCACAACTTATTTATGGTTGTGGGGACTTTCCGTTCCTTAATGGCTTTGATTTTTTTAGGGTCTACCTTGACACCCTCCTAAGATACAATATGACCCAAATATTCCACCTCTTGTACTCCAAAGAAACATTTGGAGGCTTTTGCATATAATTTTTTATCCTCCAATAGTTTGACCCTGCCAACATGTTGAACATGATCCTTCCAAGACCTGTTGTATATTAGTATATCATCAAAAAATACTAACAAAAATTTTCTAAGGAAGGGTTTGAAAATGGAATTCATCAACCCTTGAAATGTAGAAGGTGCATTGGTAAGGCCAAAAGGCATGACCAAAATTTCATAATGATCCTCATGAGTTTGAAATGTTGTTTTCATAATGTCTTTAGTCTTCATTCTAATTTGATGATATCCTAAACGGAGATCCAACTTGGTGAAATAAATTTCTCCATGTAATTCATCCAATAATTCATCAATCACAGGAATGGGAAATTTATCTTTAATAGTGAACTTATTGAGCTCCCTATAATTTGGACACATGCACCATGATCCATCCTTATTGTGCACCAATACTACTGGAGCAGAGAAAGAACTTTGACTAGGTTGAATTATACCATCCTCTAGTATTTTTGCAATCATACATTCAATTTTTCTCTTTTGGACATAAGGATATCTATAAAGCCTAATGTTTGGAGGAACACCTCCTGGAATCAAATGAATAACATGATCATGATCATGAATAGGTGGGAGTCTTTTGGGAGTTTCAAACACCTTGGAATGATTGTCCAAGAATTTTTCGAGATCTGGAGAAATAGATGATTTTGATGTTGGAACTTCTAGTGAGAATAATTGTGCAATTACGCCTTGTTGTTATTTCTTCAGAAGCTTTGTCATGAAATCAAAGCTTATTATCTTTCCCAAATTCCATGCAATACCCCGTAATTCAACTTCCTTTCCTTTTGAAAAAATTTCAAGAAAAGTTCTTGAAAATTAAAAGCTACCATCCCCAAAGATTGTAACCATTGTACTCCTAGTACAACATCAACACCACACATTGGAATGGAAAGAATTGGATTATTCAATACATATTCCCCCATGGTTATCTTGATATTATGGCACTTTCCAGAGCAATTTATAGTTCCTCCATTTTCCACCATCACTTGACACTCTGGCGCTAGGTATTGGAAGCAATTCAATTCCTTGGCTACCTTACAATGAATAAAATTATGGGTACTACCCAAATCAATCAACACTATTGCATTTTTCTTCTTGAAATGTCCTTCTATCTTGAGAGTTTGAGGAGTGGTATCCCGCCAATGCATTACAAGATATGGTCGGATTCATTTATTCTTTCTCTAGGGTTGGTTCCTGGTGTATATCCTCTTCTTTTGAAGTTTCTTGTTTCTTTTCTTCCTCCTCTTCACAATATATGTAAAATAATTTCTTCTCAACACACTTATGACCTTTAGTGTATTTTCTATCACAACTACAACAAAGCCCTTTTGCTCTTTTTTCTTCCAATTGTTGTGGTGTTAACCTTGTCGGTTGTGGAAGTCTAGGAGTAGAAACACTTCCATCTTTATAGTTGTGAGTGGTAGGCTTCCTTGTCGCTATAATTTTTCTTTAAATTTTTCTTGCCAACTTGAATGCTTTCTCTAATGTATTAGGTTCCCAAAGGCAAACCTCATGTTGGATGTTATCCTTTAGAGTCCCTATGAAGACATCAATCCTATGTTCCTCTGGAATATTATTTACCCTTATATTCAATTTTTTGAAATCCTCAATGTGATCCATCATTGAACCCTTTTTTTTGAGATTTATCAATTGGCTAAAGAAGGTGTTGCTCTTTGTATCCTCACAATGTGCTATCATTTCCTTCGTAAAAATTGACCAAGTGACCAGTGGTTTACGAGAACAAAGCCATTGATACCATACAAACTGATTTTGTTCTAAATATAAAGTTGCAATGCATACCTTTTGTGTGTTTTGCGTATTATGGAGCTTAAATTATTTCTCCATTTGCAGTATACAAGTTATCAAATCCTTGCCATGAAACTTCCTCATATCTATCTTTGCAATATGGTGGGTCTTAAATCCAACATTAGAGTCAATGAAATCATGATTAACATTTCTTTTGTTCTCATCATGAGTTTGCTCTACTAATTTTTCACTATTAGGAAGTCTTTGTTGTAGCAACTTTGCCAAACCTTCTTTCAAACCTTCCATGTCTTTCTTCAAATCTTCCATGTTTCCTTCTATACCATCGATATTAGCTTCCATGCCATCCATCTTAGCTTCCACGCCATCCATCTCAGCTTCCATGTCATTCTTCAAACCATCCATCTTAGCTTCCACACCATTCATCTTAGCTTCTATGCCATTCTTTAAACCATCCCTTTTAGCTTCCATGCCTTTCTTCAAACCATCCATCTTAGCTTCCATTTCATTTTTTATTACTCTTTACGAGAGCGAAATTTATTGCACTTGGTCTTGTAATTTTGATATATCATGTTGCACCTCTTCCTCTTAATGAGTCATAGTAGAGCCTTATGCGAGCTTAATGGGTTTTGAATTCTTTTTAGGTGGAATTTTAGAACCAAATGCTAATATCTATACTTCAATATGTCGTTGGAATCACTCCAAACTGATTTTTCAAACAAGACTTATGCAATTTAAAAATAAAATACACACCTTTTTATTTATTTTGAGGAGCTTGATATTGAAAATGATGTATCTCTGTAATTTCGGATCCCCAAGATTTTATCTTTGGTCCTTTAGTAGCCCTCTAAATCTTATTTCCAATGCCACAAGTCTGACATGATTTGGATTCTTCAAGGAAAAGTTATGCCCAATATCCCACAATGACCTAATTATGGACTCGTTTAGTAGAGAAAACTTATATGGCGTGTCACGTGTCATTGTTTCCTCCTTCGGCTATGAAATCGATATACATGAAACTACAGTCCGTGTACTTTCAACAACTTTTTACAAAATTCCAATCGCATGCTTAGAGAGAGAGGGTTATGACGATTTTCCCAAGGTCACCTCTTTGAGATGAAATTTAGGAGCCTGCAAAAACCCTAACTTCCATAGATGATATCTCCGAAAATATTGCGAACCAAGATCTGGAATTTTTCCATGAAGTTCTTTTGGATTTCGGCGCAAATGGGTTTTTTTAGCTTATGAACCGTCGTAGAAAAAAAGTTATAGCGAGAATGCCACGATGACCTGTTTGAAGCAGCGAAACCCTAGAATCCAAAGCTCTGATACCAAATGTTATGGACCCAACTCACAAAATAGAAGAAAAGATAGATCAATGACTTAGATATAAGCCTCTTCGAGGGGGAAAACTCCTTTACATTCCATAAATGAATAATTCTTGGATGATTCAAATGACAAAACCTCCTTTCTATATATAGGAGTCCATGGGGTCACAATATAATCCTAGCCGACCTAACAATAATAATGTAAGGGCACAATAATAACAATAGTGGGCTATTATAGGGTGCAATAATAACAATATGGGGACTATAGGGGTACACCAATAACAATAAGGGGGCTACAATACCAACAATAAGGGACTACACTAGTAATATAGGTCCCTAACATGACTTAATACTATACAATGTATCATTGTTATAAGAGGACTCTAATATGAGGAGTGTCTATAAAAATGTGAAGAATTTTTCTATGTTAGATGCTTGGGGAAACATGTGAATAAGGATTAATTAGATATTGTTATGTGATTAATGTAATGGAAGTTACAAGATTACTTATTGCATTGAGGCCTAGTTGTTGGGATGCATCATTACCCATACAACCAACCTAGGTTCAAACTTTCACTATTGTAGACCCATTGTGTGTTCATGTGTGCGGGGAGGTGTTTAACCTTCGAGAGTTGGTTCCCCTCCATCATCAAAGGGGGTTAACATATGTCCAACAATGTAAATTGCTTTAAGTTGATGTCAATATGATACTTTATCCTTTTACAATATAAAATGATGCAGTTGTATACAATATTATGGTATAATGATCAAAGTTTTAATCTTATCAATGAATTTTAGTACATATGCTTGAGGTTGTTCACTACCTTGTTACTTGAAATTAGGTTTGTTATTTTATACACTAACTAAATCCAATTTGCTCACTTGGTTTAGTGGGGGTCTATAGTGGACCTAGTTAAATTGGAATATGACTACTTAGTTGCATGGGACCACCTAATATTGGAGTAGACTTCCCTTTGGTTACAAGATTCAATCATAGAGAGAGTCAAAGTTCCCAATAACTTTTAACTCTAATCTACTTTTCCATGATATGGTTAATGCATAATTGGTCAATATCCCCTATGGGCATTGCTCTACCCTGCATAAAACTTGGATCATAATAAGGTTTTCATTAGGGGAATTTTGAGGTCTAAAATGAGCCTCCTAAGGAAATTATAAAATAATAGTGGAAATAATAAAATAAAATTACATTACATCAACAAATTTTAGAGGGAAAAAGGAAAAACTTTTTCCAACTCATATTTTCAACTTATCTCCCTATAGGTTTTCTCAAATTTCGAGTGGGAACACTCGTTGGATGCAAAATTGACTCCTCATTAACAAAAATAAAAGGAAATTATAAAATAATAGTGGAAATAATAAAATAAGATTACATTACATCAACAAATTTTAGAGGGAAAAAAGAAAAACTATTTTTTCAACTTATATTTTCAACTTATCTCCCTATGGGTTTTCTCAAATTTCGAGTGGGAACACTCGTTGGATGGAAAATTCATTCCTCATCCAAGAAGTACTCATGTTGCATACTATTTATTAACTCTTCTACACAAAAAATGAGAAATACATGAAAAAATGTGATTACAATTACGTAAAAAAAATTAATTGTTGTTATAATCAATAAAATTTTTAAACACATTCACCATAACTATACAGTAAAAAAAAATTATGAACAAAACCACCCATTTTTTTGGCATAATTTTTTTATCTTTAAATTTTGAAAAATATACTACTTTGTAATTTGTATCATTAAATTTTTGAGAAAAAAACCACTTTGTTCTTATCCATGTTATGCACCAAACCACTTGTTTTTTTATATAATTTTTTTATCTTTAAATTTTGAAAAAAACACTACTTTGTAATTTGTATCATTAAATTTTTGAGAAAAAGACCACTTTGTCAATGTAACCGCATAGTGGTAATTATTATCATTAACTTTTTGAGAAAAAGACCACTTCAACATTGTCTCTTTATTATTAAAATTGTTTTTAAATGATTTAATCTAACCCCCTCATGTAGCACGCCACCCAAAATCGATATAAATCTACCCCGTCCATATAGTTCGCCACCCAAGCAGTAAGTGGAAACATGATATTTTCCTGAACTCATATCCACCATCACTTTTGGAGAAAAAGAATAATAATGCACATTGAGTGGCCATAGAAGTCACACTATCAAAAACCATTTCTAGATATCCGGCCTAGGGAGGACTATGGGAACACCATTAATGCTACGTAAAATAATAAATTCTTGAGCAATCTTAACTAAGATTAGATTTTATTTAGTGGTCATTTAGGGATAGATGTGCATAGCCCTCCCTATATATACAGATCTTTCTATGCATCTATTTGGGAGTGGTGCTTTGATGTGTGACCAGGAAGGCTGATCCCAGTGCGTAGCGCTCTTTATTTGTTGGCAGAAAGCAACAGCAGGCCTTGAAGAAGAGGCGTGATGGGGCTGATTTTTCAAGAGTACCTTCCAGGGCACAAGATTTTCAAGTGCAGCAATCACAAGGCCCATTCTGCTGCTCATGATCAGATTTTCTCCAAGCATTTCCATGGGCGTTTTGGCCGGGCATACTTATTCAAGAGCGTGTGAGTTGAATTTTACTTTTTCTCCATTGTTGTGGAATAGAATTGTCTTTTGTTTTATTTGGGTGATGATTGTTGTAGGATTTGGATCGTCTGGGTGTCTTGTATTTCTTTATCCAATCTCTGTTCAGGACTATCTGGGATCATGAATGCTAGCTAGCCCTTTTTGCCTATGGATCAATACTTTCTTATAGGTGGGTTCCCACCTGAAACCGAATTTGCGAGCTTTACATTATATGTAATTTCCATTTTTGTAATTAAGAAAAAAGAATGTTAGCCATGTCGGCGCCCCTCATTCAGGGCAATTTGATTTAATCTATGTTATGATCAGTTTTCAATCAACCTAGCGCTACTGGTTCAGAATGCCCAGGTATATGGGTGACTGTTTTGTTATCTTAGGATGGATTCCTACAGGAGATTATGCTAAATTGCTTTTCATGGAATCTAGATTTATTTATCAATGGTCAAGGTAGGAGATTCTAAACCAACATAAGCATGGTTCCCAATTCAGCTAGGGTTGGAGTTATAGGATATTCTTAGTGCACATAAGCAACAATGCTTGTAGACTAGTCTGAAGGCAATGCCATTAATTGCAAGATTTATGGTGTGTTAAGGGAGTGCATAATTTTGCCATGATACAGTTTGATTTCCTTTGCAGAGATAATGGGTACAGACAGCTAGGAATTAAATGGTTGTGGGTGTGTACTAACGCTTAACCATGAATCTTCTTGTTATAGACCTCCCAAGCTAGGGCAAGAGCATCGGTGCCTAATAAGCATGGAGTTATGGCATCTGTGAATGGTTGCTTATCCCAACCCTCTTGATAAGTCCTTTCAAAGCCAATTAAGTCTATTTTGGGACCAAATAAGGCCGTTCAAGGGCCTTATCTTAGGAGGTTGACCTTCAAAATCAATGTTTTGGTAGAAGGGTTGATCAGGACCGCACGGAGTTGACCATTCAGCAGCAACCCTCAGCTTCATCAGTTAAAATTGAAAATCAAAATGCCATTGAATATTTCAATTCAAAAGTGCTTGACAGTTTTGTTTACCTGCCGAAATATGGGAGTGATAAGGGGGATGTCTGTGCAATTATGGTTTTGTCAGGGTATCATCATTTTTTCTGTGATGCATATTACTTTTTGATTCCTCCCTATCTACTGCGTGATTCAAATGGGTAGCTAATGCCAAAATTCAGAGGATTTTATCCCTCAGTAATTCCTCATGAATCGACAGTCAGATTGTACAGCTAGTATCGTACATGAATCATTTGGCCTACTGTTTCAATGCTCACCTTATAAAAGCTGTCTCTGTAAAAGTTCCAACTAATATTAACCACAGATCCATTATCTTCTCATAAAACTTGAACTTCTTTGGATATTATTCTACAACTCTGTATTGTTGCTTGTCTTTCTCTGCCAATCCATTGATTTAATTGCTTTAAATTTTGACTCTGTCTAGTGGTTCTGTATCCAGTCCATACTAACTTAACATGTGCTCTGCTGAATTCTTTGCAACAACCAAGTGCAGATAAGTCAATAATATGATCAGGAGTTTATTGGATTTGCCTTAATTTATTGTCTTGTAGGAGTCGGTCCTAGTCAGCTCTAGCGTAAAAACAGAGTTGAAAATTGGGGAAGAAAAATCCCTAAACAGCTTCCTAAAGAGTTCAATATGCAATGGAACAAGAAAGTGGCTATAAGCTGATTCACTGCAATGGAAAAATTAAAATGTGTTAAAATTCAAAAATGATGAGATTGATTTTACGATCAAGAGAGAGAGAGAGAGAGAAGTAGAATTGTAAACAGTTCTTTCATGTCTAAAGATATAAAAATGAAATGGTGTCTAGTGAACTGCAGGTGAACATACAAAGGGATACAAGGATGGAACAGAAAGAATAGGCTTACTATTAAAAAATGCATCATAGCATTTGAGTGCTGGTATCCTATTCTTGGACACAGTCTGTTCATATTATCAGGGTTTTTTTTTTTTTTTTAAACTTTATTTGGAAGTAGTGAATTTCAAGGGTATGAAACCTGTGATCAGCAAATTATGAATCCAGGCATGTCTGGGCTTCCTGCTCCAATCCAAGGATGTAGTTTTGAAGCATACACATCTAATTCATTTAGGCTCATTCAGTTGCACTTGCTACCTTCTAATCACGAGACAAAAGTGGTGTTGTCAATTATTATATAATGTTCAGATCTGTATCTTCCTGCTTGTATAGGAAGCTATAGTGAAGCACGAGTATAAAAAACGTCTGATTGCAAAATGAGTGACCAATATTTCTTTCCCTGGTAAGTCCTTGACTGAAACTTCCTACATTCTGCTGTATTGTCTTCTATTGGGTGAGCTGAACATGATGCTGCCTGACTCGAATGGAACCTTAATGGACCCATGAATGAAACTTCCTACATAATCTTCTGTATTGTCTTTTATGGGTGAGCTGAATATGGTGCTGCATGACTCAGATGGAACCTTAATGGATGTTGCAAGGAGATTTTGTTCTGTCGTTTGTGGTTGATTTGAGTATGGACAATTGTTGGGACTGCATTGCAGGGTTAATGTTTGCCTCGGGCCCAAGGAAGATCGAGTTCTCTTAACTGGATTGCATACTGTCAACGACATTTACTGCAAATGTTGCCATCAAATACTGGGCTGGAGATATGTGAGTTTCAATTCTTCATGTGTTCCTGTCAATGATAGTTGATGTAATATGGTACAATTTGTAGAGGTCATATTGTTTAATTTTTCATTTTGCTGAAATTAGAGTCAGATTTGTCCGGCAGAAGCTATTTGGAGAGCGATCTTTGGTGCTTACTGGATCAATTTAACTCATAATAATGTTTCACTCTCAGGAAAAGGCATACGAAGAACAGGAGAAATACAAAGAAGGAAAGTACATCATAGAGAGGACAAGAATGTTAAAGGAAGGCTGGTAGCACAATTGCATCCAGATTGACAGGTGAATCCCTAATTGGTTTCTATATCCTAGGGAGCCTTTTGAAATATCTATTACATTTGACATACATTGCTTTTTCATTGGTTTTGTTGCAGGACTTTTTGGAGCATTGGAAGTGTCGTAATTTTTTTTCTCAAATTGTACATATACAGCTATAGTCCTTTGGAAGGATTGGTACCTAATTTATCGTCTGTGAATATGTATTTTTGCTGCATTGGACCATTGAGGTTGTAGAGAACGTCTTTTATGTTTGCTCCACGGACTTTGTTATAATTGAAATTTTGGACCTGCTAATAATTGGTTTCTTCTACGTGGCTTCATGTTAGAGTGTTTATATTAAGATGGTTGCTGCTCCTATGTTTATTTGTAAGCAAGATTTCTTTTCTAAAATATGCAGCTTTGCTCACGTAGATGAGTAAGGTTTATGCTGCATTATGTTGAATCATCTTTCTTTTGCACATGATTATTGTAAACCTGTTATGTAAAAGATCCTCCTGGCTATAAAATCTTGACCACGAATTATATGGAGTCCTATCTAAATTCGACTAGATAGGTTTTATGGAGTGGTTTTATATGGTTTGATTTTGATATCCAGGGGGTTATTGGTTGCATCTTTTCAATTATCATATAAGCTATATGTGAAATGCCTTTGGGCCTTTTAACTACCTGGGATAGCAATTGGGATAAGTCTCGTATTGGTTGCAAACTTGAAAGGGAGTTGCAAACTAAAATGCCTGATCTCTAACGTAGAATTGAATTCAATAATGCTAAAGATTGAAATGGAAGTTGATGACATTTCGGTGAGGGTTACATTGGATTTGTATCTGACATCTGAAATGCGTTTCCACTGCCTTCTCCAAGCAGCCTTCCTTGCATAAAAGACATATTCAATGCCTTCTAAGAGTTTAAGAAAGATTTTACTATTAGAAGTTCAAATACTACTAGTCTGACGTTGAATGGTTTTGGAAGTATCCACTTCTATTAAAGAGGACTCAACTAAGAGGTTAAAGGGAAAAAAGTGATTTATCTTAAACAAACTGCATAAGTCTGTCATACTCTTGGCAAGGCTTACCTGGAGAAGGTGTGTAGTGGAAATATTAGTACATGGTGGTGATTTTGTTTGTTAGACTCAGTCTTGCAACAGGGCATCATTGAGGTCCTTTGCAAAACTTGCAACCGGATTGTGAACTCAAACTTAGAAGTTAGACCTGCTAAATCAGTGTCTTTCAAATTCAATCCAAACCAAGGAATCAGTGAGTCTGATGAGGTTTGGAGTTTAAAAATTCTACCGGAAACATGCAAGAGGTCTACTGGAAAAATTCTACTGGAAGTTACAATTGTTGAATGTGTTAAAAATTGGAAGTTAACCAGGTGGGCAGTGGAACTATAAAGTTGATG
Source organism: Pinus albicaulis (assembly GCA_034641835.2). NCBI lineage: Eukaryota > Viridiplantae > Streptophyta > Pinopsida > Pinales > Pinaceae > Pinus > Pinus albicaulis. The sequence goes on along the minus strand of CM076572.1, from coordinate 1,053,282,003 downwards.
AAGACCGATTCTTGACCATAAGAAAAATCTCCAGGAGAGAAAATATCTCTTTTACCATGTCTCATTACTGAAGACACTGAATAAACAATAAGCTTAAGAGTAAGGAGGTAGGTATGCCTCATGCTATGCAAATAGACGGTGAAAATAGGCTGTATGTAGACAAAAGTGATCCCAATGACACAACTCTAGTCATTTAAGAAATGGAAAAATCTTTTTGAGCTTGAGGTCTTTGACACAATAAAGAGAAATGTGTAGTAAGCAAGATTTTGCAGGGTCACTGATGTGATAATGCTACAAAAAACCAATGTTCAAAGTTCCAAGAAAAATTCTCATGGGTTTGGATGGAAAGACCGATCTGGTCCATTTAGTCATGTTGGAAGATGGGGTGTTGTGCTAGGATTACTAGGATGCTTACAGGTTGGTATGCTTGGTTAACTAAGAGAACTAATAAAAAACTACACTAATCATTTGCGAACAACACTAAACTAACAGTAATTTACAATGCTTTAAATATCTTAATAGTTCCACACGAATAGTTAAACAAACTAACACCAATGTACATACAATATATATTCACCACGAATTGCTGTCAAGTTTTCTGCATGACTTTTTGACCCACAGACGAAGATTTCATCTCCGTTGGCAAGTTTTACAAACCATGGGTTACAATGTTTACAATATTTTGGGCCATTATCTAACTTGCTTATCACTCAAGCATTACCTCCAAACGAATGAGGCATTTACATTTTCATATTTTAGGCGAGTAATCAAAGTTATATTCCACACTTTTCATAAAGGTAGGTGCTGAACTAACCAATGATCAAAGTTGATAGGGGTAGTTATCACTCCTTGCCAAGTTAAGCTCTGCCTTGCAGTTGCTTCCACATTATCGAATCAAAGTTATATTCCACATTCATAAAGGTAGGTGCTGAACTAACCAATGATCAAAGTTGATAGGGGTAGCTATCACTCCTTGCCAAGTTAAGCTCTGCCCTGCAGTTGCTTCAACATTATCGATTTGTTCCATATCACTTTTGTGCTAATTCAGTGCATGTGCTAGATTAACTCTGTACTAGAAAATATCTGCACCATATTTTCAAGTGCACTTGGACTAAACTACACCAGAGATGATGTTGTTGCATTTGTGCAAATTCTACACCTATGATATTTCAACCTACACTTTTGCAAAGTTGCATTCAACACTGAAATTTTATCACATTTTTAACACTCCCCTGTAATGGAAAATCAGTCAGCTCCTTCATGCCTAACGATACTTTGAACTTTTGAAATTTTCCCTTTCTTAGGGTTCATTGAATATATGTGCTAACTCATTTACAGGTTTTATAAATTGCCCTTTCACACTTGCATGAAAGATAGCATTATTCACTAGTTGAATTGCTTATTGGTTGTTGCCGAATACTTCTGTTGTTTTCTCTCACATAACTCCAAGCTTGTTTGTTATTTTTAGCTGCTCGAATTGATCACTACTAATCCAAAGCAAAACACAAGGTGTAAATTTTAGTTCAAATCTTATGAAAGTGGTCAATTCATGTCTGCAAGGGTAGTGGCAATAGTGCCATATTTTTGTGTTTGAATGGTTGTTGTTTTGCTCAAGTGCATATCAAAGATTTATGATGATTTTGTATGATACATAAGTGGTCAATTCATGTCTGCAAGGGTAGTGGTGGCAAATGTATTAGCGCCATATTTTTGTGTTTGAATGGTTTTTTCTTTGCTTAAGTGCATATCAAAGATTTAGAATGATTTTGTATGATACAATGTTCCTCATTTGCCTAAGAGGATATCACAACATTGTACGTATATTACGTCACAAAAACTTTATCAATGCATTTAATCCAAGTGCAAAAGTGCAACTTATAAATTATGCAATGCATGATTAGGTTCTTTTTTAGGTTATTGTCTATTATGTGTTTGAACCGATAATCATTTGTTAAATGGATCTATTTATGATTAAGCTATCTTAGTTATCATTATTTGATTACATAATATGGGGATATTATTGCTTCACTATTTTTTATGGGGATATTATTGTTTGTGCCACTATGTTACCATTGCTAAATTTCTTGCAATAATTGCATAAAAAATTAGAAGAAACATGAAGAGATTGTTTAGCCATTGAGTCCTGCTAAATATATGACATTATCTTGCTCTAAAACTTGATGAGGGATGCTTGTTTGTCTTTTACATTCAATTGAATACAAATTCAATTCAATTGTTAGATGTATTCTTGCACTAACATTTGAATTAATGTAATTGGATAAATTAAATCACGATTATAACATTTGATTTTGTTTTTGTTGGTGATTAGTTTTGCCTGACCAACTCCAATGAATTTCAAATTAAAGATATTGTTATGAAAATATGACATACCATTATAATTTTCATTACCCCTGCCAATCTTTTTTATTTGATACTAGTTTCTCTATATCTTTTCTATTTTGAACTTCCACTAAATAATTCTTCCCATTTAGGAGTAATTACACAATATTTGCGCATTATAGAATCTATAAAGAAATGAATGAGCATTTGGTATAAGCGAGATTTCACAACTTCATATAAAATTAGAACAATATCTCATATAAAATTAGAACAATATCAATGTTTTTCCTAACATCATTTTCTTCTTGGGACTAGAGCCAAATATTTACCTTTGGTATCATAGCACTATTTTATTATAGTGTGAAGAAATTTACATGAATTACTTAAGGATGATGACAAAACAATTAAGGTTTCTTAATTTTGGGCAACTAGGTCCAAACTCAATGTTGCATTGCTCATATGATGATGATGGTATTTTTGTTGGATTCCTCTTTCGGAGAGGTGTAAGATTGATCTAAAGATCATCTTGTTTGGATGAGTAGAACTTATATTTTGATTTTATTTTCCACACATGTGCAATTTGTCAAGGTCACCCTAAATTGTAATGTAGGCTCACAAGCCCAACAAAGGTGTCACACACCCTCATTGATGGATATAAATTGGAGAGACTTGATGCTCATGTGCTCATCAACTCATCGCACACATTCCTCATGGTCTGATTGGTTCGTACAACCTAGAAGAGGCTTTTCTCTCTCCCACATGTGAATCTGGATGCTGGAAATTTGGATGTCAGAAATATGGATGTAGGAAAAATGGATGTCGGAAATATGGATGTTGGAAATGGATGCCAGAAATCTGGATGTCGAAAATATGGATGATGCCAGAAACATATGCCAGAAATATGGATGTTGGAAATCTGGATGAGGGATCCTTTTGTTGACTTGAGTTGACTGTTTTGAGAGCTCTCTCATGAGGTGTGTGTTTGATTGAACCTCTGGGAGGTTGGAAGAGCTGGTTTGACCAACCAAAGTCTTTGCTGGCTAGGCCATCCTGTTGACTGTTGTAACAAACATTTCTCTCTATCTTTACAGGACAAGAAGAATTGTAAATTCTGATTTATTATATTGACTTGTCTTCTGTCGATCTATTATTATGTTCTATCATTATTTACTTTCAATGATTATGTGATTGCTAATGTGAATTGGGCCTATAAGAAAGATTGAAGTAAATTGCTTTAAGCATAGAACATACCATGGTTATCTAAATTTAACATGGTATCAGAGCAAGGTGAAGACAAAGCCCAAGCTAGTGTGAAAAGAAATCACTGAAGAAGTTGTCCTTTCAAGGACCAATGGCCTCCACATACAAGGGTTTCAAGAGTGATGATAAACTGTCTGATAAGTCTGATTATCATGCCTAGAAGATGTCTTTGGATTTGGTATTGGAAGGTCAATAAGTCATGGACTATGTGTAGGAGAAGATAAATAAGCCTCCATAAAATGCACTGGATGCCACAAAGACGAAGTATAGGCAAAGATGATCATCAAAGATTCTATTCATAATCACTTGTTTGCTTATATCTCTGAGCTGGGTACATCTAAAGAGATGCACGATAAGTTGGTTAGCATGTTCAGGGCTAGCAATGCTAATCAAGTTCTTTTTTTCAAGAACAAGTTGAAGAATATCAAGAGCAATGAGAACGAGCTCTCGATAATTTCGGCAATGGAAGACAAAGAATTCAAGGTGGCATTCATCGATGGAAAAGTGCACATTTGGAAGAACTTCAATGAAGCTCTTACTATTGGTTTTAGAGTTGATACGCTCTATCATGTTGGTGGAAGTCTGTTAGGGGCCATGACATATGATACAACTCTTCAAATCAAGCTATGGCACCGGAGGTTTGAACACCTTCATTAGAAGGTTATTCTCGAAGCAAGGAAGGTGGTGACAGGGATGCCTGAGTTCAAAGATGATCATGAAGGTGTTTGTCAGGGTTGAGCTGAAGGAAAACAAACAAGGGGACCATTCCCCTCAAGTGTCACGAAGACATTTGATATTTTACAATTGGTATATTTCGATCTATCTGGTATGATGCTTGTAACATCCTTGGGAGGATGCTTGTATTATATCACTTTTATAGATGAATTCTCCTGCAAGACTTGTATATACTTGTTGAAAAAGAAGGATGAAGCATTCAAGTGGTTTTGTACCTTCAAGGCCTTGGTGGAAAATCAAACAGGGAAGAAGATCAAGATTTTGAGGACTGATAATGGCATTGGGTATGAGTCGAATGAATTCAATGAATTTTGCAGGGAAGCTTGCATTAAGAGGGAGACCACTACTATGTATACTCCCAAGCAAAATGGTGTTGCTAAAAGAAATAATAGAACCATTGTGGAAGTTGCTCATGCCATGCTTTATGACCAAGGTGTTCCGATGTTTCTATGGGGAGAAGCTGCCAATACAACTGTGCACTTTCAAAATAGATGCCCACATTTTGCATTGGACTCAAACTTTCGAAGAAGTCTTATCTGGTAAGAAGCCTGATGTCTCCCATTTTAGAGTTTTTGGAAGTCTTGTTTATTTTCATGTGCCGAAGGAAAAGAGAAGCAAGTTGGATGCTTATGGGAATAAAGGAATGTTTGTGGGCTATAGTGAAACTTTGAAGGCATATAGAATGTATGTGCATGGTCAAAGAGAAGTGGAGATATGCCACGATGTCACCTTCGATGAAGATGCTGCCTCCAGGAAAGTCAGGGATCTTCCTAGCTCAAAGGAACACAAAGAAGAAGAAGAAGAAGAAGAAGAAGAAGTATGGAAGCTAGAAGAACCAAAGGATGAACCGATGCTTGATGTTGAAGGTTCGATGGATCGTATTGTTCCACCTCCTTCAAATAAAGGAGACCCTCATGGCTTATAAACACTCTCCAAGATGTTGAGAGACATTTCTCTGAGAGGAAGATTTCGTGAAAGCAAGTCGAATAGGTACCAAGGGTACCTAGCAGCCATGAGTACTATTGTACAATCTGAGCCTGGAACATTTGAAGAATCTGTAAAGCATCAAGTTTGGAATATGCATGAAGAATATGAGTCTATTATGAAGAATGATGTCTGGGATGTGGTCCCAAGGTCAAAGGACAAATCTGTTATCATCTCGAAATGGCTCTACAAGGTCAAGCACGAAGTCGATGAAAGTGATGAAAAATACAAGGCAAGATTTTGTTGCCCGAGGCTTCTCTCAAAAGGAAGGTATAGATTATGATGATATATTTTCACTTGTTGCCCGCTACACCACCATCCGATTGATCATTGCCCTTGCTGCAACGAAAATATGGAGTCTCCATCAGATGGATGTGAAGATTGCTTTCTTACATGGTTCAATCAAGGAAGAGGTTTACATGGAGCAAACTCTGGGGTTCAAAGTCCAAGATAGAGACACAAATGTATGCAGGTTGAAGAAATCCCTCTATGGGTTGAAGCAAGCCCCCAGGGCTTGGTATGAGAGGATTGATAGCTATTTGATGAATCCGGGCTTCACTCGAAGTGATGCTTATCCAAACATTTATTTTAAAGTTGATAAATATAGGGCTCTCATTCAGGTTCTCTATGTGGACAATCTCTTCTTGACAGGTGATGACCCTCTTATTCATTAATGTCAGAGGGAGCCAGCTTCTGAGTTTGAGATGAAGGACCTAGAACTGATGCACTATTTCCCAGGTTTGGAGGTTTGGCAAAAGCCAGGTGACATTTTCCTTTCTCAAGGAAAATATGTTGTGAAGTTGCTGGAGATATTTGGGATGATGGATAGTAAGTTCATGTCGACGCCGATGGAACTCAACTTTAAGAAGTTGTGTGGAAGCATTGCTGGGCTCGAGCTGGGAAATCCAACCAAGTATCAACAACTCATAGGGGCCTTGATGTTTTTAGTGAACTCATGTCCGGACATATGTTTTGCAGTGAACACTTTGAGTCAACATACGGTTGAGCCTCATTACATTCACTGGATTGGTGCCAAGAATATATTGAGATATCTTCAGGGCACAATCAACCATGGGATGAGATACATTGTCAGGAGTATGAGGCTCCTTGGATATATTGATGCCAATTGGGCAGGTAGTGTGGTGGATTGTAAGAGCACATTTGGATGTTGCTTCACCTTGGATTATGCTTCGATTTCTTGGATGAGCAGGAAGTAGAAATTAGTTGCTTTGAGCACCACTGAGGCCGAATACATTACAACGAGTATGGCCTGTTGTGACGCTATTTGGTTAAGAAAGCTCTTCAATGACCTGTTTGGGCATGTGCTAGATACCACCGTTATCCTTTATGATAACCAAAGTGGGATTCGTCTTTATGAGAATCCCGTGTTCCACGATTGATCCAAGCATATTGATATTAGGTACCACTTTTTCCGGGACATGGTACATCGAGGCGCCGTAAGGCTCGATCACATTTGGACTAATGAGCAGGTCGCAGATATTCTCACGAAGCCCCTGGATAAGGTCAAATTCTTAACCTTCTGTGAGAAGTTTGGAATCATGGACATACCTTATTGTGAGGGTCTCGCTTGAGTTGGACTATGAGCTCTGGGTGCTCGAGGGGGCTTGAGGATAGATTCTTGGAGCTAGGTTTGTCGAACCTTATTGGTGTGCTACTTCCCCACCATTATGATATTGAGCTGGTTCACCCTCTCTTTGATCTACGCCCTGCATGCATCTTTCCCATGGAGTTTCGACTCATGGGAAGTATTTTTCATTTGTCCAATGGGGTGGGAAATGTGGATAGAGACCAATAGCATGACTGATGGACGCATCGGGGATTGTCATCCTCTCTATGTCTAGGATGGGATGTGTCCAACCACTTGATCTACGATCAAGTCTAGATGAGGTTCTTACCTCTAAAATGACTTCGGGTCAGTATGTGACTCTCTTGAGTCCCATTAAGGTTTTAACCTCTAAGATGACTTCGAGTCAATGGAGTGTGATGTCTTTTGTGACTCACTCTCGTTGTGCGAAGAAGAGCCAACAAAGCATGTTACAACAAGATGACATAAGAGTGCAAGATGATATATGATAGTACACTTTGGTATTGTATGACAGGATGGAACGGGTGGACAGATGAAGTTCTCCCTAGTTGGGAGGGAGTGTTAATTTTGGGCAACTAGGTCCAAACTCCATGTTGCATTGCTCATATGATGATGATGATATTTTTGTTTGATTCCTCTTTCAGGGAGGTGCAATATTGATCTAAATATCATCTTGTTTGGATGAGCAAAACTTATATTTTGATTTTATTTTCCACACGTGCAATTTGTCAAGGTCGCCTTGAATTGTAATGTAGGCTCACAAGCCCAACATATGTGTCACACACGCTCATTGATGGATATAAATTAGAGAGACATTATGCTCATTTTCTCATCATCTCATCACACACATTCCTCATGATCTGATTGGTTTGTACATCCTAAAGAGGCTTCTCTCTCTCTCTCTCTCTCGCACGTGTGAATATGGATGTCAGAAATATGGATTCCGGAACTGGATGCTGGAAATTTGGATGTTGGAAATATGGATGCCAGAAATCTAGAAGCCAGAAATCTGGAGGCCAGAAATCTAGAGCCCGAAAATCTGGATGATGCCGGAAATCTGGATGTCGGAAATCTGGATGATGGAAATGGATGCCGGAAATCTAGATGTCGGAAATGGATGCCAAAAATCTGGATGCTGGAAATGGATGGCAAAAATATGGATGCCAGAAATCTGGATGTTGGAAATGGATGGCGGAAATATGGATGCCAAAAATCTAGATGCCAAAAATATGGATGAGGGATCCTTTTGTTGACTTGCATTGACTGTTTTGGTAGCTGTTTCATGAGGTATGTGTGACACTGAAGGAAGGCTGATCTTTTATATGTTTGACTGAACCTATGGGAGGTTGGAAGAGCTGGTTTGACCAACTAAAGTCTTTGCTAGCTAGGGCATCCTGTTGACTGTTATAACAAACATTTCTCTCTATCTTTGTTGGACAAGAAGAATTGTAAATTCTGATTTATTATATTGGCTTATCTTATGTTGATCTATTATTATGTTCTATCAGCGTTTAATTTCAATGATTATGTGATTGCTAATTTGAATAGGGCCTACAAGAAATATTGAAGTAAATTGCTTTAAGCATAGAACATACCATGGTTATCTAAATTTAATAGGGTTGCAGAGCAACAAGTCTCTTCTTATAGATGGAACATCCCTGCACTTGATTTCCTTAAGCATGGTGGCTTTGTTGAATGAATGGGTGGTGGTATAAAATGAATAATACGAGAATTGACTTGTTGTAGGATTGGTCATCGCTTTATATGCATCTCAATTTTTTTTCATTGTAAATATGATATTTGAATGATGATCCTCCAATTCGTTAGCTCCCCACACTTACTTTGTTAAAGCCTTTGTATTAAAGACATTTTGTTGGATTTTTCATTATGAATCTAAGTAATGAATAGTTGCTATAGATCCTTTGCATTAAACATTCTTTCTGCACTTATCCTTATACTTAATTGGCATCCTTTTCATCATCAATGATACCTTCTAGGAGACACTTTAAGATGTTCATATGGAAGATTATCTATGGAGCATACATTGGTTGGCGTAGTAAAAGCTATTACCATATTGTCACCCAGACCAAGTATCATTATCAATATTTGCAAACCTCAAAAACTTACAATTTGTTAGTATATGGTATTTTCTCGGTTATTAAGTTTCATATGGACATTTTATGGTAAATATTGAACATGCATTATAATATGATAAAAGAAAAAGTCACGTGTAAACAACATTTTGATTTGAGTGGTTGCACATCTGTTGGTACCTACATTCATTATTTTCTATTTTCCATGCCTTTTTTACATGTTGCTTCGACGATAGATCTAAGTGGCATCCTCTCTTGTAGATCAACCATTGGATTTGTATGTGGTAGTCAGTTTCAATAGTGTTTGTTTAAGTCGACATCAAGGTTTTAGGTGGCTTTATCATGGATAATTAGGCTCTTACATAATCTATAGAGAGATTATCCTGAGTTAAAAGGTATAAATTTGGTCTAATTCAAGAAGAAGCTCGAGCTTGTTTCATTTCCTTATTCCCTTCTTGGTACCATCCCATATCATCTCAAAATAATAGGAAGAAGGGGGGAGCTAATTACAACTCTTGATGAGATAGATTAGAGTAAGCTAGCTAGCAATGTTAACAACTCATAATGAAATAAAGAAGGGGGAAGCTCGTTATAACTTTTGATGGTATTACCTAAAGTCATGAGTTAGCTAGCAATTTTATTTAGGAAACTCATAGGGGTGGGCAAGATCCTGTCTAGGAGGAATTTTAGAGAGATGATAAAGAGTTGGACATGTAGAAATTATACAAACATATGTATATCAATGGATTCAATCTGATCTAACGATGTACTAAAGCTAGATACTGAATCACTTCTACAAATCAATTGCGGAAATTAAACACAATCACCAATCACATGAAGCAAAGAAAGAATCAAATCAAACCACAACACAGATAATTCCCTGGGGAAAGCTTCCTGCTTAAAACCCCTCTATCTTCTATTGTATATTAACCATGGAATCATGAAATATTACAATGCACTCTTCTCAAAAGAGTCTCCTGCACTCTGCTAACTGTCTCACACTGTCCTGGACAAAACTGACCAACACTTAGCCAATTATTAGCCTCTAAACAGGCCGCCTTGATTGCGCAATTCCTGATGAATGAAATCCCTATTGTTTAGGAATTTTGGCCTTCCTAAAATGCACAAGAATCATGGGCACTACAATGGATGTCTGGTTGCATGCAAGAAACCTACTAATCACACAACTGGTAGTTAACCTCCCTTTCACCTTTGTGTCAACTGGGTCTCCACTGGAACTAACATGCATGCAACTATTAATAGTAAGTCATCAGTTGCATGGCAGATCATTGATTGTGAATTAAATAATATTTAATTCACTTGATCTCTCACTAGTGCAACAAACAGTTACAACTAGTTCAACTGACTCTAACTCACTTAACTGAGTTAACTGATTACTGATGGATTAAACTAATGCACCAACGGCAATTTAAACTCCATAACTAATAGAATTACTCTACATGCCTCACCAACCACCCTCAACTCAAAATTCATGAGCTAACTAAGTTTATCACACTCAGTTAACTATTAAAAGTGATCATGAGATACGATTACATTTTATTGTCCAATTTAATTAAGGGAAAATTAAAATAAACACTGCACCAAATTTATCACACACTAGTGTAGGTGTTGTTAGGACCTATTGGTCCCACACTAGTGTAGGTGCTGCAATTTCTTGTTGGACTTTAACACTCCCTATCAACAAGAAAGAGATTATATTCCACCCCAATCTTGCCTCTATGGTATTTGAAGTTTCACCTGGTGAGCGCCTTCGTCAGAATATCTGCATCTTGATCTTCCATGGGAATGTACTGAAGTAACATTATGCGCCTCTGAACACAATATCTGAGATGGTGGTATCGGATGCCTATGTGCTTGGACCTATCATGAAACACCGGATTAACCGAGAGTTTAATGCAACTCTGGTTATCGCACTGTATCACTATCGTATCCATTTGAGAACCAAACAAACCAACCAAGATCTTTCTGATCTAGATGGCCTCACATGCAACTTGACTTGCTGCCATGTACTCTGCCTCGGCTGAACTGAGTGCCACAGATCACTGCTTCCTACTGTACCAAGAAACTGTTGTCGAACCTATGCTGAAGATCCCTCCTCATGTGTTCTTTCTATCTGATGGACTGCCTACCCAATTTGGATCCGTGAAGCCTTGAAGCTTCACTCCCTCTGTCTATCTGTACCATAATCCATACTCTATAGTGCCCCTAAGATATATCAAGACATGCTTCCCTGCCTTCCAAAAGAGCTTGTTCGACTTAACCATAGCTTGAATCAATTGGTTAACTGTGTAGAAAATGTCTGGTCTGGTGTTCACCAAGTACATCGATGAACCTACTAGCTGCCTATAGACATTAGCATCCACTACTTCTCCAAAAGTAGAATCCTATTTCCTCCAATTTCCTAGAAGAGGAGTGTCCATGGGTTTACAACTCTCCATGTGAAACTTACCTAGTATCTCTTTGGCATACTTTCCTTGAGAAAAAAAAATTTCACCATCCCGCTGCCATATTTCTAAACCAAGGAAATAGTGAAGGAGTCCCATGTCCTTCATTTCGAACTCCCTTGAAATATCCTCATTGCATGAGTTTATCAACTGCTCATCACTTGTCAAAATTAGATCATCAACATAAAGTACGATAATCAAGATCTTACCATCAACCACAATATGGTACAGGTTTACATCAACTTCACTTTTGGTGAAGCCCAACCCATTGAAATCGCTGTCAATCCAAGTGTACCAAGCACGAAGTGCTTGCTTCAGCCCATACAATGATCTCTTGAGTTGACACATGTGAATCACTGTCAAAGATCTCGAAACCTTCTAGCTGCATACACTTATTCCTTAATAAATCCATTGAGAAACACATTTTTCACATCCATATTATGAATGTGCCACCCCATCTGCACTAAGAGTGCAAGGATAGATCTAATGGAAGAGTACCTCGCCACTGGTGAGAAAGTCTCATCATAGTCGATCCCCTCAACTTGTGAGAATCCCCGAACCACAAATCTGGCCTTGTACTTCTCCATACTCCCATCAATAGCTTGCTTCACCTTATAAATCCATATAGATCCAACCACTGATTTGCCGACCGGTCTTGGGACAATCTCCCATGCACTGTTCTTGACGATGGAGTCATACTCCTTTGTCAAAATACACTTGCTCATAAGAGCCATGTATCTAGTTACCCTGTCTAGAGACTGTCTCTGTCTGCGCAGTGAAGTAGGAGCTCCTACATTATCTGTTGCATCAAGTCTCAATCTATCAGCTTCCATGGTGCGCCTTCTGCCATTTCTGGTGGATGGCTCTGCATGAGTGTTTTTTTCCACTCCATGATCCTCTGCATGTGGCTTCTCCACATCTTGAGGTTCATTATTTGGAACCAAGAATTCCTCCTCTACATGCAAATCCAAATCCCTCTCAATGGAAAATCGTATGGATTTCTCCTCATCAAATTTTATATCCCATCGCACAACATGTTGGAAATATTGACATTGATGGCAAAAGAGAAGAAATGAGCAACACCTGAACTATCACAAAGAAGAACCAACAAAAAGAGGCAGCTCAGACACTAGGAAGAAGCAGAGGCAACAAAGTTTTAGATGGTGTTCTACTTATAATTGAGAAATTGATAATATTTGTTGAAGATAGGTTTGAGTTGAATTGAATAAGTGTTTGTATACATCTGGAAGGACTGAGTAAATGTGCAATTGGCTAGATTCCGTCAAAGATCACTGAAAGGATCGTTGATGCAAGAGAGAAATTGAAATTAAATTCAGAATTCGAAAAGTGATATCACGGGTTGAATTCGATTTGGAGTTTGAAGTCCATATGGACTTCACTGTAGTCAAATCGATAATTTCGTATAAAGCAAAAGGAGGTGCCGGATTGAAGATTTGAAACCTGTGAACTGAAAGCGAAGTTCTGCAAAATAGCATTCAAATTAGCACTGTCGAAGGATAAAATGGTACGCAGAGTCTGAGCAAACACTGAAGTGGAGTTATGAAATTGATGGGAGAAAGACGCAGAAAGAGGTTCCATCCCTGTCCAAGGTCTTGAATTAACCCATTGGAAGATGAAACCGAAATAGAGAAAAGCTCTTTGTTTGCTGAAATGAAGGAACCACGAGAGCGGGTTTTTAAAACCAACTGTGGTTTTCGCATTATTAAAAACTAGTTAGTGGATTAGCTCAAAAAAAACGCAATAGTGCTCCTTGTCCAACACGTGGCACAAGCAGTGTTTGAAAACTTCTTATTTCAATTTTTTTTCGGAGTTAACGTTCCGTCCTAAAAAAATTGCGATTTGCGTACGATTCCTAGCCATCAGAGATTGACGGCATTCGCATCACTAATTTGCACGAATGTTAACAGGCATAAAGGTAGGTTGTGACGTGCTGTGGGACTTACATTATTTGCCGGTGAGTAAAAGTGGACCCAAAGATTTATGAGTTGAATCTTTTTAATCCAAAGTCAGCGTTTGATAATGAAATGTATGTGGGGGCCATATTATATAATGGGTTTATGATAAAGTTCATTCGAAAAAGGTCTTGTTTCGGAAGTTAAATGGGTTTTGGGTTTAAACCAAGTCGATGATGAATAATGAAGAGAACCAATATATATGTGGGCCTGAGAGAAAGACCAACGTCAAGTTAAATAATCATTCTAATGGTTATTGATATTATAAAACTTTGGGTTTTTAAACTAAAGTCACCTTTTGGTTTAATTCCAATGTTTAAGTGAGTTGGATATCTGCCCAGGTTTGTAAAATATTGATACATATATTAATATATGCTGTGGGCTCGAAGACTTCATTTAATATAAGTGCTGGTGACATTCGATGGTGAGTGCGATGGTCAAATGCTTGTTACAAAGGTTTCATAACGTTGGATTAAAGACATTATATATATTAAATATTATGTTGGATGTGTAATGATAAAGCCGTGAGCAACATATGCATTCAAGAATTATAAGCTGAGAACGAAGTTTATTGATTTGGGCTATTCGAATGTTAATTCGAATATGCATGCAATGGGTTTTAATATGGTTTCAAACCATAAGTTTTAAAAGGTAACCTTCGCATATGAAGTCACAAAAGTGGATTTTTGACCATAGCGCATAAGATGAAGAGCTACTTCCGCATTAGAGTAGCTGGGTTGAAACTGTGTTGATTGCTTTTTCATAATGTATTAAAGGTGGGCTTTTGAAAGTGAGTTTGCCAATTTGAGCATTTCCAATTAAATGAATTTTCATTATTGAGCTATAACAAAGATTTTAATCTTTGATGGAAAATCTTCAACATTAATTTAAACTACCAAATTTGACGAAATAGCAGGGGTACATGCATAGAAAGTAGGAGAATATGCAGAACTGTTACACTATAGCAACAGAAAAGACAAATACACAGTGAGCCAAGAACTGAATGGGTTGAATTGAAATACTTATTGTAACTGAAAATGTAAAGTTTTATTTAATTTTATATTATTTGTGATGCAATGGAAAGTCTCCGTAGGAAAATAAAACTCCACTGAAATACTGAAATATGTATATATACTGCTATATTCCTCTGAATGAGCTGGACAAAGAAATGAGAAGACGAAAGTCAAAGAGTCATGGCTGTTCATTTTGAATTCCTTGAGGAATGCTAATAGTCATGAGGTAATCTCTATAAATAATATTACAAAGATATACGTAGAGAGGTTAGAGAATGGAGAAATGAGGCAGAGAGGGTAAGAAGAAGGAAAAACAGATAGAGAAGTTGTGAAGATTCATAGATGATATAAGGCAGATATGAAGGCTGGTGGACAACAAAGAAGAAGGAACAGAACAGAGCTGATATCCAGGTAAATCAGCATATGTTTTTTTTGAAAGAGTGAGAAAGTTGGTGCTTCCATATCAAGTTGTAGCTTGATAGATATCAGTTGTAGCTGGCTGAGGTAGGAGCCTCCTGTAGGTTGTAGCCTGCAGAAAATAGATGGGAGTTGGAGCTTCCTTGCAAGTTGTAGCTTGCTGAATTGAGGTTGTAGCCTCCTGTAGGTAGGAGCCTACAAAAAATCAGTGGTGAGAGGGAGTTGGAGCTTGCCTTCGCATCACAACAATAATAAGATGTGTTTTTATCCCTTATGGGTTTCCACTTATATCTATTGTTTATATGCATGATGATTATGTGTTGATACTCTGTATTTATTCTGCTTAATACCTGCTGCTCACTTATTAATATTGCTGTTCCATTGTATATTAAGTTGATCACGAAATGATGATGTGAATGAGTATAAAAGAAAGTTTAATAAGAACATGACTACATTAAACTGATTCACGCCCCCCCCTCCCTCTCAGTTTAACCAAGGGTACAACAATTGGTATCAAAGCGGGTTCCTTATGTATCAGTTTAACAACTGGAAGGTGATCCTAGGTCCCCAAGATGGCTAGTATAGAAGGATGCTCAACAAATAAAGCCCCTTTGTTCATCGGTACAAATTATGCCTTCTGGAAAATAAGAATGAGGACGTACATAATGTCTCTAGGAATAGAAGTTTGGGCTGCTGTGGAATTGGGATATGCCCCAAAGGAGTCTGACTCAGAGAAAGATGCCAAACTAGATTTTGTAGCTAATGCAAAAGCCATGAATGCTCTCTTAAGTGGACTATGTGAGGTAGAATTTATCAAAGTAATGCACAACAAGACTACCAAAGAAATATGGGATACATTAGAAAGCATCCATGAGGGAGACAAAAAGGTGAAGATGGCCAAACTACAAGTCTATAGAGCTCAGTTTGAAAATATAAAAATGAATGATGATGAAGACATTTCCAGCTTCTTCTTAAGGGTTGCAGAAATTGTGAATAACATGAAAGCTCTAGGAGAAACCATAAAAGAATGTGTAATTGTTCAAAATATTCTAAGATCTTTACCATCCAGCTATAACCCCAAGGTTTCTACCATAGAAGAAACAACTGATTGAGAAACTTTGACCATGAACCAATTACTTGGAAACTTAATAGCTTATGAGATGAGACTTCCATAGAGGAAGTCAAATGTGAGGAAGGCATCCTTTAAGACAGAGAAGAACAAAGAAGAAAAAGAAGATACATGCTCCTGCTCTGATGGAGAAGAGGCCAAATTTGTCAGAAGATTAGATAGAGGCTCAGGCAAGTATAAAGATAAACTTCCATTTAAATGCTTTAACTTTGGAAGAATTGGACACTATGCATCTAAGTGTCCTCATAAGAAGACAAAGAATCAGACTCAAGAGACAGAGAAAACCATATCAAAGAACTGGCAGAAAGGGAATAGACACAGGAGAAAATCATTTTATGCTTAGCAAGATAGCAGTGCATTTGAAAACTCAGATGAAACCTCAAATGAAGAAGGAACCTCTGAATTTGTATTGATGGCCAAGGAAGAGCTTGAAGGATTCCTTCTAGAAGATGAGGAAGAAGGTGAAGTTGATCTTGAGGGGGAGCTAAGAAGTGCCCTGGAGGAAATAAACAGACTTAAACTAAAGTGTAGAAAACATAAATACATTCTCCTCAAATATGTAAGAGAAGAACAACATTCAGAAGACCTCATTCAACTGAAAGTAGAGCTTGAAGAAGCCAAAAAGGTAGAAGACACTCTACTCAAGCAAATTGAGGATAAAATTCAGAAGCAAGAGAAATTGGAAGAAGAAGTAGTATGATTAAGAAGGAAATTAGAAAACTCCTAAAGGAAATTGTCAATGAACTCTTCTCAAATGACAAGTTCTGAACAGTTGAATAAAATTATAAATGCTCAAAGATCTCCCTTGATAAAGACTGGGATAGGCTACGAAGGAGAAACAAGTAAGTCCAAGGAAGAAGATTACAGAAACATCATTTTTGTAAAAGCTGTTAAGGACAATGAAGCAACCCAGAAGGTTCCTACAGAAGTAGAACCCTGCAATGAAGTAAACAGAAACAAGAAGGAACCTCAAATGACAAAGAACGAAATAAATAAGCAGTCAACTGAAAAAGGCTCATATACTCCTGAATATATAAAATTTGGAAGCTATCAAAGGAGATTCTCCCCCCCATGAAAATGGTCACTTGTTATGCCTACCACAAACTGAGACATATTGCTGCTTACTATCATAAAAGGAGAATTGATTCCAACCAGCAAAGGATGCAAAAAGCGAAAAGACTACCTCAGGCAAAAAAATGGAGAAGACAACCCTTCACCAGGTACGCAAATTGTTTTTATGGGTATTGTTTTTACAGTAAGGAGTTCAGCCATAAAGCCAAGGAGTGCAGAACGAATGGAAAAATACTGATGTATGGAAACTCAAGGAAATGGATGAAAAATGGATAATTCACTCGTGTACATAATTCATTTAGAAACATAATCAAATGCTGTGACTGCCATCAAGTTGGGCACAAGTGTAATAAATTTCCTCTCAGGGAATGTGGTCCATCATCTCAGGAAAGGTACCAAACAAAAGGATGCATGCAGTGGAAAAAGAAGTTGAATAAGTGTGACCTGGCTCTAATATCTCAAGACCAGAAAAGCCAATGGTATTTGGACAGTGGATGCTCAAAACATATGACTGGAGATTGAAGCAAGTTTGTAACCTTTGATGAAAAGAAATCTGGGAATGTAACATTCGGCAATGATAAAGCAGGGAAAAACAAAGGGGAAAGGCTCAGTCAGTCTGGATAATGGAAGAGGAAAGACTCAAGATGTACTACTTGTGGATGGGCTGAAAGCCAATATGCTAAGTGTCAGTCAAATGTGTGACAAAGGCTGTGAGGTTCTTTTTAGAGCACAAGACTGTGAAGTAAGATCAAGCACCATAGGAAAGACCCTGATCAAAGGAATTCGAACAGAAAGTAATGTATATACAGTGAAAGAAGAGAATGAAGCATGCCACCTAAGCAAACTTGATGAATCATGGTTATGGCATAGAATATTGGGACACCTTAACTTTGACCACATCATCAGTTTGAGAAAGAAAAACACAGTCAGAGATATGCCAGCAATAAAGAAGCCTTCAAATACCATATGTAAATCCTGCCAACTAGGCAAGCAGACCCACACATCTTTCAAGACCAAAGAGAAACTATCTACAAGTAAACCTCTTCAGCTTGTTCACATGGACCTGTGTGGACCTTCAAGAACTAAAGCACCAAGTGGAGAATCTTATTTCATGCTGATAATAGATGATTTTTCCAGAATGACATGGGTAGCATTTCTCAAAAATAAATCTGAAGCACTTGAGAAATTCAAAATATTCAAGGCATTGGCGGAAAATCAAATAGGATGCAAGCTAAAGTGCATCAGATCAGACAGAGGAGGCGAATTCACAGACTATGATTTTGCAGACCTATGCAATGAGCATGGGATAAAAAAATAGTTTACAATTGCTGGTACACCTCAACAGAATGGAGTGGCAGAGAGACAAAACATGTCAGTACAACAGATTTCCAGAGCAATGATGCAAGAAAGTAACATTACCCAAACCTTCTGGGCAGAAGCAGTACACACAGCAGTGCACATTCTTAACAAAGCTCATTTAAGACCAAACTATGACAAGACTCCTTACGAACTATGGCATGGTAAACCAACATAAATCAAGCACTTTAGAGTCTTTGGAAGCAAGTGTTTCATAAAAAATAATGATGAAAAACTAGGGAAGTTTGATGCAAGAGCTGATGAAGGAATATTTTTAGGATATGCATCCAAGAGTAAGGGTTACAAGTGCTACAACAAAACACTGCAAAAAATTGTGGAAAGCATTGATATAAGATTTGATGAAGATCTACCAAACATAACAAGAAGTACAAGATGCAGCAATCCTCCAGAAGATCATGAAGAAGAGTACCAAGATAATGATGAACTGAGCAAGAAAACATAAGATACTGAACTAAACTCAAAAGGTCCCTCAAGACACACTCAAAAGAATCATCCAGAAGACCAAATAATTGGGGACAAAAGTGTGGG
Organism: Pinus albicaulis; assembly: GCA_034641835.2. Classification (NCBI taxonomy): domain Eukaryota; kingdom Viridiplantae; phylum Streptophyta; class Pinopsida; order Pinales; family Pinaceae; genus Pinus; species Pinus albicaulis. Next base: position 1,053,263,012 of record CM076572.1, on the reverse strand, counting down.
AGTCCAGACTAGAAGACAACTAGCTGAACAGAAGGAAGAAGCATACCTAGCCATGTTATCTCAAATAGAGCCAAAGAAGTTCGAAGAAGCCAACAAAGACAAATGTTGGGTAAAAGCTATGAATGAAGAACTAGACCATATTAAGAATAATAATACCTAGGAGTTAATACCAAGACCCAATGGGAAAAATGTCATTGGCACAAAATGGATATTAAAGAATAAGATGAATGAACAAGGGCAGGTAATCAGAAATAAAGCCAGACTTGTATGCAAGGGATATTCACAAATTGAAGGTCTTGATTATGATGAAACCGTTGCCCTTGTAGCCAGAATGGAAGCAATCAGAATGTTTTTGGCCTTTGCATGTTTTCATGATTTCAAGGTATATCAAATGGATGTGAAGTCTGCCTTCCTGAATGGATATATAGAGGAAGAAGTCTACATGGAACAACCTGAAGGATTCTCATTAATAGATAAACATGACTATTTGTGCAGATTAAAGAAAGCCTTATATGGTCTGAAACAAGCTCCTCGTGCATGGTATTCAAGGCTGGAAAAATACTTGCAAAAACAAGGTTTTAAGAAAGAAGTAGACAACAATTTGTACATAAAGGCTAATGGAAATGAACTCCTAATTGTAATAGTATATGTAGACGACATCATGTTTGGTAGTAACCAAGAGAAGTTAACAAAATAATTTACTGAAGAAATGAAATAATAATTTGAGATGTCTATGATTGGAGAGCTCACCTTCTATTTAGGACTTCAAATTCAACAAAAGAACATAGGAACATTCATCTCACAAGAAAAATACTTAAGAGAGATGTTGAAAAGGTTCCAAATGGAAGACTGCAAACCTGTGTCAATTCCCATGATAACTGGATGCAAGCTATGTGCTAATGACGGATCTGCAGACATAGATCAAAGACTTTACAGATCCATGGTAGGAAGTTTGCTATACCTAACTGCCTCTAGACCAGACATTGTGTTGGCAGTAGGACTTGTGGCAAGATACCAATCAACACCAAAACAAAATCACTTACTAGCAATCAAGAGAATATTTAGATATCTACAAGGAACTGCACATTATGGGCTATGGTATCCAAAAAGCAAAAGCTTAACTTTGATAGCATATACAGATGCAGATTGGGCTAGCTGCATGGATGACAGAAAAAGCACAAGTGGAGGTGCATTTTATTTGGGAAAAAGTCTGGTGTCATGGCTAAGCAAGAAGCAAACTTCCATCTCTCTATCTACAACAGAAGCAGAATACATAGCAGCATCAGCATGTTGCACACAAGTAATGTGGATGAAAAAAACTCTCCAAGACATGAAGGTAAGCATGGATGATCCCATCTCAATCAAATGTGACAATACAAGTGCAATAAGTATATCAAAAAATACAGTTTTTCATTCAAAAACAAAGCACATCCCAATTAAGTACCATTTCCGCAGAGAACAAGTAGCATAGAAAGTAGTGAAGTTGGAATATGTACCAACAAAGGAACAAACAACAGACATATTCACAAAACCTCTTGCTAAAGAACCATTCGAATATCTAAGAGAAAAACTAGGGGTAGTGTCTGCAGATGTTACTCTTTGACATGAAAAGAAAGCATCATTACAGGGGGATATCAGAAAAGAAAGCATCATTCCAGGGGGAGATCAGTCAACAAATATTTTCACAAAAGAGCTAGAGCTAGTGAGCAGTGCATGGAACAGGTCCTCAAGATTAGAGTATTATGGACAAGATTTGGAAACCACACTAGGAAATGTGCAACCCTTTTCCATTGATGTCAAAGGGGGAGACAAAGAAAAGCAAGAAAAAGAAGAGTATCAAAGTATTTCCATCAATGCCAAAGGGGGAGACTGTTGGAAATATTGTCATTGATGGCAAAGGAGAAAAAAGGAGCAGCACCTGAACTATCACAAAGAAGAACCAACAAAAAGAGGCAGCTTAGACACTAGGAAGAAGCAGAGGCAACAGAGTTTTAGATGGTGTTCTACTTATAATTGAGAAATTGATAATATTTGTTGAAGACAGGTTTGAGTTGAATTGAATAAGTGTTTGTATACATCTGGAAGGACTGAGTAAATGTGAAATTGGCTAGATTCCGTCAAAGATCACTGAAAGGATCGTTGATGCAAGAGAGAAACTGAAATTAAATTTAGAATTCGAAAAGTGATATCATGGGTTGAATTCGATTTGGAGTTTGAAGTCCATATGGACTTTACTGTAGTTAAATCAATAATTTCGTATAAAGCACAAGGAGGTTCCGGATTGAAGATTCGAAACCTGTGAACTGAAAGCAAAGTTCTGCAGAATAGCGTTCAAATTGGCACTGCCGAAGGATAAAATGGTATGCAGAGTCTGAGCAAATGCTGAAGTGGAGTTATGCAATTGATGGGAGAAAGACGCAGAAAGAGTTTCCATCCCTGTCCGAGATCTTGAATTAACCCAATGGAAGATGAAACCGAAATAGAGAAAAGCTCTTTGTTTGCTGAAATGAAGGAACCATGAGAGCGGGTTTTTAAAACCAACCGTGGTTTTCACATTCTTAAAAACTGATAAGCGGATTAGCTCAAAAAAATGCGATAGTGCTCTTTGTCCAACACGTGGCATAGGCAGTATTTGAAAACTTCTTATTTCGCATTTTTTTCCGGAGTCAATGTTCTGTCCTCAAAAAATTGCGATTTGCATCCGATTCCTAGCCATCGGAGATCGACGACATTCACATCACTAATTTGCATGAATGTTAATGGGCATAAAGGTAGGTTGTGACGTGCTGTGTGACCTACATTATTTGCCGGTGAGTAAAAGTGGACCCAAAGATTTATGAGTTGGATCTTTTTAATCCAAAGTCAGCGTTTGACAATGAAATGTATGTGGGGGCCATATTATAAAATGGGTTTATGATAAAGTTCATACGAAAAAGGTCTTGTTCCGGAAGTTAAATGGGTTTTGGGTTTAAACCAAGTCGATGATGAATAATGAAGAGAACCAATATATACGTGGGCCGGAGAGAAAGACCAACGTCAAATTAAATAATCATTCTAATGGTTATTGATATTATAAAACTTTGGGTTTTTAGACTAAAGTCGCCTTTTGGTTTAATTCCAATGTTTAAGTGAGTTGGATATCTGCCCAAGTTTGTAAAATATTGATACATATATTAATATATGCTGTGGGCCCGAAGAATTCATTTAATATAAGTGCTGGTGACATTCGATGGTGAGTGCGATGGTCAAATGCTTGTTACAAAGGTTTCATAACGTTCGATTACAGACATTATATATATTAAATATTATGTTGGATGTGTAATGATAAAGCCGTGAGAACAATATGCATTCAAGAATTATAAGCTGAGAACGAAGTTTATTGATTTGGGCTATTCGAATGTTAATTCGAATATGCATGCAATGGGTTTTAATATGGTTTCAAACCATAAGTTTTAAAAGGTAACCTTTGCATATGAAGTCACAAAAGTGGATTTTTGACCATAGCGCATAAGATGAAGAGCTACTTCCGCATTAGAGTAGCTGGGTTGAAATTGTGTTGATTTCTTTTTCATAATGTATTAAAGGTGGGCTTCTGAAACTGAGTTTTCCAATTTGAGAATTTCCAATTAAATGAATTTGCAACATTGAGCTATAACAGAGATTTTAATCTTTGATGGAAAAGCTTCAGCATTAATTTAAACTACCAGATTTGAGGAAAAAGCAGGGGTACATGCATAGAAAGCAGGAGAATATGCAAAAATGTTACACTACAACAACAGAAAAGACAAACACACAGTGAGCCAAGAACTGAATGGGTTGAATTGAAATACTTATTGTAATTGAAAATGTAAAGTTTTATTTATTTATATATTGTTTGTGATGCAATGGCAAGTCTCCGTAGGCAAATAAAACTCCACTGAAATATTGAAATATGTATATACTGCTATATTCCTCTGAATGAGTTGGACAAAGAAATGAGAAGACGGAAGTCAAAGAGTCATGGCTGTTCTTTTCAAATTCCTTGAGGAATGCTAACAGTGATGAGGTAATCTCTATAAATAATATTACAAAGATATACATATAGAGGTTAGAGAATGGAGAAATGAGGCAGAGAGGGTAAGAAGAAGGAAGAGTAGATAGAGAAGCTGTGAAGATTCAGAGATGATATAAGGCAGATATGAAGGTTGATGGATAGCAGAGAAGAAGGAACAAAACAGAGCTGATATCCAGGTAAATCAACATATGTTTTTTTTGAAAGAGTGAGGAAGTTGGTGCTTCCATATCAAGTTGTAGCTGGCTGAGGTAGGAGCCTCCTGTAGGTTGTAGCCTGCAGAAAATAGATGGGAGTTGGAGCTTCCTTGCAAGTTGTAGCTTGCTGAATTGAGGTTGTAGCCTCCTGTAGGTAGGAGCCTACAGAAAATCAGTGGTGAGAGGGAGTTGGAGCTTGCCTTCACATCACAACAATAATAAGATGTGGTTTTCTCCATTATGGGTTTCCACTTATATTTGTTGTCTATATGCATGATGATTATGTGTTGATACTCTGTATTTATTCTGCTTAATACCTGCTGCTCACTTATTAAGATTGCTGTTCCATTGTATATTAAGTTGATCACGAAATGATGATGTGAATGAGTATAAAATAAAGTTTAATAAGAGAATGACTGCATTAAACTGATTCATCCTCCCCTCTCAGTTTAACCAAGGGTACAACACAACAATCATTCTGCTATTTGGAAAATACACCTGATAGTTATGGGGAGTTTCAGTGTACCCCACAAATATCCCAATCTCAGCTGTTGGTTCTAGATTCTTCCTTGCGTCTTTGGTCACATGCACATAAACATATGAGCCAAAAATCTTAAAATGTGAAACATCGTGTTTCTTACCAATAAAAGCCTCTTATGGTGTACTCATGCCAAGTATCCGATGAGGACAACGATTTTGCACAAATACCGATGTGTTGCATGCTTTCGCCCACAGATGCAACGGTAGGCCCTGATCATGCAACATCTCTCGTGCTGCACCCACAATTGTTCTGTTCTTTCTTTCTACGACCCCATTCTGCTGTGGGTTATGAGGTACAATCAGTTCTCTCCGAATTCCTTCTTTATTTCAGAAGTTCTTGAATTCATTTGAGATGTACTCACCACCATTTTCGCTCCTAAGAGCCTTCACATGCTTCCCCTTGTCTTTCTCCACCAGTGCTTTGAACTCAAGAAACTTTGAGAATGTCTAATCTCTCTTATGCATGAAGTAGTTCCATCACTTTCAAGAAAAGTCATCAAAAAATATCACATAGTACTTATGCTTTGCTGTCGAAGCAGTAGAGAATGGTCCACACACGTCTGAGTGAACTCTCTCAAGGATTTTCGAAGCTCAGTTCTCCTTCTCATGAAAAGTGGTCTTTGCATACTTTCCCATAGTACATCACTTGCATGTGTCTAACTGCGCAAGTGTACCCTTGGGAAGACCCGTATAAATATGCTGCATGACCTTCAAGGCTTTGTGGTGAAGATGGTCCAATTACCTATGCCATAAATTACCCTCATCCCAACTCACCACTTTGTCCGCCTTACCCATCAATGTTGTGCATCCATCTACATCAAGTTTATAGACATTATTAACTCGAATCCCAATATTCTTGGCTTATCTTGTTGTTTTGTGTCGTAGGAAGGATTTTCCTTCACTGAAAACAACATCATAGTCTCTATCCTCCAACATTGCAACTGAGACTAAATTTTTCTTCAAGCCTAGTACATGCATTACATATTTTAATTGAAAGGGTTTACCTGAATGTCTGTAGAAGGTAATGGTACCAATCCCATTAGCACTATACTGCCCGTCAACACCCATTTCGATATGCATCTGGAGGTCCTTTTCCTCCAAGCTACTGAAAAGCTCTTTGTCTCCCATCATGTGAAAGGAAGCACCACTATCAAAGTACCCCACCGATCCCATTTCAATTGACACCATGCATGCAATGAGCGAGAAGTCAAGCTCAAATTGCGAGGCCAAAGCCTCACCAGTTGCAGATCTTGAAGCCTTCTTATTCTTCTTATTTTGTGGACAATTAGTGACATAATGTCCATGCTCGTGACAATGAAAACACTTCACTCTGGACATGTCACGCTTCTTTTCATCTTTATCGAACTTATATTTGGAATGGAATTTATTTCCTTTCCCCTTCTTCACCTTGGAAGCCAAAGCACAATCTTCTTCATCTTCATTCTTAGATGAAGATCCATCTCTGGTATTCCGCTTGAATTCTTTTTGCACCAAATCTGACCAAAGTTGTTCCCAATCTGGCAACTTTTCCCTTCCACTGACAGAGTCCTAATAACTATGCCAACTCTTGGGAAGTCCTAGAAGAGCTAGGCTCACCAAATCATCATCAGGGACAGTAATGCTGACGCTCCCAAGCTTGTCCCGACATTGGACAAAATTTGTTAAATATTTCGGCATGGAGTTTCCTTTCTCCATTTTTATCTTCCTGAGTTTATCCTTCAATACCAATTTCCTATGATCACTATTGCTTTGAAATAGATCTATCAAAGCTTTCCACATTGAATATGGTGTTGCTTTGCCATGGACACTTGAGACAATGTGGTCTCATACTCCCTCCAGTAAGATCCTCCTCGCCTTTGCAACCTTCTTTTGCCAGGCGTCAAGATTTACAACATCTGCTACAATGGGTTTTGGAACATCATTGTAAATGAATTATTTCAACCCATTGTCCTTTAGTACTGCCTCCATCCTGTCTTTCCAAGCAATATAGTTAGATTTTCCCTTGATTTCATACTCAAATCTCAAGCCATTGATAACCATTCGATCCTGAGTAGCATGTCGCACCAAGAATGTCTTCTGCAAATTTGAATTCTATTAAGTTACAAACTCAGATTCTCTTCCACTATAGTGATTTCCTGTGCTATAATACCATGTAGAAATTATAAAAACATATGTATATCAATGGATTCAATCCGATCTAACAATGTCCTAAAGCTAGATACTGAATCGATTCTACAAATCAATTGTGGAAATTAAACATAATCGCCAATCACATGAAGCAAAGAAAGAATCAAATCAAACCACAACACATATAATTCCCTGGGGAAAGCTTGCTGCTAAAAACCCCTCTATCTTCTATTGTATATTAACCATGGAATCATGAAACAATTACAATGCAATCTTCTCACAAGAGACTCCTGCACTCTGCTAACTGTCTCACATTGTCCTGGACAAAACTGACCAACACTTAGCCAATTCTCAGCCTCTAAATAGACTGCCTTGCTTGTGCAATTGCTGATGAATGAAATCCCTATTGTTTAGGAATTTTGGCCTTCCTAAACTTCGCAAGGATCATGGGCACTCCAATGGATGTCTGGTTGCATGCAATAAACCTACTAATTACACAATTGATAGTTAACCTCCCTTTCACCTTTGTCTCAACTGGGTCTCCACTAGAACTAACATGCATGCAACTATTAATAGTAAATCATCAGTTGCATGGTAGATCACTGATTGTGAAATAAATAATATTTAATTCACTTGATCTCTCACTAGTGCAACAAAAAATTACAACTAGTTCAACCGACTCTAACTCACCTAACTAAGTTAACTGATTACTCATGCATTAAACTAATGATCCAACTACAATTCGAACTCCATAACTAATAGAATTACTCTGTATGCCTCACCAACCACCCTCAACTCGAAATTCATGAGCTAACTGAGTTTATCACACTCAGTTAACTATTACAAGTGATAATGAGATAATATTACCTTTTATTGTCCAATTTAATTAAGGGAAAATTAAAATAGTCACTGCACCAAATTTAGCACACACTAGTGTAGGTGCTATTAGGACCTATTGGTCCCACACTAGTGTAGGTGCTGCAATTTCTTGTTGGACTTCAATAGGACAAATATTTCTAGTTATCAAGAGCAGTACAAATCCAATTTTTCTAGCTCAAACTAGTTGTGCTTAAATGCTACCATGTCTTGCATTCGAGCATGAAAAAAAGGGATAACTACTATTCGGCGTGAGGGAGGTGGTGTTGTAGAAATTAATCCATGAATACTCACAAGAGTCTAATGCACATGCATTGAACATGGAATGGTTGATCCATTTCATTGTTGAATGAAGTTACAGTGCCATTTTGTGGTGGCATATAGAGTAATTAACTAAAAGGGGTTTACAAACACCCATCTTCAAGGATTGAGTACATCTAGGCCATCTCTATTTGAATCTTGTAGGTTTTTCTTTGATTCAAGTTTTGCAACGTTTTTAATTAAACAAGTTACAAATATTTTGTCTCAAGAAAAATTGAATTCACTAGCTAATCTGTCAGGGCTTGAGGCAAAACCTCATATAACCAACTCAAACAGGAAGCCCCTGTGTGGTGAGAGGGCATGCCAACATATGTAGTTTGAATGCCCCTGTTAGGATTTTCATAAGTAGTTTGTTAGTGTCTTAGACGCCAATGATGTTGGTATTTATGCCCTTTCCCTACAAGTATAGGTTCAAGTTTTGATAAGATTCATCAGTGAAGAGTAGCTCTAGGCCATTTCATGTTTTGGATATGATATAGAGGATTCCCATTAACTATACCATGTGGTATGGCTTCCTAAGGAGATACTACTCGAGGCAAGAATCATGGCCTCGTAGATCATAGTTTTCTAACCTTATGGTCAATAATAAAAGTAAAATGAGGTTGAAGTAATTTTCTTCTTCTTTTATCTAGCACAAAAGTATGGAACAATTTTTCAATGTCCATGGTGAAACATATAACACTTTCAAGTTACATTGGAAATCAATTTTTTGGAGCTTACATCATAAAAGTTTCATTTAGAAATTAAAATTTTAATTGTTTCGTTTCATAGACCAAGTCATAGGAAAACAACAATTGTTTTCACTTTACTTCTATTTTATTTCTCTTCCTTCCTTTCCTATCATTGTAATGTTGTGGCTATTCCTATAATTCTAAATACATAAAGTGTGTGTCAAATATGCATATTAAAATGGTGTTCCCTTCAGAGACAAGGAATCCAAATCCTGTATGGGCACTCAATGTTTATTAAAGTGACAAAAAACAATCATAGTTAACAAGAATGTAATTAAGTTAAATATAATTCAAAAGCATATAGATTAAAATCATCCTTTGATGTCATTGACAACATTTGCCTATATTTATAAAAGAATTCAAAATAAAGGATGTTGAAAATCAAATGCCCTCTTTTAAACGATCAAAAAATGGATTATTGTTTTTGTTTTAATATTTCATTGCAATCTTTATCTCCAAACTCATATAGTATTTGAGATAATAGTGCATGCATGTAATGACTACTAAAAATAAAACAATGTTTCAACTTACTTTTGTATGAAATAGGTTGGCACATTGTTATAGCAATGTCATCAACATGAAGATTGATAAATTGTTAATGTGTTGTATAAGTTTGTTTTCCTCTTAGTGAAATCTTTCTCTCCACCCTTCAATAAAGCATTCCATAGAGGGATCAAACTTAATTCCAAGATGAAAGAATAATAAGATGTCCCACCCACTTGTTGGCCATTTTGTATTCATTGTTCATTAACACTGTATTCATTGTTTTTTCCTTACATGTATATAATATAAAATTGATTTTGCAGGTTCAGAGATAGTCTTACAAAAAACCTAGAGAGCAAAGCACTTCATGAGAAGCATGAAAATGAATACGATAAGCTTGAACATAAATTTTGAGATATTCTAAGGGATAGGTCTAGAGAGCTTGCTTGAACAAGAATAATAAAAGGAAGTACCTATAACATTTGTAAGCTTGAACAAAAATTAAAGAAAGAAGGATCCATGCAATTTTCAAGATGGGAACTTGAAGAAGTTTAGAGTCATGAAGTGACAATAAACCATTTTCATGCAAGGGCCAATGCATCAGCCCAAGAATAGTGTTTGCACATAGGAAAGACACATCCTTATATAAGAGGAAAGTGTTTAAATAACTTTGAATTTAATTTTTATATAGTATGTAAAATGTGTGTTAATATAGAATGTTAACGAACTAATTCTAATTTAGAGATATTATTAGTCAAGTGATGTGTAAATGCAATATAAATATACTATCTATTTCCTAGGGTTTTCCAAGAAATGAACGCTCCCTACATAGATATGAGACCAAATAAAGCCCCAAAATTTAGCAATAGTTAATGTAAAGTGATTTCATCATTTGACAGGTCCATACAAAAATGTTTCATGAAATATGGATTGAAAACATTGGTTTAAATTTATGAATTTGTATCTTAGACTAATGAAAAGACTAAAAATTGATTACTAATATTCCATGCCACATACAATAAATACTAATAAAAAATATAATTAACTTGACATTTTCAAATTTATTTATGTTTTCAAAATATAGTAGATATAACACTCCCCATGTTCATAGATATCTATAAGCTTTTGAGGGTTTAAATTAATACAAAACTATGATTATATAATGTAGTTCCTTTACCAAATTATTTTGTAAGTTGTTTGAGCACGGTATCGCACTTTTGTGTAATTTAGTCTTTTTCTGATTTATGATAGAGAAGCAATCTGTCCCATAGGCTATCTTTAGCCTCGTGGATGTTAAAATAACCTCTTCTTCTTCTTATTTCTTCCACTATGGATTATAGTTTTTATTTTAGTGGTCAAAGTCTTTTGGCTATGCATTAATTCAACTAAATTAAAGTTTCCCAAATAAATATTTATTATTTTTATTTTTAAAAATAAAATATTTTATTTATAATTTTTATTTTTATAGTTTAATTGTGTTACGAGCCTATTTAAAATTGATGTAACTGTAACTATATAGCCTTAGTGGTGAGCCATTTTTCCCACTTATCAAATTTCACAAAATCCTTTTCATAATCAAATTTATATATTTATGGTTTGTTAGTTTGTAAGCTCACATTGCACATTGTCTGCATTGTAGATTAATATAGTCGAGGTAGGGTGCAATTGAATCAAGGTTTCCCATTGTAGAAAGTAATCTATATATTCTAAACTGCTCATGAAATTTACTAAATCATAAGACTAGAAGCTCTCTACTGATTTGTGGAAGCTAATTCATGAATGATAACACATATCATTAACATGAAAAAGGAAACATCACACATGCATAGAGATTTATCTGGGGAAATTAACTGCTCAAAACCCCTTACTATTTGTATTGCATTAATCAAAGAACCTGGATGAATACAATATGCTTGCTCAAACTTGAGCACAATTTGCACCCGTATCTTCTATCCTTTGTTTGACTTACTAAACTTGACCAATACTTAGCCAAATTTTCAAGCCTCCAAGCTCTTATTTTGTTTCATTGTTCCTTGTGGAATTAGCCCCCAATAAATAGGAAATTCCCTCATATGGATTACACAATTCCTTTAGGTTCTTCCTTTGACTGCATGCACCATTTGTACACATTGGAATATGCTACAACTGATATACAAAACCTTGGAATCTCCATCTCAAATCAGTAACTCGAATTCTCTGCATGAAACAATTATTTTGGGCTAATTGATCAGTTAAATAGATAACAACTGAGTGTGATTGAGGTTGCATTGCACAACTTGACCTTCCATTAGTTTCTCCAACAGTTGGAACTAGTTTAACTGACAATAACTCAATTTAACCGAAATAAATTGATACAACTAAAATTAACTCATCCCAGGCTCCTAAATTTTAGGAACCCATTGCACACAACTGAACTTCATGCCCCTAACTCGGATTAATTGAGCTAGAATCCTATATTTTAGGAATCAACTCAAGTAAACTAAACTTCAACTCATTAACTCGAATTCAATGTTCTTAATAATGAAAAGATCCATGTCACCTCAGTTAACTCCTCCAAGTTTTTTGCTGATGTGGAATTTCAAATTTCCTCAATTTGATTAAGAAAAAATCAAAATTGAGACTTTCATGGTGCATTTTCAACACTCCCTCCCATCAAGAAAGGGATTATCAACCATCCCTATCCCACACCTGTGGAATGTATTGCATGCAATACTTATCACTGTTGATGCATCTCTTGAAACATCTGAAACTGAGAAGCATACAAGAAAAAAATCAATCAACTTTGTCTACAACTATTTACTCGAAAAATTATGTTGTTGCTGACTCTGATACTAAGCCTCCAAATCTTCTTTCAACACTGCTCTGTACTCCTCAATATTTTATTGACACTGATCCTCCTACTACTCAATACTATGCCCCCCCATAGAAAGGTAATGATCCAAGAGGAGAATGCATCAACGGACCCTGCCCAAATTTCTACAACTCTTGGACTAAGGATCTACATCACCCCACCCCACTCTTGGAGGTATGGTTGCATGCATGGAGAAATATGATTTACTCATACTGTTGATGCAACTACTACTATAATGAGTCTAATCTCCCCATATCCTGAAGTACTATATTCCATAGGGTTGCTTCCTCTGAAACTAAACTCCCTCTGAGTCTCAATTTCCCTGTGGGAAATCTCTTTGCCCCTCAATCCACTAATGTCAATGATCGCAACACCTCTTTGTGTCACTAAACATTGGCTCATTGATATTCCCACTAGTAGCCTTCTTTCTCCATTAAGAAGTAAGCACATAGGGTCTTTTGGATCTACCCTAAATTAGGGTTTCCTCAACTTTGCCTCCTAAAATATCATTAGTTCTTCAATGATAATTGTACATGAGGACATTAATGACTAGTTTCTATTGTGAATCTTGCTCTGATACCATGTAGAAACTAATGTGTAGATTCTAAACTACTCATGAAATTTACTAAATCACAAGGCTAAAAGATACTCTACTGATACGTGGAAGCTAATTCATGATCGATAACACATATCATTAACATGAAAAAGGAAACATCACATATGCAAAAATTTATCTGGGGGAAAGCAACTGCTCAAAACCCCTTACTATCTATATTGCATTAATCAAATAATCTGGATGAATAAAATATGCTTGCTCAAACTTGAGCATAACCTAAACCTGTATCTTCTATCCTTTTCCTGACTAACTGAACCTGACCAATAGTTTTCCAATTTTTCAAGCCCCAAAGCTCCTATTTCCTTGTGTTGTTCCTTGAGGAATTATCCCCTATTAAATAGGAAATTCCCTCATCTAGATTTCACAATTCCTTTAGGTCCTTCCTTTGACTGCATGCACCATCTATATACATTGGAATATGCTACAAAAGATAGTACACTGCCTTGGAATCTCCATCTCAGCTGGGTAACTCAAATTATCTACATGGAACAATTATTTTGGGTTGATTGATCAGTTAACTAGATGATCATTGAGTGTAATTGAAGTTACGCTGCACAACTTGACCTTCCACTCGTTTCTCCAACAATTGGAAGTAATTTAACTGACAATAAATCAATTTAACTGAATTAAATTTCTACAAATAAAATTAAATAAACCTAGGCTCCTACACACAATTGGACTTCATGTCCCTAACTCGAATTAACTAGGCTAGACTCCTACTTTTTAGGAATGAACTCAAGTAAACTGAACATCAATTCATCAACCCGAATTCAACGTTCTTAACTGAATGAAAAGAGTCATGTCACCTCAGTTAACTCCTCCAAGTTGTTTGCTAATGTGGAATTTTGAATTTCCTCAATTTGATTAAGGAAAAATCAAAATTGAGACTTTCTTGTTGCATTGTCAACACCCATGAGGCGGGGTTGCAATCGATGAAAGGTACTACACTTCTAGTTGATAAGTTACATGCAAGCTACCTTAGGCTGAAGAACCTATCACTCACAAAGAAGTAACCACTTTCTTCATTTCCTTCTTGTACCCCTTGCTTCATCACCCTTATATTAGATTACAAGATTTTGTTCCTTTTTTAATCTAACAACTTCTCCATGCCAACAAACACAATTTAATATCACGGTTACATTAATTAACATTCTTAGTTACCATATCACTTACATATCAAGAGTTTCAATGATATGAATGGAGGATGTTAGTACTGCTCAGCTAATTCCTCTTTCATATTTTGAAACAAATTCCTTATGTGTGCTTAGGGGTTCAAGTTCTATTGCAAATTATCAAGTCTCATGAGTGTTTTTCATGTTAATTTAATGAAAAATTTAAAATAAAACAAAGGCTGAACAATAGAAAATAAAATTATAGTACATCACCATACAACACATAAACACAGGTACTTGATGAAGGAGTTCACCCCTCTTGGGCTACATCTCCTTGGTCCAGCTTCCATGACTTGGGGCCTCTATATTATGCTCAAATTGTCAAATTGACCTATTTACAATGCTCTTTATCTCCTGTAACCTGTACCAATGAGTCAAGAATTCCCAAAAATTTTCATCTTGCCTCTTTCTGCACTTGATTTGGTCGAAAACTCTAAAATTTATGACCATTTACATTTTCCCCACTATTTCAGGCCCCAAATTAGCTAACTGGAGCTAAACTAGCAGTCTCCGCCGAATTTGGGGATACACCAACTTAATATGTCATTAAATTAAGTAACACTGTAGCGCTAATTAAGTGTTGTTTAGTGCTAATTCCACACTTAAACTAATACATAATTAAATGTGGATTAAGCGCTGAATAATGGTGGTTAAGGTTAATTAAACATGGTTTAAGTTTTAAACTTCTACATTAGTGTGATAGCCCCGCTAGTGGTTATGGGTTGTGGCCTTATGGATCGAGGGTTGGTACCCTATTCCCCCGCCATTCAACATGTTAATATTTAAATATATATGGGATCCTTAGTATGTTAAGATCCATCACGCGGGAAGAATGGTAAAGAGTGGTGCTGGCTAGTGGGAGGTTGCGGGGTCGAACCCCAACGCCTCCACCCGGACTTAACCAAAATTTTTTATTCCACCATACAACCTTGGGGGGGCACGTGGCGGCCCCAGGCTGCACCACTTTCCCTCACTCAATTGGCCCAAAATGAACCAATAGAAATTCACCACATAACCCAAAATTCAACCAACACCACGCTGCCACTTGGTAGTTCACCATTTGCTAGAGGAAAATGCCAAAAAAAGCCTTGCATAGTCAGCATGCCACGTCAGCAGTACGGAATGCTGACTCGGCTCCCCGTCACCATTTTTTTTTGCCTGTTTTTACAAACAAACAAAACTCATTTTTCGGGAGCATACAAAGTCCATTTTTCACGAAACAAAGTGTGCCGGATTCAAAACGACGAGCACTATGTGGTTATTATAGTTTTGTACCATTATGAAAACTTTGATTTTTGAGCATAAAACTGAGCACTTGATCATTCCTCCCCACTGGAAGCCTTTTGGACTCCAAAATATATTTCATTACTGAACATGTGTATAAGGGTACAGTTCCCTCACCCTTCCAGTCTCAATCCACTGGAATTTGCCCAATTTTGACAATCTAAGCTTTTCATAAAAACCAGTCTTTTTCCTTGATTCTGGAGACCCTGTCTTGCTGTTGTAGACACCGTCATGCTGTAATTTCCCTGAATTTGCAGAACAAAAATATTTCCTTGAAGAAACAAAATTGTTCCTACCCTGGTCTTCAATAAAAGGAAACTTGAAAACTGTCTCACCTCGAACATTGTCAACATGGCGATTTTTAGCTTGTCTTGCCTTGTACTTGCGTCGAATTTTGACCAAGTGTTTTCGCTGCCATGTACCATTTTGAAACCAAAAACAAGTACTTGTGGAACCTATGCCTTCTTCGTCAAATTTTTTTGGTGCTTCCTCTTTGACCTTTGCACTCTCTTTCACCGACATCTTGTTTCCATCACTACTCAACACTGATGTAGACTGCTGCAAATCTTTCACATCTTGTTTACCTCTTTTCAAAGGAGACCTGTTAGAGTCCTAAAACATATTATTAAAAACATTAGAAACTTCAATGAAATCATCTTGATTATTTGATGCATATTTTTGAAAGGTATCATTCAAAACATCACCATGCTTGAACATTAACAAAGCCATATTTTGACTTGCATTCACTATTCTCTTCATTTCTCCTGCATGTATAAGAGACAAAATTATATTCTTCTTATGCACTATAACTATATACTCAATTTCGTCCTTGAATAAGTGGTACTTATTCTCATGGCGATGAAATACTTCTTTCCTGTCATAGAGATAAGGAATTCCTAAAACAATATCTGAAATCTCAAGCGGCACTACATCAAGTTCAACTTCATCAAGAACGTTTGAATTGATTGCAAACATTAGGATGCACTTCCTTGTTACATGCGAATTTTCATTCTTGCATATCCAGCTGTTATGCAGGAGAAACCTCTCTGTGGCCAAAGACGATCCCTCTAGCCCTAGGATGGGTCTAGTAACAACAAGGAACAATTAGAAGCCTACTTTCCTAGATTGTAAATGCATGTAGATCATTAATAGATCACCTACCTCAATATGATGCTAATCCTCGTCAAATACTTTGATACTTCATGCTCCGTAGTAAGATCCTCATCGTTTCTGGCGTTGGGTTACCTGCACATGGGATCAAACAATAAAAAACATGAAAGCATAACATATATCTTGCATATACAATCTACCTAGTTGATCAAGGAAAACTAAGAATCCAATCACACATTAAATATGAGAATGGAAATAACAAATCAATTGTATTATATTAAAATAGAGATGGGGAGTTACGACCTGCGCCTTGATGTCGCAACTCTCCTTCGACGGGTCCAGATCCAGGCACGTCTCCAAAGCGCTCGTTTCAACTTGATGTGAAGGGAAAAAGGTCTCAAATCTCGCTTGATACCTATAGAAACAAATATCTCTCTGCTGTTCTTCTATCTCTGTTCTAACTAGCATAACTATGGGATATTGTCCATTTTATAGCAAAGGAGGAGGGAAAATGGATCCACTTAAGGTGGGGAAATGGGTTATCCCTTTGGGTGGTTCCACTTTTGTAGGAACAAAAATCCCAAAGGGAGAAAATCGACTCTATCCCTAGGAAGAAACAACCATCTCTCTGCCACGAAGCTTCTAGATCTCGAAGCTTCACTTCCATTTCTAAAAAAATTTCCAGAAGAGGATCGGCGCGGGTATGATCCTCATTCTAGCACTGATTGGCGAAGCCTTAAACCAAAAAAGAGTCATCGGCGCGAGCGAGACATAGATAGGGCGCGTCACTTTAGATAATCATGTTTTTAAGGAGCTTCTTTAGGAATGGTCAACAAAGAGTTTACTCATTGGGCTGGAAGGGATATGATGGCACATTTTCATGATGGAAAATAGACACAGGGGTCACTGTTAGGGGTCTCCAGGATCAGGAACGGGGAGTATAGGGACAGTGACAAATTGCTGTGTAATAGATGCCCCCTAAAGCATGAAGGCCGAACGAGAGTGAGGGGTGAAATGATTTACGAATACATGCCAGGACCAAGACACCGTCGTCGAAAAACCTACACAAACAAGAACATATATACATAAACTTAAATATCTGAAAAAAATCACATGACATGAGGTATGGACGCAACCATCCATAGAAGTGATCATGAAGTAGGGTCCGATGTATGGTTGCATCCATCCAAATAAAGAGGATCACAAATATAGACTGAAGGTATGGTTGCAACCATCCAAATAAAGAGGATAAAAAATATAGACTCAAGGTATGGTCGCAACCATCCAAATGAAAGAGTCATGTGTAAAATCATGAATAATACATATAGCTTCACAACCTAGGCTTTATCAGAAAAAAATTAGGGTCTTGCGCTCCGTTACAACCTGATCAAGTACAAATTCAAGCATGTGAATAAATGAGTTGAAGTCGAACATGCAAGAAAATCGCCTAATTACCAGTCAATGATGTAAACTATTAACAGACGCGAGAGAAACCACCAATGATGACAATGGATCTCAAGGTATTAGTAGTACAATCCACGAGATGCAAATAAGGAGCTGACATCGAACACTCGTAGAATCACCCGATCAAAGGCCAATGATGTAAGCCTATTGTCAGATGTAAACAACCTTCCATTAGGGCATGTAGGCTCTAAGGTACTGAAAAAGGTATATCTAGATCAAATTCCCAGATAATGTTATGAATTCGACAAGAAGTGATCCATTGAAGGAGGGCCATAATGTATCCCACATCATCAACAAGAGATGAAGGCAATAAGATAATAAGGAAAGTGACCAGAGAACTAGGAAATGAATGAGACACAGAAGGAACTTCTCTTGAAAATATTACAGACACGACTCCAGATTTTGGCAGTATTTTACTGATTTGAAAGGAGTGTATTAGTTTGCTGTGCTAAGTGTCCTTTTAGTATTAAAAACATGTACAATTTGTATCCATTTGTTTGCTTAAGGAATGAGTTTTTTAACCATGAAACATAGATTAATTTGTGAACTTTAAGCATGAAAATAAGCCTAAAAAACACTGACAATAGTGTATAACATATAAATACAATCACACATAAGTTTTACATAGTAGGCATTATGAAGCAGTTCACCCCTCTTGGGTTACATCTGCTGGTCCAGCTCCCAATGGCATGTCCCTCTTTTTAATTATGATGAAAATTGTAAATTACGTGTGTTTATAGGCCTCTAATGGATGTTTTCTCTGCACCAATGGCTCCAAAATTCTCCAATTAGTCTAGGTAGACTCTTGTTTCACCCAAGTTGGTCGAAAATTGACATCCCAATGCATTTTTCCCAATTTCAGCTAGAAAAGCTCCACTAAAAGTGGAGACTAGCACTTAACTGAAATTAAATTAATGAAAAAACCTAAAATTAGGGTGCCTCCATCTTTTCCACCAGAATAGACCATTTGGATATGCATAAAATAGTTTCGGCGGGGTGGTCACATACCAACCCCCCATCGTTATCTCTGCATTAACCATTAGTGCCAACTCCATATATAATAGGGGTATGGAACCTGGAGTTATGGTTCCACAAACCATGGAATTTGTTGCCATTACTCTGCACCATGTGACTAGTGCAAATCTCCGCCAGGGTTTTCATTTTATGTAACCGTCAACTGCAACTTTATTTGTTACCGCGACATGTGATCTAAACCATCGTAACCGCTAGAGTAACGGATTGGATAGCCGCCAGTTTAAACGGTTTGATGCTGCAGGTTGTAACATGGTTCATGTAACCACTCCTTGGGACCACCAGTGGGTTGGGACCGCTAGTGGTCCCCTCCCATAATTTTAAAACATATATACTTTATTATTATTATAATGCGGGAGATGTAATGGTTAAGAAACAACTCGTAGGTGGATTGGTAGAGCTGTCCGCGCCCGCACCCAAGATCTTCGATTCAAATCTTGTGCCCTCCAATAAATTTTATCATACCCTTATGAGGACACGTGGTAGCCTTAAGGCTTTCCACGTGTCACTCATCCAACGATCCAAAAAAAATCTCGTACAACCATCCAATGGTCAGAATCACACCTCAGATTAATGATCCACAATATGCCACGTGTCGAAATCCTGTTGACTTAGGAAAACATAATATTCCTGGAATATACCAACTGCTGATTGTACCTGCTTGTTGATTGGGCATCCGAGTCACAAAATTTTTGCTGTTTGTAAAACGAACAATACGCGATATCTCCCTCATATGACATCCTTTTTTCGAACTCTTCACGGCGCCAGAATCGCACCGACAATATATTTTTGGTCGCTTAGGTTCGGTCCTATTTCGAGCACTTTCAATTTTGAGCATAACACATGATCTCTTGATGATTGACTCGAATGGAATTAGAGGCCATGTTTGACGAGAATGGTAATGGCATGAGAGACAAAAAAAAATTTCCCAAACCCATGGAGGCAAAGTGACGAACGAAGGACATCCCCAACCTGACATGAACAGAGGATGTATCATGTTCAAGAGAGACATACTACCAACATAATTGACTAATGCTTTCCATTTTCCCCCACCATTTCTGGCGAGTACCCAAATTATTTTTGTATACAAGCTTGAAGGGGATAGAATATGCTTGTGATATAAGTTTTTCCTTCGGACAAATCCATCCTAGTACATATTACAAGCCCTAGGAAGGAGGATCTTGGTGTCGTCATGATGAAGGATCCAATGCTGTTAAATTTTAACAAGTCTGATAAAGGTGGAACTCGACATATTTTCATGTTTAGAGAGTTTGAAAAGAGGCGAAAAGAAAACTCCAGATGGTCCTTTTCGTAAATAGTCCCTCATACTCGAAAAGGTAGAAAATGAAGTGTGAGAGAACCTCTTAGTCACAATTGACTAAGGTATTCCTTTTTCGTAAATAATTTATCCCAGCTCGAAAAAGGGGTAAACGTATACTAGGTAAATTATTTTTGTGCACTTTAATGAGCTCAAAACGCCAAGAACTCGACAATATTTTCATGTTTAGAGAGTCAGAAAAGAGCTGAAAGATGACTCGAGGGGGGTTACTTTTTCATTTATTTTTAATCGAGTCTAAAAAGGTAATAAAATAGAACTCGTAAATATGTCACCCGTGAAGAAGTTGAACCTGTCACTACACAAGAACAAACACATAAACTATTTTCGAGGTAAAAGTATTAAAATATTGTTAAAATATGGTAGAAAACCCTAAAAATAACATTGAGTACTTATAAAAAATAGAGAAAGTAAAAAACATTTCACTTTTCACTTTCAAATTATTGAGGAGGATTTTTTACCCTCTTTTACTTCAATTCTTCAGGAGCAGATTGCGGGAGATCTGGGAGGCCGATCAACAAACCGTCAGTGCCAGGTAAGAGGCACTCTCCTTTCCTAAATTTAAGTACTTATTTCATTGTGTTTTATGGCATATTTTAAATTTGGTGAGAATATTTTAAATTCATGGATGTGGTGGATCGGTGTGGGTATCCCATGTCGGGATCGCGTCAGACTGCCATTTTTTAAAATGGGCAGGGCACCGATTGACGCTGTAGTTTTTAAAATAGCCACGCTGCCTGCGGAGTGAAAAATGCACAAAAATCTCTCAATAAAAGTTATCTAAGTCAAATTTTTAGCCTAAACACTAACAAGAGACCATTTGAATGTTGTTTGCAGGGAGGAAGAGCAATCGATCTTGGTGATCGAATAGAGAGAGAGAGACCATGACGTGGTTGACAGTGCAACTATGTAGAACATGGCTTGTATGTATGCCTTAAGGAACTATTCCTCCTCAAGTTCTTCATGACCTTTGGCATAAGAGCCCAACCAGATCTATTACAATATTTGATAAGTATCTGGGACACGGATCAGGAGAGATTTATTCTCAGTGACCAAGAAATTGAAATTGAAGTGGCAGATATCTACTTCATTACTGGACTCTCACATAGAGGGGAAAGAGCATGGTTGTCTAGAGCCTGAATCGTGGGCGAGAGCATGAACATGCTCATTTGGAGAGCATGCTCTGAGGCAACAAGATATTTGAGTGGAAATATAGCCATAAGCACAGTGGCCGATCTACCACTCAAACTAGTGCTAGATACCATCACACGTGTGGTTGGGGCGCAGGTGCCACATGAAGCCACCAAACCTCAACTATAGACCGTGATGGATTGCATAGCACCCACCATTTTCAACTGGTGTGAGGCCGTGGTGGAGAATATGAATAAGAAACTCATGAAGTGAAAGAACATGTTCATTCTGACAACCATCTTCTTAGAATGAGTACCCCTATTCCAATACCAGGTGGTAGAGATAGAGGCACCATTACCATGACAGCCATAGTTGGTGAGGTGGGAAGAGATGATGCCTCGTGGATGAGGCAGACAATATATGTCTTTAAAACCCACCTTCTTTACATGGTTGAGGCATCAACTGATCGTGGTGGAAGATTGGCCATACTCTGGGACAGATTTTTGGGATGACCCTGATTTACCACTTCTAGGGGGTGATCGCTGGGATGACAGAGGTAAAAACATGTTTTTGTTATTTTTGCATGTTATATATATATATATGTTTTGATATGAAACTTTATGTATCACAGATGTCGAACCATAGAGGCCGATAAGGATGTCACCGATCCCCAGGAGGGTGGCGAGAGACTACGAGGGTGCTCAATATGTGGAAGGAGTAGATCTAGAAGACGAGATTTTGTGGAACCTGGATGCCTTGACTACAAGGATTCCAGAGTATGTGAAGATGGGAGACATTCCCTGCCAGTACCAGCAACATATAGTCGAGGTATCCGACCGTATTCACTGATTGCTAACTCGAGTCATTCGAGCAGTAGCCTGCTACTGTGATCATCACGCAGATTAGTTTAGTTTTTCCCTTTCTGCAGTTGTATTTTTTCTGAGGCCTGCGAGTATTGCTATGTACCAGAACATATATTATTTTTTGTGGGGGTTATGATGTACTTTTGAACACTATTTGCAAACCAATCGATATATATATATATATATATATATATATATGTGCTATTTTCTAATTACATGCATGTTATAATGATTATAAATTCCGCAAATGTCTATCTAGAACATAATTAGCCAATGCATTTGTTAATGTATTCATATGTCGTGGAATGTGATGATATGTAATGTAATCAAAATTTATTTTTAACAAACAAACACGCAGATACATTCTCAAAATTTGAGGGTGTCTGACGGAATATTTCCTGTTGAGCTGTAGGACAAGAAGCTATGAATCCAGGTTAACAACCAGTTCTCTAATGCTGAGAGAGATTGCTTCAGACAAAAGCTCAATAAATGCACTGTATTCAACAATATTATTGGTTGTATGACCTAAACATATACCTTGCAGATCTACTAACTCACTATTAGGGTCATAGATAAACTAGGCCAAAAAAGATAAATTTCAGGTCCTACGGTAGGCACCATTAGCGAAACCGACATAAGGAGCCAAATACATCTGCAAATCAAGTAAAACAAGATAAGAAGGAAAAACGCTTGCAAACACAAACCAAACAAAAAATGTACAAAAATTAAAAGCACACTAATACAAGAGTAGATACACGAGAAAATCATGCATAATATCTCTTTAGATAAACCCTGTTGCGGGGTTTATCCAAAGGATTACCTTTATAATCAATTAGCTCATAGGCCCCTTTTCGCAAAACATTTTTTACGATATACGGCCTATGCCACATAGGTTTGAATTTTCTTGCCCCTAATTTTTCATGTGCTTGGTCATAGAGAAGGACCAAGTCTCGTTCAAAGAAGGCACGTGGAGAAACTCTCTAATCAAAATAGGCTTTGACCCATTTCTTCTGTGCTTCAGTAACCAAAGTGGCGAAGCGTCGAGTTTCATCAAGCCTTTCCAAGTACAAGAGACATTCCTCTTCTGGCGAGGTATTCAGAAGAAATTTGAAAACTAACTTGAGTGAAGGAATTTTGCATTCAACCGACAAGGTTGCTTCAAGGCCATATACTAACTAAAATGGAGTGAATCTAGTAGCATTCTTGGCCGAGGTTTGGTATGACCAGAGAGATGAAAACAACATGAGATGCCAATTTGACTTGTGCATCCCAATAGTGCGCTGAAGCATAGTAACTAAGACCTTATTTATTGCTTCAACTTGGCCGTTGGCCTGAGGGTAATATGGAGTTGAGCTGTCATGATACAAGCCCAACTGAGAAGTCAGCTCAACCATCATGTAGTGGTGAAAATGAGAGCCATGGTCAGTGAAAATGGCTTGAGGAACAACGAATTGTGCGATAACATGATTGAAGAGAAATTGAGTCGCATTTTTACCATCACACAACATATGTAGGCATTGACTCAACCCATTTAGTGAAATAGTCCACAAAAAAAATGACATAAGCATGCCCCTCGATCGAGTGAGGGTTACATGTCATGAAGTCAATGCCCCATTTGACAAATGGGCCAACGGTAACAACTGGCTGTAAGGGTGTGGGTGGGGCACACATCTTTTGCTGATAAATTTGGCAAGCATGGAATTTACGGACGACAAGGATGAAATATTTGAAAATATAAGGCCAGAAATAGCCAACACAAAGGATTTTTTGAGCTGTTTCATAGCCAGACATATGACCACCACATGCCCTAGAGTGGCAGTCATTTAGCACCCTCTCAGCCTCGAATTTCAAGGGATCGAGATGAATGCCTTCTTTAGAGACGAAAAACCCAAGGAGTCTGCCAGATTCAATTCAGAAAACACATTTATGCGGATTCAAACGAATATTTTAGTGTCGACAACGTAGAAAAGTCTCTCAAAGGTGTGCAGGATGGTCTCGATGCTTAACTGAATGAGAAGGGAGGTCATCCAGATAAGGTTTCACGATGTGCTTAATGTCATGGAAAGAATAGGACATCGCACGCTGAAAGGTGGCACCGAAATTCTTTAGACCTAAAGGGATATTTTTGTAAGCAAAGGTTCCCCATGGATAGATAAAGGCAGTCTTGTGCTGATCAGCCTGCAAGATGTTAATCTGGTTGTAAACCATCCATAAAGGAGAATATCTCACTCCCAACACTTTCATCGATGATCTGGTCAATAACTGGAGTGGGATAGTTATCCTTCGGGCAGGCTCGATTAATATCTTGGTAATCAACACTAATGTGAATGGTACTCTACTTTTATTGATAGGGACAATATTGGACACCCAATCTGTCAATGGGATAGGATAAATAAATCCAACCTTAAGAAGTTTTTCAACCTCTTCCTTGATGGCGACTGTCTTTCTAGGATGCACTCGGCAAAGTCGCTGACGAACAGGCTTCGCGTCAGGGTAAGTTAGTATTTCATGCACCACTATACTCGGTGCCAAACATTTCCTCATATGACCATGCAAAAACATCTCAAAATTCTTGAAAGAGACTAGTATAGAGCTTGACCTCATATGGAGAGAAAGTCACCCTGATATGAATGTGATCGACAATTCCTGGTTTCACAGAAATGTCGATAGGCATAGTTTCAGTAATATTGGCCATGTTCTCCTCAGAAAATACCTCGTGGGCTGACATCAATGTAGGAAGCGAATCATGCAGAGAATAGGGAGCGAGATTTTCAAGACACAACTGAGCTACTCCAAGACTCGGGAGAAACGACGAACGATGATGGATATCATTCCAAGGGATTTCTTCGAGAGACATAGTTTCCACGATACTCTCGTCAGATGGAAATGTCTCATTCAGGGGGTCATATGAATCCGAGGAACCGAGCCAAGGAGATTTGGAGTATGCATCAAAATGCATGCTAGAAGTAGCATGCTCGGAATCATTAGCTGAAGTCGAGACGATTTCACAATAATTGACCTCTATCGGGCTTAACAACATCACATCACCAAACGAATCGATCTGATCAGGTGAAGGGATGATCCAGGGATTAGAAGAAGTGGAGATCATATTGAACTTAGCAGTGTTCGGTGGAGGAAGAGAAAATAGACCCATAAGGGCAGAATATTTGAAAAGACCTGCCCCCACACTCTCATAAGGCATGGTGGTATGGTCTCCATATGAAACATTTCCTTCTTAAGAAGTGGAAGCAAAAAAGGACAACTGATCAATAGCAATAATATTTCCTTCGTGCAGGAAATAGAGAACATGAAAGAGAGTGGATGACATGCAAAGCATAGCATGAGTCCAACTGAAACCGAGGAGAAGATTATAAATGAGCTTGGGGTAAATGACTTCAACCTCAATGTTGACCATTTTTCCTTTCAATGTGATAGGAAAATTGGGAAGAACAACGAAAGGACGAGAATCCCTCCTGTCAAAGGCATCCAAAGTATTTGGAGACTGGTTGAGAGTTGGAGAATCAATAGCTTTCCAACACGAAATAAACATAATGCATGTAGATGCACCTTTTTCCATGATTTCCCGATGGATATTCTTGCCATTAATACCAACTTGGATAATCAAAGCAAGCTATTGAGGGAGACACAAAATGAAATTATCTAGATTGAAAGTAATAAGGCTTGAATCGTCTGGATTGACTCCTCTGATAGCGGATAACAACAGCTTCTATTTTGATAGACAACTCTGAAGCACCTCTAGTGCATACATAGAAAAAGGCACCTGAGCCAAATCCTCAAAAATATTGTAATGTTGAGCGGCATGGGCATCCAGATTATAAGAGGACTTGCGGAGCACACCTTTATAAGGTGGACGTACAACGAGATCAGAACTAGGCCTTTCAATATGAAGAGGGCCAGAAGCGGGCTGGGGAGAAGGAGTAGGAGCATCAACGATTTCTTTCCCTGCCGACTGACATAGTTTGGAATAATATTTAGATCTCATAGCAATATATACGGGTGTAGTACCATTCATCATGAAAACCTAGGAACCAAAAGGGGTGGAAGACTGGGGCTGTTCCACCATTTGAGTCTGCTGTGATGGAAACGGTTCTTTAAGAACAACGAGAGTCCCTTGGGTGCCCTTTAGAAATTGAATCACCTTGGCCCTTCATGGAAATTCCTTGGTCTAATGCTCATAATCACATATCATGCAAGGATACTTTGGTTTACGTTTAGCTCCATCATCAGCGTGAGGTTTGGAGGAATCCTGTTTTGGGGCATCAGATTTAGATTTACCTTTGTCCTTCTTTTTTCTTTTAGAGGATTTATCGGCCGCAGAGGATTGAATGGTGTTGACTTCTGAAGTTTTTCCAGGATTCAAAGGATTCCGAGGAACATAATCAGAGAAAGAAGACAATTTATACTTAGAAGTAGAAGAAGAATTCCGAGAAGTCTGGGAAACATAACCAATGATGCCTTCTACCAGTGGTGTCACTAGAGATTTTGAGGTTGCAGACTGAGAACTCGGGCGAGGAGCATTAGGTAAGATATCATATAATGTGCCAGATTGAGAGTAAACTAAATCGAGATACTGGGCACGAGCTATGGATTTCTCTTCTATGAAAACTGCCCCCATAGCGATATCCTTAGTGATTTGATTGATGAACGATTTGGTAAACCATTCTGTCAAAAATTGATGAGGAATGTTAAATTTGATCAAAGGATGAAGCCTCCTCCATTCATGAATATGATTGGAGATATGCGTACTAGTATCTTGCTTTAAGGATGTCATGAGGTGGGTTTCTATATCATAATGAACATGCAACTAAAAATGCGTAAGGAAATCCATGGCTAGGGAGTTCAAACCCTGAAAGATTCTGCGCGGAAGTTCAATGTACCAATTTTTAGCGGCACCAGTCAATGTTCTTTGAAAGAGACGTAAAAAGATGTAGTCGTCAACCCAGGAATTGGAGGAGCACCAAAGATGGTACGTCATAACATGCGCTTGGGGGTCTTCCCCAGATTTGCCTTCAAACTTGGGGCAATTGCACGAAATTTTGGTTAGAACCGGGAACCAATATGGATTGTGAAGAATTGGATCATTGGTCAATATTGACACATCAGGAAGTTCCAACGTCGCGAGAAATGGAAATTTCAGATTGAAAGGCATGGTGGTTGGTCTTTGATACATGCCCATTTGTGGATGCCAACCCGGTTGGGAGAAATTCTGCCCCAAAGTGTTTTGCCCCAAAGGGATTTTCCCATATTGATACTGTCCATAATGATTGAAACATTGTGGATTCTGACCATATCCTAGTTGTTGACCTGAAAACAGATTCTGACCTGTAGCAGACCATTGAGGTCCAGCCTAGCCATAGTTCGCAACATATGGATTTAGTGGCTGCTAAAATTTTTGGTATGGATTTCCCTGGGGTTGACCCTGGGTTGTTGGACGGTACCCTGAGGTTGCTGAGGTTGGCCAGGTTGTACCTAAGGACCAGGTTATACTTGGGGACCAGGTTGTACCTGAGGACTAGGTTGTACCTGAGGACCAGGTTGTACTTGAGGACCAAGTTGTATCTGAGGACCTGGCTGAAGAAATTTTACTGAACGGAGGGTTGTCCTTGCTGGAGAAAAGGTCGACCCTGCTAAAATTGGGGTTGAACTAGTTGACAAGAAGGTTGTCCATGCTTAAAATAGGAAAACTACCTTGATGAGAAAAAGGTTGATTAGGTTGTACATAAGGCATTTCCTGTTGTACGAAGGGTTTCCCTTGTGGCCCATAAGGTCGATTTTGACCATAGGTAAGACCTTGCTGAAAGATGTAACCCCTTGGCTGAACGCCAGGTTGCACTTGAAATCCTTGCAGATTTACTGAGTGAGTTTGAAACTATTGGGAACCATATGGGAGATAATGCTGTTGGTTAAGACTCTGCAAAAATTTCTGATATTGATCATATGTGAACCTTGTTGGACCAGATGATCCAGCGGGAATAGGAATGCTACCAAGAGCTTGAGAGGAACTTGGAATGTAAGCTTGAGTTGCACTCACATATGGTCTAACAGAAGGTTCAGAAACATTCGACAGGGTAGGAACTCCTCCAGAAATTGAAGTCGATGGGATCGACATAGGAGAACTGACAGGAGTTGCTGAAACACCTACACCAATAGTTGGCTTTGCGGGAGTAGGCGTGAATATAGTTTGAGCAAGCATGTAAATGGATATGTTGGAAACACTTGGACCAGGGGAAAATACTCCAGTATTTTTCCAAATAGTATTGTAATACAAAGGCGTAACACTTGACATACTCGAGATTAGGTGTCCCAATGATGTGTAATTTTGCGGAATATACGGCTGGGAGGAAGGCTAAGAGGTCTCCACGTAGGGAAAAACCTCAGGAGAGAATTGAGATCCCTCAAATAAAGTCTCATCGACACCACTGATGGTGCTTGAAAGCTCTAGGGGAGATGAAACCTCTCCTTCGGAAGCCATCGGAAAAAATTGACGAGAAACTGTTCGAGATGGACGCGGTAATTAAAAAATGGTATTCCAGGTGTATCGTATGGAATATATGGCCATTGAGGGGAGATTTAAATGGAATCAAATAATGGATTCAGAGGGTAGGCAACATAGCCTACTGGAACATCATGAAGAGATCGAGAGGTGAGAGGTTGGATAGTCATAACAAGGGCGAACTCATCAGTTTGAGTCCCAGTCGAAGGTGGAGAATCATAAGAGACAACTGACAATGTCTCTTTGGAAGGAGTGGATGGAGAGGAAACTAAACTTGGTGGTTCATCCACGATGATATTATCTCAAAAATAAGAAGAGGAGAAAGATGATTAATTCAAGGCTTTAAACAATATATTTATAAGGAGTTACTCATGATGTGGCCCAGAAATGTTCTAACAGGTAAGCCATGTAATCGTGGGAAATTATTTTTAGAAAAAAATGAAACAAATCAAAAAAGGGGTAAGCTAGGAAAAAGGATTACCAGGTACCCCTGAACTACAATATACACCTTGGTGATCAAATGAAAGAGAAATGACCAGGACTTTACTTACGGTAGCCAATCTCCCCGAATGATGTGTTCGGTGTATCATGTCTACAAGACGGCCGACTCAGTTACCTATGGTAGGTTTTTAGCCTAATGGTGTCTCCCAAAATATACGCAATGATACATGGGAGTCCAAATGCGTAGTAGTGTTGTCTCATGCATAAAATTTCGATGAGAGTGTCCCAAAATATACTTTCATACATCAATATAATTCCATACACGAGATGGGATATCACCCCCGAGTTGTAATGTAGTCTATTAGTGACAACTCCTACGCATAATGATGCCAGAATACGTGTCTAGCCCATACCTCTAAATGTGATTCTTTAGGTTCCAAATGATCCTTAGGTTGATTGAATAAATTTTAAGGTTGATCTTGAATTATGTCTCGGTTTTAAAGTCTTACCGATGTCACCTGAACCCCTATGATGTAGCTAAATGAGAGAATAAATGATTAATTTCGATGAATGCTACACTAATGAAGGAGAAGAAATTTCGTACAATCAACACAGGAAACAAAGAAAATGCATGGATTGACACTCACTTTTCTCTTCAAGTGCGGAATTTTAAAGCGAAACAAAATTTTTACAATTTCTTCTTTTCACTAGATGCACTTAGAAGCGAAACGAAATGAAACTTTCATTTTCTAAAGCGAAACGAAACAAAAATTATTTTTATATTTTTCTTGTAAGTACAATGCGAAATGTAGAATGTAAATCAGTTAACAATGTTTTGAGTACTATTGAAGTCTCTAAAAAATGCATTTAATAAGCAAAGATTTCAAAAAATCAAAGAGAGACGTAAACCATTTTCTTCAAAACAAGACACTCTTCACTTACACACTGATCGATCATTCAAAGAAAAAAAACTTCAATCAGAGGACAAGCAATTGTAATGTATGCTTGACAGCGAAAATAAATTTAAATGCATTCAGAGTTGACACTTGAAAATGCTACTCGCGAGAACCAACTGAAAGACAAAACTCAATCAAACACAAAGTCTGAAAGATACAACAAGACTTGATTCAATGAGAAGTCTGGAAGTCCACAAAGTAAGCAACCCCGTGGATGACCCAGGGACGCCTAGAAACCCTAGGAAGACAAGGATGCAATAAATTTGAAGAAGAGACAACCAAAGGTGC
This sequence comes from Pinus albicaulis, assembly GCA_034641835.2. Taxonomy (NCBI): domain Eukaryota; kingdom Viridiplantae; phylum Streptophyta; class Pinopsida; order Pinales; family Pinaceae; genus Pinus; species Pinus albicaulis. The sequence goes on along the minus strand of CM076572.1, from coordinate 1,053,232,628 downwards.
AAAAATTGACAGAATTGTCATTGAGCAGAGAAGAACAAGAGATATTCAAACAAGAAATAACACTAAGAAGGATAAGACCCACTAGCTGACCAAATGAAGGAAACCATAAAAAAGTTACACACAGAAATCGGCGTGACTTTTAAGCTGCATCCTGTGCTGGAATGGTAAAAGAACGACTGTGTAAAACGCATTTAGCGCCGAATGGCGCGAATAACAAAGAAATAATAGCGCCGATCAAGGAGAAGACTGAAAAACAAAAGGGTTTTCTAAATTGACACCAGGCTTATCACTCTAGTAGAGAGATAAAATTCTGTAATCAATTAAAGAATCTACATAGAAAAGGAGATGGACACTCGATGAAAATTGATGACAAAACAAGAAATCAAAAATCGAAAACAGGAGACTTAAAGGCTAGCACTCCCCAGTGGATTCACTAATTTTTTATGTAGGAAAATCCTCTCTGTGGATAGATATGACCCCTCTAGCTCAAGGATGGGTCTAGAAACAACAGGGAACAATTACAAGCCTACTTTCCTATATTGTAAATGCATGCAGATTGTGAATATATCACCTACCTCAATTTGATGTTAATCCTCGTTCGAATCCTTTGATTCTTCGCGCTTCATAGTCATATCCTCATCGTTGCTGGCATTGGGTTACCTGCACAAGGGATCAAACAACAAAAAAACGTGAAAGCATAACATATATCTTGCATATAAAATCTACCTAGTTGATCAAGGAAAAATAAGAATCCAATTAGACATTAAAGATGAGAATGGAAATCACAAATCAATTGTATTATATTAAAATAGAGAGGGGGAGTTACAACCTGCACCTTGATGTCACAGCTCTCCTTCGATGGGTCCAGATCCAGGCACATCTCCAAAGCGCTCGTTTCAACTTGATGTGAAGGGAAAAAGGTCTCAACTCTCGCTCGATACCTATAGCAACAAATATCTCTCTACTGTTCTTCTATCTCTGTTCTAGCTAGCAGAGCTATGGGAGATTGTCCATTTTAAAACAAAGGAGAAGGGAACATGGATCCACTTAAGGTGGGGAAATGGGTTATCCCTTTGTGTGGTTCCAATTTTGTAGGAAAAAAGAGCCCAAAGGGAGAAACTTGGCTCTATCCCCAGAAAAAACAACCCGCTCTCTGCCACGAAGCTTCTAGATTTCGAAGCTTCACTTCCATTTTTAAAAAACTTTCCAGAAGAGGATCGGCATAGGCATGATCCTCATTCCAACACTGATTGGTGCTGCCCTAGACCAAAAAATAGCCATCGGCATGAGAAAGACACAGAGAGGGTGCGCTTCTCTACATAGTCATGTTTTCAAGGAGCCGCTTCAGGAATTGTCAACATTGAGTTTACTCATTGGGCTGGAAGGGATATGATGGCACTTTTTCATGATGGAAAATAGACACAGGGGTGACTGTTAGGGGTCTCCAGGATTAGGAACGAGGAGTACAGGGACAATGAAAAATTGCTATGTAACACCAAATTAAAGGATAGGGTCTTGTATATGTAACAATTTCAATATTTAACTTCTTAACTAAGTCTTCAGAAATCAAATTAGCTTGAGAATCACTATCAAATAGTGTGTCTATTTTGGTATGTTTTGAGATGAATCTAATATGAAAGAGTTCAATTCTTGTATCTTCATATTGAGTTACATTAGAAAAACTTGAATAGCTAGTGATTGTTATGTTCTTACCTTTTAAACCCATTTATGTAATCTTGGTTTCATCTTCTGAATCTAAACCTAAGTCATGTTCAATGATCGCAACAATTTTCCCCTTCTCTTTGGCTTTAAGTTTATTTGGCTTCAACTCTGGATGAAGTTTCCAACAATGGTCTTCATCATGGCCATTTTTCAAACAATGTTTACATGTGAGTTTCTCTTTCTCAATTTTAATTGAACCATTTTTGTTTCCTCTTCCATTAAATTTACCCTTTAAGTTAACTTCATACTCAAGGAAACTATCACTTTTCTCATGTGCACTATGTTTCTCTCTTTCTTCTAGATGTATGGCTTGAAATCAAACCTAATATAAGTTTGTGGGATTGAACATGAGAATAATATGTCTAAGATAAATATTGAAACCCCCAATATAATTTAACAAAGTTTCTTGAGAATACAAATTGACACCCGAAATAAGAGCTCTTCTCCTAAATTCATGAGTGTAATCTTGAACACTTTTACCTTTTAATTGTATAAAATTATGCCAACCCATAATGGCTTTTTGCACGTAAGATAGAGGGTAAAATTTCATTTTAATGGAAGCAATAAAATTTTACCAAGACATTGAGATCTTACCGTAGTTTTTAATCTCCTCTTGTGTCTTTTCTTCCCACCATACAAGTGTTGAACCCTCCATTCTCAAGGAAGCCAATTGAATCTTTATGTCATATTCTTGAAGGTTATGAATTCTGCAATAAACCTCCAATTGGCGAATCCCATTATCCAGATTCTCTGCATTCACTTCGCCATTATACATTAGTAGCTCAAATTTGACATCAAGTTTAAGTAAGGGTGATTTACTAGCTCCTTTTGAAGTATGTGGATGAACCAATTGAAAAGTTGTGGTAGTGGAAGAGATGATGAGGAAGGTGTAGATGGTGGTGAGGATGATGGTGGAGTGGATGGTGGCTTCTTACCATATCCATGGCCTCCTCCTCTTGAATATCCCTCTCCACTTGGAGGCCTTGAAATTTCTCCTTGCATCCTTAAATTACTTTCCTCATTGAGGAATTAAACCATTTCACTCATATCAAAGAATGCTTGCCTGAATGATCTCTCATCTTCTATCATGGTTGGTTCTCCTTCATGATACATGCTCACTGAAGACTCAAATTCAACTTGAGTATGTGCCGATGTTGAAGACTTTGGAAAGTTTTCCCTTGTTCCTCCTAGCCCAACTGCAGGGCTCTCAGCTAGCTTCCCTTCTCCTCTTTTGAGTTTTAACCTTGTAAGCACGACAAAAAATTACAAACAATTATATCCCTTATTGCATAACAAAACCTAAATAATCAAGAGATCTGATACCAAAAATGATCTAAATGGAGGATGTTAGTAATGCTAATATAATTCCTCTTACAGAATTTGAAACAAATGTCTTATGTGTGCTTAGGGGTTCAAGTTCTCTTGCAAATTATCAAGTCTCATGAGTGTTTTTCATGTTAATTTAATGAAAAAGCTAACATAAAACAAAGTTTGAATAGAAGAAAATAAAATTATAGTACATCACCATACAACACATCAACACAAGTATTTGATGAAGGAGTTCACCCCTCTTGGGATACATCTCCTTGGCCCGACTTCCATGGCGTGGGCCTCTATATTATGCTAAAATTTTCAAATTGACCTATTTATAATTCTCTTTTTCTCCTGTAACATGTACCAATGAGTCCAAAATGCCAAAAATGGTCATCTAGCCTCTTTCTGCACCTGATTTTGTTGAAAACTCCAAAATTTATGACCATTTACATTTACCCCACTACTTCAGGCCCTAAATTAGCTAAGTTGAGCTAAACTGGTAGTCTCCGCAAAATTTGGAGGTCTGCCAAATTAATCCATGTTAGCAGTATGGACGACTGACTTGGCTCCCTTATGACATTTTTTTGCCTGTTTGTGCAAAATAACATAACTCATTTCCGGGAGCATACAAAGTCCATCTTTTGTGAAAAAGGGTGTGCCAGATTCAGAACGATGATCAATTCACAGTCATTTTGGTTTCGCGCCATTATGAAAAATTTGATTTTTGAGCATTAAATTGAGTACTTGATCATTCAAAAATTTTGAATATTCCTATTGGTCATAAAATTTGAATGGATAGGTACTTGTAGAACTTTGTTGTCTTGAGGGGTCTTGACCCAGGTTCGAAATTGAGATTAACTAACAAAACCCTCTTACTACTGGCCCTTTCGACAGTGACTTGCTTGTGCAAGTCAAAGTCTCACCCAAAGTAGTATGGGGGGGGGTGCTAGAACCAGGTTTCCACACCCCGAGAGAGATTCAGAATGATGTGGGTGCCTTGGTATCCAACTAATCATAACTAGACCTCCGCAACAATAGCCCTAACTAGTAAACCTTTTCCAGACAGATTTAGGTCAACTATGCAGAAGATCTTTCGAAAGTTAACACAATAATCATAAATCACGTAATACCCTTTAACATATCATATCAAAGCCTTATATCATCAGATCATTCCAATAAGAATTCATATAAACCCAATCATAGTTGTGCAAGAGATCTATTTTCAGACGGTATAGGAAATGGAACACATATGCAAAAACACTCATAACATAACCAATTGTTGCATATACATAACTTAGATATTCACAACAATCTTCCTTTATTAATATCAGTTCAAATCCTTCTTAAAAAACACTTCAACAACCCGTGCACACAGCCAGCAGGGTCTGTACACAGTAGGAATAAGGTCATCATGCACACAGCCAGCAGGAGCCTTCTACCAAACAAATCCGCAAAACAATCACAAAATATCAAAATCTATTGTCCACGTTCAGACTTATAAAAAAACCTAATTCTTAGACTCAATCTATTCGTTTATTTATACTATTTATCCTGCAATATACTATGGTCCAAAAACCATGGTTTGCGGCCCTTTGATCTACCCTTTGACCCATTACAATTAATGAGGGGTTTTGAACCACCCCAAAAACTCCTCTGCAAGACTAAATTGTTAGAAAATATAGAAAAATTGTCAGACTTATGGGACCCTTCTCCAGTAGGCCCCTAACACAATCTTGTGACTCGTCTCGAGTCACACTGGTAGTGGGGTCTTAATTTTGAGCTCGAGTGGGTTGATGGTAGTAGAAAATGGTGGCAAGATACCTGCACTTTGGTCTGTGGTGCTTTACATGATCTCTACCAACATTTCTGATGGTGGGCCTTCAGCGGGCAAAGTGAAATTCTGCATCGTCTGGTTGAGGGTGTGAATGGAAGCATCAAGGTATTGAGAGAGCTTCATGGCATCATCCACCCATGGATTCAAGTGATCAGTAACGATTTTCTTCCTGTGACAGAGCTCCTCCACTTCATCCCACAGTGCCTGGCTTGTCTTGCAGTGTGCCATTCTTTGAGTGGGGATAAGTGTAGGTAAAGCCTCTTGTAAGTTGTCGAACTCTTGGTCCTTTACACGCAGGTCCTTGACTAAAGGATCGGTATGTACATAGGTCCATAATCCCATGGCTTTGTCGAGCAAGGTGGATCCATACGTGGCATATGTTGAATGCTAGCCAAGGAATTCTGGATAGTTGCTGCTCGCTGTGCTCGCACTTCTAGGGGAGTCTCAGGCTACAATTGCTCCTGCAACACATCAATCCACTGCTCAAAATATTCCTTCACGGACTGAATTTATGACCTGGAGGCTTTGAGAGCTATGAGCAGGCCCTCAAATTTAGCTTGCTGTGTAGCATAGGCCGAGATAGTGATGTCGGGAATCTCTCCGAATAGCCTGTCAATGAAACTTTCTAGCTCCGCTCTTTGAGCTAAGGCTGCCTACTGTGTTGTCTAAGCCTGATTAGAATCTTCTATTTTTTCTGTTGCGATTTTCTCAGCCTCGCCAACCTACTGCTGGGTGTGTTCCTCCCTGTCTTGAACTGCTGCTGAGATGAAGATATGTAACACGTGGAGCTTCCCACTTGGAAACTTGGCAAGGTCGAGGCCGACCTCAGAGCAAGCTTGAACTTGCGCGCATAAATCTTCTAGATCTAGAGATACCGCTGCGCCCGACAGGGTGAAGACTCTGCTTCCTATGGCTGTGACGATCGCTGTAGATGACAAGCTTGCTTGCACCAGGCTCGCTTGATCCAAGCTCACTTGCATCAGCCTCGCTTGCACTGACCTTGCTTGATCCATGCTCGCTTGCAACGTATTGACCTTTAGCTACAGAACCTCTAAGCTAGACTGCAATGCTTCCACCGAGGCCTTGTGTTTGGCCTCCATGGTGCTCCACCAGTCCTCAGACGCCGAGGTAACCACATCGGCAATTTTTTGAAGGTCCTCTTTAGTTAAAGTAACCTCCTCTTCTCCGCCCGCCTTGGAACCTTTCCTCTTCTTACACGACCCCTTAGATGTTTCTCCCCTGCGCTTGGTGCCTCGCGATGATTCTGCACCATCTCCACCAAGCCCATCCAACCCGCCAAGTTCCACCTCTGTGTCGTCACCTCCTAATTCTTGGTGTTTGTCTGTTTCTGTATCTTTGTCTACGTCTGGGTCTTTTTTGGTTCAACTTCTTTATCTTTTTCGCTTGTCTCCATGTGTAGCTCGATGGTAGCTTTGGGCACTATATATTTTGAAGACAAAGCTTCCTATTTTAGATTCATTTCTTTTGGAACTATTTATTTCATGGATGTGGATGACGTAATAGGCTTTGTGCAGCCAAGCCCAATTTTCCATGACTTCGGCCATGATGTGAAGATCTAGTCAACCTCCGCTTTCGTAACCATGTAGGGTAAGGGGTACCAGTTTGGGATATTATGTGCCTTGATCACAATGTTGTGCATAGTCACCTAAAACTCCACCACACTTTTATACTTCTCATATACGACTGGTGAGAGTTGTGGTCTGGAATGAATAACTTGCACCAACGCGCCTTCAAAAATAACCCAAAAAATTTTGTTTTCTTTGACTCGCTTGGCATTTGACGAGTTCCACAAATTTGCGTAGCGCGCCCCCTCGCAGACGCTTGCCTCGATGTTGGGAATGACTGCATCATCTGGGGTCTCCCATGCTACCAGCGCAATCAAGAATAAAATCCATGAATAACAAAACCGCTTTTCTATTTCTAGCGACTCATGCACATTCTCCAAAAGCTGCTCACATAAAAATTGCAACCAGCTATACAACACCCATTTTTCGCACTACCCTACCAAGGAAATGACGTGCATTGGGATTGTCTTCGGCTGGCATTTCCACATAAGCTTACATCCAAGGAAAAGGGTGCCCATGTGCACCGCCCGATCATCAATGGTCTTGACTAGAGAGCCCCGCTTATTCCGTTCTAAATTGTACATTTCCTTCACCTCCGTTGATGCCTTCAAATTGGTGCTTTGCCCAAATCCTATCATTGGATGGGGTCCGCTCATGGGCAGGCCGATGATCCGATGGATCAATGCAACATCGATAGGGATTCTCCCCTAAATCCAGAGCATGCCATCATGGACCAAGGCCAACAATTGGCGAACACACATGCTTGTGATGGGGTATTGCACAAAATAGGGATTCTCAGCAAATTGAGGACTCCTGGGTTATGTAATACGCGTTCCCAGGGCATCTGCTATACCTTCAGTACATCATCATATAGCACGCATTCCAAGTAATTTTCTGGGGCAAGCTTAGGGAACTTTACTTCGTTTTCGAGATCATAATCATCAAATTTCACTTGAGGGAGCTTGCTGTGCATTTCACCAACCAGGGGGACATCCTGAGGACATAATGGCATTTGTAGGTATTCCCGTACTACATCATGGTTTGTTGGCTTGTGTGCTGATGGATTTCATAGCTTAAGATAGGGTGGCCACCAAGAAACTAGATCTACATGTAGTGCCTCTTGCCTAGCAGTCATCGACTGCTTGGATGGATCACCAATCGGGGAGCACTCCTTGGAATATTGTCTGGGAGATGGAACATTCCTCGAAGAGGTGCGTGGCTTAGAAGTATCCCAATTCGACATTTTCCCCTTAGCCTTCACTTTCATTGGAGTGGATTCAACTTCTTCCATGTCTGGGACTACTTCTTTGACCTCGTCTAATCCTTCCTCTATAGATGTCGTGAGAGGCGTCGACTACTCTTCTGCAAGGTTGGTGGCCATCATTCTCACTCGGAATATGAACTTGGGGTTACTACCGTTGGAAGGGGATTCACAGCCAGACATGTAGAACTCATAAGTGGTAGGATGACAAATATTACACATGAGCACAGGGTGCCAAATGGTTAAATTGTAAAGGAGCCAATTGAGACCCATGCCCACCTTTTTATAAGTCACCCATGGTAAAAATGGTTGAATTATCATTAATTGCCATTTAAATTCAAGGGAACGGTAAAAAATATTTTGATATTTCCTCATTAAATGCAACAAATCCACTCCTTTCAACAATAATTTCATTTTTTCACCCCACTGCACTGTTCCAATGGCTAGTTTCCCGACCTGCGCATTACCCCTGCGCTCTTGGCACACCTGCCCATGACCTTCCCCTCTGCTGTATGCAAGCCCTTTGATTCTGATGCTATGGCCATATAGTCATTTGGTAGGTGTTGGATTTTCTTTATATGGATTCTAGTGGCTCCCATTGAAGTATCCAGGAAAGTCTTCTCTGCGCAGCATGGCCAACTGCACCGCACTGCCATCAGTGATCTCCTTTACAAGATATGGCCCCAACCAAAGCTTTCTGAACTTTCTTGGGTGGTAAGAAAACTGAATATCATAGAATAACACCAAATATTTCTCCTTGAATACCTGCTGCCTAATGTGCCTATCACGCTAGGCTTTCTCGTGCGCCTTCTGCACCTGCTGGTGGAAGTTTGCAATGAAGCGATCTTCTTCCAAGGCAATGAGTTATGCGAATTGTTCCTCCAAAAATTTAGGCTCGACCATGTTAGTGAAGGCTGCAATGCATAGAGTTGGGACAATATACTCCATTGGCATGATGACTTCCAACCCATAGATCATCCTGAATGGTTTCTTTCCTATCAACTTTTTTCATGTTGTCTTATAAGCCCATAGTACAGAAGGGATGCGCACGTCCCAATCGTCTTGGATGGTATTTCAAACCTTTGTAAGGGCGTGCTCCAAATATTTTTGAATGCTTCTACTAAACCATTTTCTTGTGGCTGATAAGGGGTACTCTTCTTGTGATGGATCTGGAATTCCTCGATCAATGCTTTAATTGTTTCGTTGAAAAAATGCGTACCTCTATCACTCATCAAAATATTTCGGCACCCAAACCTGGTCAAAATGTGCTCAAAGATGAAGTCCGCAACAGTGCCTACAGTAAAGTCCTTAACCACCTTCGGCTCCAACCACCTGGTCACATAATCAGTTGCAGTAATGATATACCGTGCTCCAGTCTTCTTCCCAGGAGGGTTGATTGATCCCATAAAATCTATAGCCCATTTATTGAATTCCTGCAAGGTCATTTGTAGTTGTAGGGGAATTTCATCTCTATGTGACGGCTTCCAAGTCTGCTGAGCATTGACAGTATGCTTGCACATCACTATGCAATGTGGGCCACCATAACCCAACACGCAGAAGCTTCTGCACAATGGATTTCCCAGCATAGTGGCCACTTGCTACTCCTCCGTGAGCTTCAGCCAATATATCTCGTCTTTCATGTTCCAAAACATATCTCCTTAATACTTCATCTGCTCCTAATTTATACCAATTGCCTATAATCAGGGTGAAATCAGTTGCGCGCACAACCAAATCCTTCTTTTGCTGGACTAAATATTCTGCAGGCCCTATTCTCGTAGTCAGAAAATGAATAATGTCTGTAAAGTGCTCATTAACCACCTTGATGGCGAAGAGCCACGCGTTCGGTAACCCTTCATCCAGACTGGTTGGTTCCTCCCCATTCTCAATTCGTGATAGGTGATCAAGCCCAAGATTCAGTCTTCTCGGCTCTACAATGATCTCAAAGTCATACTCCTAGAAAAGCAACAGCCATCGGTGGACCTTCCCCCCCAACACAGGCTTATTTACCAGGTATTTCAAAGAATATTGATTAGTGAACATCTTGAAATTCCCTCCCAACAAGTAGTGTCTATATTTTTGTAGTGCATATACCATGGCCAATCCTTCCCTTTTTATAGTGGAGTAGTTGCGCTTTGCACTTGAGAGCTTCCGACTAGCAAAATATACTGGTTGATCAAGGTCGCCTTCTCCTGGTTGCACTAACACAACTCCTAATGCTATGCCAGATGCATCCACATGCACATGGAAAAACTTAGACCAGTCCGGGAATATCAAAATGGGTGCAGTGACCATTTTCTCATTTAGCAGCTCAAAGCTCTTCTCACACTCGTCATCCCAAAATAATGCTACATCTTTCTTTAGCAACTCTCCATCTTCACAGTGATCAAAACATACCCCTTGATAAATTTCCTGTAAAATCGGTATGCCCTCAGATGGAGCACAACTGTTTCTTAGTGGAAGGGACTTCCAAGTTAATGATAACCGTGATCTTGGCCAGGTCCACCATCAACCCTTGCTGACATACTATATGCGCCAGCAGAATCCCAAAAGGTATGCAGAATATGCATTTCTTTAGGTTGAGAGAAATTTGGTGCTTTTGACATGCGCAAATTCAATACATGGTTCTTTACCAAGCCAAATACTATCTAGTCATCAAAGTAGACTTCCAATAATTTATGCATGAATTCCTTGAATATGGCCATGACCACACACGAGAAGATTATAGGTGCATTTTCAACCTGAACGACATGAAAGTATATTGAAAAGAATCCCATTCAGTGGCAAAGGTGGTCTTGCTGTGGTCCTCTGGCGCAATGCGCATTTGATGATAACCTGAGAACCTATCTATGAATGAATAAGCTTCTTTCCCTCCCACATTATCCATAATTTCATCAGACAATAGAGTAGGGAAGGGGCCATGCACATGGACATCATTCAACTTTCACATATCAAGACAAATCCGAGTTTCTCCGTTGGTATTTTTCTCCTGGACTACCATTGGGCTTACCCAATCAGACTGTTTGACCAGTTCAATGATACCCGCAACCACCATTTTTTCTAATTCCTCCTTTAAATTCTTCTTATATCGGGGTTCAATCGATACAGGCGCTTCTTGATAGGGCACGCATCAGGTTTTAATGTGATTTTCATGACACCCAGGTCCCCCATAATGCCCTTTAGCTCCAAGAAATTTGTAGGAAATAGATCCTAATATTCCTTCAGAAGCTTTAAAATCTTGCCTACTCTATCGTCATCCCATTAGTCCAAAATCTTGGCCAACTTGGGCTACTCGTCCGTTCCAATGTTGACTTCCTTCAATTTCAGAGGTTTAGTCACGTCCACTGTCCTTAACGCTGATCCTGCAACTACGGGCTCTCCTTCCGATTCAGGGATGTTAACATTCCTTTGGTCATATTCTTTATCCTCAATTGACATATTTTTGTAGTTAACTATATCTTTCATTTGCACATCCCAGGCCAGCGCAACGCACTCCCTACGGGGTCGAGATTCATCAAAGACCAGTGCATCTATGTCTTGCAGTGCCTTATCCAATTTTTCTAAGCCCCCCACAAAGCTAAAGGTTTCCAGGAAATATTTGGTCATTTTATACCAATCTTGAGTGCCTTGGTGTAACTCAACTTCTAGATACCAGGTCGTGGGGATTGGTCCTAATGAGTGGAAAAACCTTTGAACCCATTCATTCCATGTCTTCTCATCCCATACCTCCATCCACATGGCCAAGTGATTGCACAGATCTCCCTGGCCATAGAATAATTCAATGGACGACATGGTGGGAGGTTCAAAGCGCAACATCATCATTTTCTACATTCCTTCCAGTCCTCAAAAGTTCCCTTGTGTGTTTCCCACCACTGCGCTGGAGTTGCGCACATAGCCAAATCCAACGCCTAGAACCTTTGTTCCTTTGAGACGATTTTTCCCAGTGCTTCTAAAACTTCTTTGACACTAGAAAAACCATCAAAGTAGGGTAGTACCCTAATCTTGAGGTAGCGTAGCGCAAAGAAATCATGCAACCGGTTCTACCAGTTCTTCATTTCGCCATCAGAATCAGAAAAATAGGAGCTATCCTTCTCCCGGTTCAACATGCCATCAACTGTAGGGTTGATACAGTATTTGTCCCACGCAGTCAATTTTATAGATATGGTCAACCTCATCCCCTTCATGCATTGGCTCTGTGTATCGTTCTCCCTCTGCTGGATCTTGTGGGACGATCACCCGTGTACCATTATTCTAAAAAATCATGCTTCTGCGATTTAAGTTGATGATACCTCCCATATCAATGGCCTAATCCAATCATAACAATGCAGGGTAGGGATATGCATCATCCACAATTTGTATAACCTCAAAGTCAACACATACCTTTGCTCTAGCGATGTCGACCTCAACTTGCGGAAGCCGACCAAGTGGGATGACCTTTTGCTGATTAGCCATGCGGAGCTGAATGGTGGACCATTCCAACTTTGGCTCTCCCATCTTCTACAAGGTTTGTTTAGGTAAGAAATTTGCATCGAAACCTAGATATAATATGACCTATTTCATCTCGTAGTCTCTAATCTACACTGTCATGCGCATCTCCCTACCTGTTCTCTTCCTCTGCTTATAAACTTTGTTTACAGCCTTGGTTTCTATTCGTGAAACCTATTTTTCTGCGCAACTGTCTATCAGGGCCTGGAGAATATATAATGCCTTTTTATTGTAGATTAGCTTAATGCAGACTTGTAAGAATGGCTTAATCTCATCGTCCTTTATTGGTTCCCTGAGAATTCTCGAAGTTGTTGCTTCTACATTAGCAAAATCCTTCCTGGCTTCATTGTAAGTCTCTTTTTCTTTCGGCAGGTTGATGCTTTCCTTTTTTTCAGACACTTTTCTGATTAGTGGTTATGCGGAGGCCTTCCCCTCATTTCCTCCAGTAGCAATGCCGCTGCGTGTAATGAAATTTACACTTGGACAATCATCTCTTGGCTCAGCCTTAACCCGGTGTATGTTTTGCATTGTCGTCTGCTGTTTTTCTTGAATTTTAGCGATCAACACTGGACAATATTCAATTACATGATCTAATTTCCTATAAGACCTGCAATATTTCCGTGTGGGGTTCAGGCAGTCTTGTTCATAATGTTCGACGTCTCCACAATTGTAGAAAATTAGCTACCCCCCTCCTCGTTCTCTTGTTGGGGATCCTCCGCATCCGGAGGGAGATGCTGGTGATGAAGGGTCATCTTGTACTCTCTAAAGGTTCCCTCTGTCAATCATCAAGTCATACATTCGGTAATTGTGCTCATCGTGTCCCACCGAAGAGCAGAATCTGCACCACTGATGCTTCAATTTTGGGACATAGGCACCTAACCATGGGCAGTGGTCTGTATCATGTCACCCCAACACCCGACAATTGGTGCACCATAATGTGGGGGTACTCGGCCCATCAATATCCCTTGGGTGTAGTGGAATCAGTCTCCTAGCTTGCATATAATACGACATTAGAGGGCACTGATTTTTGGTGTGGCTAGATACCCTGCAACGTATGCACCAAACATCTATGCTAGCTTCTTTACCCTGGTCTCTTCGTAAATTATGAATTTATAAATGCATCGCCTTTAATTGGCTCTGAATCTGTAGCGCTCCAAATTGAGCGTCATCCCTTGGCACGAATTCTAACTTCATAGAAATTTCTAGGGCTTCTTCTTGTGAGTCAATCTTCTACTAACCCATGGGCCCACACGGATGTGGCAACAACATGGAAATGAACGATTCCTTATGCTACTTATTATTGTAGGCAAATCCTCCATCACTGATGACCTTTTTTAGTCGTTGGTCAACTTCCCAAATTGATTTCGTAGGCCCTTGCTTAATATCTTTTATTTCTACTACGCATTGAGAATAAAATTTGGGCTTTCGAAACGACTGCTTCAGGGCATCCTTGATCTCCTGTACTGTGGGATTCACATGTTGAGTAATGTATCCCATGAACCAATCCAAAGCCTGACCTTCAAAGGTTATTTCTAGATGCGCTCTCTTAACATCATCATTATTAACATTCTGCGCAACCCATACCGCATTTTCCACAAACCAAAATCGATCCATATCCTCACCCCCCACATGCTTAAAAGTGGGTAACTTCATTTGTGTGGCCATATCATTTGGAGGTGGGGGTGGTGGTGGGGTAGGAGGATTCTTACCCTTGCACAAGTTTGATGGTGGCGTAGCCAGAGGGCTAGTCTCCACGTGCATAGCCCCACTACCGTTTAGATCAGCGGAATTTCTCAGAGGACTCTGCATAGATTTATCCCCCTTTTTATTGACCCGATAGTATTTATCGCTACGTGTCACGCTTCCACTATGATTAGGGGTCATTCAATCGGTGTGGCTGCAAAAAACACCCTTTTCACACAATAGCTTCTTAATCATTAGAGGAAAATTTTGTAAGAACTTACGCCTCAATCCTTTGAAAAACATACTTTCAGCTTCAGAGTAGGATACAAACTGATTGACCGCAAATTCAGTTACAAATCAACCCAAGACACTATCAACCCAGTGATCTATAGTTCGGGTAATAGAATTATCAGTCTTTTCCAATTGTTGGATTAATTCAGGGGTCCACTGCGTGACCTGATCATCCTTCCAATAGGTTTGAAATTCTGCTAACCTCACTGACCACTCCTATAGTTCGTGTGCAAAGGTTACGAAGAAGATCTCGTGCACCTCCGTAAAAATATATTTATTCTTCCACTCTTCCACATATAGCTTCTTACTTCTATTTTCTCTTAGGGAAAACTCTTGAATCTATTTTTCAAACCATTCCTCAAGTTCTGGCTTTAATGGCTGCCAATGTCCTTGTAGCATCACCCAATCTCTCTCAAAATTCTCTCGGTCTCGACAACATAACCATTTGTTGGCTTGAGGGATCCTGACCCAGGTTCGAAATTGAGATTAACCAACAAAACCCTCTTACTACTGGCCCATTTGGCGGTGACCTGCTTGCACAAGTCAAAGTCTCACCCTAAGCAGTATGGGGGGGTGATGGAACCAGGTTTCTACACCCCGAGAGAGATTCAAAATGACGTGGGTGCCTTGAGATCCAATCAATCATAAATAGACCTCCACAACAATGGCCCTAACTAGTAAACCTTTTCTAGACAAATTTAGGTCAACTATGCAGAAGATATTTCACAAGTTAACAGAACAATCATAAATAAAGTAATACCCTTTAACATATCATATTAGAGTCTTATATCATCAGATCAATCCAATAAACATTCATATAAATCCAATCACATTTTCCCAAGAGATCTATTTTTAGACAGTACATGAAATGGAACACATATGTAGAAACATTCATAATATAACCAATGGATGCATCTACATAACTCAGATGTTCGCAACAATCTTACTTTATTTATGTTAGTTCAAATCCTTCTTAAAAAACACTTCAACAGCCCGCACACACAACCAATGGGGTCCGCACACAACAATACTAATGTCTCCGTGCACACAGCTAGCAGGAGCCTTCTACCCAGAAAAATCTGCAAAACGATCACAAAATATCCAAATCTATCATCCACATTCAGGCTTATCAAAAAACTGACTTCTTAGAATCAATCTATTCATTTATTTATAATATTTATCTTGTGATATCCTATGGTGCACAAACCATGGTTTGCAGCCCCTTGATCTACCCTTTGACCCATTACAATTTGTGAGGGTTTTTGACACGTCCCAAAAACCTCTGCGCAAGACTAAATTATTACAAAAATATAGAAAAATTGTCAGACTTGGGGGACCTTGCTCCAACAAACTCATCACTATTTTTTCTAGAATTTTAAATCCAAAATAAATTATTGAAATTGTTAGTGTTAGAATTTGCATTCTTCCATCAGTGATCAAAATTACTCCTTTTATACTCATTTTAGGGGTCCCACTCTGAAATTTTTTATCATTCCATTAGGTCATGAAAAAATTTGATTCACTGATGGTAGTCCAAGTCATAACACTTCACTCTCCCTCAAAATTTCACATTTTCTGGCCCACCTTCATGTCTTGCTAAGCATTAGAAAACTTTTGAAAATCTCATTTCACTATGTCTTATTTCATTCAAAGTCAACCATGGAGTCAGGTCATTTAAAGTCCCATTAGGTCATTAGGTTTCATTATTCAAGGTCCAAAAATGCACCATTTCATCTCAATAAGGTTAGAAAAAGGTGTGAGAGTGACTCGATAAACATTTCATTATCATCTGTAGAATATTATCATCATGTAAATATGATATTTTTAAAGTTTTAATTTGATTTTAAAGTTTGATTTTCATATCAAAATTGTAATTTTGATATGAAAACAAAGATGTAATTTATTTTTTAAATTTTTTTAATGTAATTTTATGCTTATAATTTGTAATAAGTTCTATCCCTAGCTTCCAACTCAAATCACATATGAAAAATTGAAGATCACTTACTGAAAGTGAAAAGTGCCAAACTCCACCAACTTCATCCTGCAAACAAGAAAAGTCAAATGAAAAGGGTAATTAGAAAATGTGTCAAAAAAGTGAATGGAAACAATGGAAAAGTGGGTTTTTGATTTAAATCTAAATTCAGTCAAGTATTAAAGACTCTTAGACATCAATTTTAAATCAATTTTCCTCTTATTTTATCGAGCAAACACTTGAAGAGAGCAATTTTTCGATTTTCTGGGAAAAATTGGAAAAAAATTGAGCAGAGGGTGCATATCCTTAAAGAAATGTGCACAGTCTGAAGAAAGGGAACGCATTCTGAAGAGAGGGTGCACAATCTGAAGAGAGGGTGCACAACCTTAAGTCACTATGCATATGTCCAGCAAGCTAGAAAATCATCCAAATTTCGCCAAATCACCTCCAGAACTTCTACACTAAATATTTTGAGCCTCCAACAAACAAGTAAATGTGTCTTCCATGAACGTTTACCTCCTTCAAGTTTATTTGTTTGGTGTTGTGTAATTTTATTGATAATTTTATGTTTTGAACAATCAAAACCCTAGTTTTCCTCCCTAACAATCACAACTCCTAAAACCCATTTCCCTTGCACTCTCATACCCTTCCCATATTGCAAATACTCATTCCCAAACCTCTGAGTAGTACAATACTTGTCCCTAAGATTTTAAATCTAAAACCCTAAAGCCCTAGGTGCTTCTTTTTACCTAGGCTCCCAATTCCCCATCCCAATTCCCATCACACTATCACTCTTTTTCCCTTCCCCCGTTTCTCATATCCTTAAAACTATTCCCCCAAAATTTCCCTTTCCCATTTCCTATCCCTAGAAAGTCACCTTACAGACATTATCATTCCTAATCCCTAGGGCTTTGACAAAAACACCATGGAAGAAGAGGAAGGAAACATAATATTCAGTGAAGAAGAGGAAACAGAGGAGAGAAGTCCACATAGAGGTGGAAGAGTGCTCATACTTGAACCTACTAACACTAGGGAACTTTTAGCCTCTCCAATGATAGTAACATGTTTCAAATATGTTGGTTGTTATGATTTTTGTGAACAAGTTCAGAGGGTTCAACACCATGCTGGGTTGACTAGGATCTTCATATCCAACCTCCACAAAAAACCAAGTCACTTTAGCTAGAGTCACCTTTACTATCTCAACTGCTATCATTTCAGTTGCCACTAGGATCCCGAATTTTGGGGAGAAGTGGTTCAAAAAGAGTGATTTGGAGGAAAACTACTTTGAGCCTTTCCTGAAACCAAGGTATAAGAATGAGAGAAAGAGGTTCTTTCCTTTTTCCCACCTCGAGGACATATATTCACCGATGATGAAGATAATCATGAAATACTTTTCATGTGAGGGTATATTTTCAATACTCTATAATGATCACATTCACCTCTTGATGCATTTCACTAGGGTAAAGATGTTGAACATACCTTGCTACTTTTTTTGAAGCATAGATAAGATGTCATTCATTGTCTAGAAAAGGAAATATGAACATCAAATGAAAAGTCTATTCCATCATTTCCTTATTAAGATCATAGTAATCCACCATCTTAATCAACTAAACATTGCATGGGACACCTTCATATCCCATGATATATTAAGAGGTCCTCCTACTCAGCATGCAAAAAATGTGCCTTCATCATCCCAACCATCCACTTCCATCCCTCCATCTCAACCCATATCTCATTCATCATCATCTGATCAGTCCACTACACCTCCTTCATCTCCATCTCATCATGACATTGGATCACCCAGCATGATGGAGGATATTGACCCTAAGTGGGCTAGTATGGTTGAGGTTGAGCCATTGCAAAAAACCGACCAGAGAGGCTACAATAATGTTTTTGCTCCACATGGAGTGGGAGGGGCCATGGCTTCTATAACAACACAGCAGGTGGACAAAGGAAAAGAGAAGGTCAGCGAGGCAATCATCCACGAGGAGGAGGACACTCATGAACAGAGCATTAATTCCAGCTTGTTGACCTAGATGAAGATGAAAATGAAAAAAACCACTTATGCAGCCATCAAAGCAAAGGATGCCAATATTAGTGAGCTCCAGACTAATATTAACAGAGCTATATATGTCATACACTTCCTTGAGCAAGAGAATGAGCAATTGAAAACCAAATAATTCATTGATGAGGTTAAGTATTTCACTGCTCATAGGGAGGCTGAAAAGGCCAAAGTCATACTAGATGAAACATTTCACAGGTATGGCTTACTTTATGATGAAGAAGAATAGGTACCAAGACAGAGACCTAGAACTAGAGGGCTGAAAAGAGCTCTAGCTCTAGAGAGGAAAAATGAAGCGGAGCTTGCTGATCAACTAACCCTAAATGAGCAGCTTGCCATAGTGATCAGTGAGAACATGGAGCCATGGCTTGATAGAGCCAATTAACACTTAGAGAAGCTACTAGAAAAGGAAAACAAGGATAATGAACTATTGAGGAAGAAAGTCAAACAATATGCCCTGAAGGAGAAAATTACATTGGCCAAGCTCAAAAGTGCCAATGCAAAAATTGAAAAGTTGACCATGGAGGAAAAGAAAAAGTTGGACATTCTTACTGAGGCTTCCCTTCAAGCCTAGACAAATCATCATCAACTATTTTACAATTTTTTAGGCATTTACAATTTTTTTTGCAAATTTTGAGTTTGACTGTGTTTTTCTGAATAAGGATTTAGCAGGAAATTTGTCATATGCACAACGCCCTAGGCACTGTGAAAATGATAGGGGCATATGTTGGGAAAAAAGTCACCACCATTTTGTTCAAAATGATGAATACATGCACCCTATACATTTTCTAAGTTTTTTGAGTCAAAATGGTCAGTGGAAAGGGAAAAAAACACCCTACAAATCATGTTTCTGCCCATATTTTTGCCTAGGCGATATGCATAGAGCAGTCTTGGGAGATTGAAATTTTGAGGAGTCAAATTAGCATCATTTTCAGAACTTGAGGCATATTCAGAAATAGGACAGCCAGATATTTCCAACAAGACATCTTGGGCTAGATTTTGACACCTGTAGGCCAGTCAAAATTCACCTTGAAAATGGAGGGCACAGAACCTTAAGCGAGGGTGCATATGACAGGAAAATGACGCATATGACAATTTGCTGAGTTTTTTGTTTTTTCACTGTAAATTTTGATTTTATCTTAAGAAATGATCTTTTTAACTATGTAATTCATCATGGTAAATTTCATTATGTCAAGGATAAGTTACGTAGGGGTAGATTCATGATGTAAAGTTATCCTTTATTCAAGATGAATCAGTTTGAGTGTAATGAGGAATGAGTCACTTAGACCATCTTACACTTCAATTTTCAGTTCATAAATTAGTGGATCTCTTCCTCACCTCATGGATTCAACTCCTAAGGATGAGTGAAGCTTGTTTTGGTGTCTATTTAGCTGCTTTCATCATAGTAAGAAAGGGTTGGAATAAGTTCGTATGTTTGCTTATTGATCAAGGAACTATTGTACTCATTTTGGCAAGCTAATAAAGAGGAATTGCAACTATTTTATGGGATACTTGTGGTATTGATGTTTATCATTGTCTTTTCTTCATTTTCATATTTTAGAATGTATTTTATTCATGTTCATTTCATTTATATGGTATGATATCTTTCAAGTTTGATAATCAGAACACATGCTTGCTCATGCTCTGTTTTGGGGAATTGACCATAATTTGTCAATTTTCCTTGGTATAGGAAGAATACATCTTCCATGATCTTCCTAGATTATTTTCAGTCTCAAAATAATTCCATCACAATCATATTTAAGTGATAAGCCTTGTGCCTACCTTGCCCCATTTATCCATTCAACCCTATATCATTTGGCCTAACCTAGCTCCCTTGACCTAATTTCTTCATCTAGTGATAACCCAACCAAAATAAAATCAAAACAACCCCTTGCACTCAATATCTATCCTAAAAACCCTGATTGCTCCATCCCTCCTGGTTGTGACCTTTTGGAGAGAGCCCTCTCCGACTTGATGGGGCTAGCTATCAAGTCAAAAACTTTCTCTGTGGTTACCTCTGTTGGGATTCATTCTTCAGCCTTGGGAATCTGGCAGAGTGATAACAAAAACTAAAGAAACTTATGTGTAAAATGTAGGCCCTAAATTAAACTTACCCATTAGTGAGGACTATGAAATGTGCCTTGCATGCTTGGATTTTAGGTTAATTATTTAGTCCGTTAGATTTTTCCAAACTAGACCTGCAAGCACTATTGTACTTTAATGAAAAGTTTGAGGTCGCTTGAACTAGAATCCTCACCCCCCCACTTGGAATTGTTGATTATGAAAATTTTCACTCCACTTACAAGAATCACAATACATGTTATCATGTGAGGTAGAATTATGGGTACTATTACACTTCAAGGAAAATCTTGAGGTCACTTGAATTAGGCTCCTCAACCCTTGATTGGAATTTTGGGTCCTAAGCAATGTTTACTCCACTTGCAAGCATTACAAAGCACATTGTCATGTCATCATATTCATTATTTGTATTTGATCCAAATTGTTCCTAGATAATAATTTGGATTTCACACTTGAGTCTCTTGGATCTCTTTCTCTTCATCCACTTAGCAGACCTGATTGAGTTCCCACTTAGATGTTCCATCTCATTTTGAGAATCACTTTTTATTTTTCTTTATCATCTTGGGTCTTACAATATCATGATTCTTAAATATGGGAATCACCATTATCTTGACAATTTTCATAGTGGTATTTCATGTGATCGAAGTGGCCTTTCTAGGAGTTGAATTCCTTCTCACGATATCACAATTTCTAGAGGAATCAATGGTTTTGGAATTAATTCCTTAACTAAAAATAAATAGGCAGTCCTAATATGAAAATCAATAATTTTTTGGGATTCCTTCATAGCACATACACTAAATTACTTTCATATTTATCCAATACCTCTTCATACTTATCCTTCTCATCCATTTATTTATGATTTGAAGCTCTAGGCCTCTTGATCTACTAAAATTTAGTTTCAATGAGCATGCATACAATGATGGAGGAAGAGGCATGAGTGTGGTCTGTCATGTAATTTCCAATAGCTCTTCCTCATATTAACCTCTTGATACAAATATTGCAAAAGCATCTGTATTTGAGCTCTCCTTGTTTAGTGAACACCACCATAACTTGTGAGCTAGGATACAATATATCCATTATAGTCATATTGTAAATTCTACTCCACCTTCAATTCTAATCTTCCTTTACTCAATATAATAAAAAATGTGGAGTAATAATTTATGCATTTCAAACAATGGTATACTTATGGTATTCTCCAACTTCTCCCACTGGAAAGGAATATCTTGCAATAGACAAACTGGGCATGTTATGGGGTTTCTTCTACCAGGGTTTCTATCTCCAATGGGTTATTCTTCCTCATTCAGCTCTATTCCTTGTCACTTGGGAACCTCATGAGGCTAAAGAAGCTTCATCTCAACACTAATAAGCTCAACCATCCGGTCCCTCCATTTTTGGTATATCTCCACAATGTTTAAGAATTGGATTTGTTAAAGAACATGCTTAGAGGAAGCATAGTGCATAATCTACACATTTTGAATCTTTACACGAGCATGTTGGAAGGTATTTTTCTTTCCTTAATAGGCTCTTGTATTTCCAAGCTCACTATTCTTCTCTATGACAATCCTCTTAAAGGCCCCATTCCTTGATCTATGGGAGAATTGATTTCTTTGCAATCATTGAATATATTTAATAATGGGATTATGAGAATTATATTGAATTCTATGGGTATGATATCAAATTTGTCAATAAAACAAAATTAGCCACAAAATTCCACCCTTCTTCATCAGGAAAATGACTTGATTAGGATTCTTATATCTTCTATTAGAGGTATTTTTAATTTGCAGCCACTTTGAATGCCTAATGATATGATTAACAACCTCCTTCGTACTTATTTGAGTAAGCATGTACAATGAACCCTATGGAATCAAATTCATATGCTAATCATGTTATTCCACAAACATTTTACTTAGTTCAATGAAGTGTCAACTATAATTCATGTGAACCACTTTAAAAACATGCTCCCAAACACACTAAAGCTACTTCTGCCCTAGGGCACACTAAAGGAAAAATTTTGTCTATAGAAATTTGAAACATTTTTCATAATTTTCCCAAGCCTTCTAGACTCTAGGTGTAGGCCAATGATGGCAAGGACACTAGTCATTTCTCTTTTTGTTCCCTATTGGATGTCTTTTCTATTTTCATGGTTGTTCTGTGCCATTATGGCTTTGCATGACATTTTACATTATAGATTGGTTGTTTGGTTGATGCTTTTCTCAATGATGATGAACTATGTCAGTGGTTGAATATTCAAAAGGATAGAACATATATATGGTAAGGGGACTAACATGGTGTCAATGGATTTAGATAAGCTGTAGAAGTAATGAAAAAGGTGGTGGAATCTACACGATATCAAATGAAAAGTAAAGTATGTGTCTCATCTTTAGATTTGATGTCCAAAATACTATTGTGCAAATAACTTAAAGATAGAAAATTAATTATTTAATCTTCATATTTTAAATTGTATTATATTCTTATATAGTTTTTCGGATGTTTGACACCTTTAAATATTAAACCAGAAAGCATATGACACTTATCACCATGAAGAATGAAAAATTATGGTGAATAAAATTTTTAAATGAGGTTAAAGAGAAGTCATGAAACTTAAAAAAATATATTAAAGTTTCCCAAAGTCGACGTACACTATTAAAAAACACTATGGGGTGTTCAACATGAGTGAAGGTGGGTGGTGGGCTATTTCCATTCCAGCTAGTCATATGACTGGGGATGTGGTAGCACACACCCTTAAATGTTAAATTATGAATATTAGCTTAGGAATGGGGATGGATTCTCCTTAGTTTTTAGACATACTAAAAATGGATTTTCATCTGGATAAATAGTCCTCTATGAAATCTGACTCCATTGGGATCCAACTATGATCTATGCTCACTTAACCTTGCCTTGTGTAATTGGGAGCAACTCACCACCACTAAAAATCAAATTCAATGAGGTGGCCTTGGATTTCAATTGACAATACTATTGATCAACTCGATATTTGATAAGGTGAACAGTTTCAAGTTGCCAACTCCAGGGCTTTGGAATCATAGTTTTCCTCTGAAGAACAAGGCTTGGGTCCTATTCATCAGTGCGACCTTGCTAGTTCCTCGATGCATCCCTTGTAGTGACCATACTCTTTAGGATTTCTTGGAGAAGCTCACAAGAAAGAGCATGTGCCTAGGGATTTTCTTTGTTTGATGGTGACTTTTTTTCATTTTGAAATTTTTCTTGGAAATCCAATTCTATTCACTATAATGTTCATTTGACAGTGCTCCATCCAACTCCCCAGACTCGAATCGTGGAATATCTTGTGGAATGACATAATCTAGATATCTTGATTTCCTCTTTATTCAAAATGTATTTTATTTATTCTTTTTGATTAGTTCCTAACCACTGTCCTAGCGAGTCAATTGTTTTCACTCTTAATCATGGTGGTTGTTGAGATTTCACCTCCTTCTTGTTGGCGATTGATCCCTTGGTCTCATGTATTTTACCTAGTTCTCTTAGCTTTCTTCTACTGGTGGAATTCCTTAATTTCAAACCTTCTCTCCACCATATCACCTCTAGTATTTCCTATTTTGGTTCATTGTATCCCCTTTGCTAGAGTCACTATCATGGTTCAATGGTCTGGAAAGTTCTCCCTCTCCATTCCACCCATGTCCTAGTTCTGATAGCCCCATCTCACTTCCTTAGCCTTTTTATCCCTCTTGTGAAGCTTCCATGCCATGCCAAAGGGTTCATGTTTCCAAAGGTGCTACATACTATCAATATCTAGCGAGTTAAGGAAATACACTGTTAGTATGAATCTTGATTCGAGGTGTACGCAAAAATACCACTTTAGCTGCGCATAACAAACAGCCCTAACAACAGAAATAACTGCTAATATCTTTAGATCTGCAGTTAGATGATCAATAAAAATGCTACAAAAATCTAGATCTATGCATTAGAAGACATTAAACAATATAAAAATAAGATTTACTCCATAGATCCAATAGACAAGACAAGAATATATCCAATAAAATTTTATATTAAGGGCACCTGGGAGGAAAACACAAGAGGGCGTTCCCTGTTCTCCTCAATGGGATGGGTTCTTGTAAGTCCTCAGCACTTCAGATTTAGAATTCCTCTCTCTTGATGGTGTAGAAAACCCAGAAAAAAATGGAAAAATATGGCTATGATAGTGAATCAATAGCCAGACCAAGAGTTGAGATCCAGAGTGATCTTTATGCAACAAAAGGTGACAAATGAATGGGAAAACCCTTCTATTTATAACAAAATATTGAGTTAGTCTAGAGATTGGTGCATAATTAAAATATTATTAACCAAATCTAGATCCAACTTTTATGGAATATTTTATTATATTTTTTGGAGGGAAAAGGAATTTGACTTGAGTCAAATCCCCTTATTTGTAAATAATAAATAAATAAATGATTTATTTATCATTTTAAGGATGTGATTAAGTAATAATAAATAAATAAATAATTTTTTTAATTATTTAAGGGTGAATTAGTCATATTTAACAAAAAATATTATTTAAATAAGATTTAAACAATTATTCTTTAGAAAATAATAAGATAAATAATGATTTATCTAATTAATTTCCTTGTTTAGGGTTAAATATAACCGTAAATATTAATTAAACTACTGTTTAACTAATTATTCCTTGAGGAAAATCAAACAAATGTATATTTATTTAATATTTCCTTATGGGGTTTCCTGTTTAGACCATAAACAACTTAATAAAGGTGATTTACTAAGTTATTTTCATAGTGAAAGAAATTTTACTTGGAGTAAAATTGGTCTTACATGATGTACTTGGGTCCATCTAATGATAATAGGTTAGATGACCAAAAAAATGGTGTAACAGATTTCCCCCCAGTGTGCGAGCGTTAGGAGCTAATTGTATGACCGAAGTACGTTGTAAGAAATCAATCACTAGACATCGAAGGGGAAGTCGAAGAGAGAGAAGTATAAGGTAAACCAAAGTGCTGAAAGACCTAGACCCTGAGGAGGCGACTTGTAGGTGCGACAAGTATCTTTGATGAGTGAGTACCTGCTATAGGCGGCAGGGGAGACATACCTATGCTCGCCGAGGCAATAGTAAAAACAATAAGGCATCTGGAAAACCACGGGACATAATAATATAGGATATGCTGGCATAAACATGAGCTAGATAAATAACATGATCATGAATCCCACATACATATTGTGCCTAGGATAAAAACCAGGACTTGTACGATACTAGTTGAGTACATGAGATATAAATGCAACCCAGATGCCCCTGAACACATGAAAGGGCTCTGAAAATCTGACTGATACATGCAAACAAAACGACGTTGCAAGCGGCTGAGGCCGACATCATCAAATGTATGGAGCTTCATCGAAGGCTATGATGAAGAGGTCATCCGAGTGTGTGGGGGGCTACCTATAGGGCCACCCCCTCATGAGGGCTGAGACAACTCACACACACTCGGGAATCATCGCTGTTGGCTGCTGCATCACTGAACCATTGAGTATATGGATCTCGATCATGCTGAAAGGAGCTAGAGCTGGGAAAAAATCAAGTCAAAGGGAAATAAGGAGTCCCTTTGCCTGATCCGAGGCACCGAACCAGAGTGGAAGCTGGAACCAAGGTACACCGCCTTCTAGACCTGTCCTCTGAAATGAATGAGTTGATGTCGATAGAAGGAGGTCCTCCATAGGTGAGGCAATAAGGGATCCTCAACTAGGGCATGAGAGAAAATAGTAGAGTGACTGATAGAATAACACCAATGATGATGATGAAATGGGGGGAAATGAGTAGCGAACAGACAACTTCCCTTGTTAGAGCATAAAGGGCGTAGATGACCTGGTAGCGACTGACAAAAAATCATGAGGGATAGGGGACAGTGGGACTGAAGGCCATAATGTGTGACACAAGAGAGGGACCAAGTGATGAATGATGAAGGACTATGGCGAGATATAAAGGGAATCGGGATAGATTCCATGAAAGCAATGATGACTGAACTCGGATGCTCTAAACAAGGGTGACTCGATGGTTCTGCCACATATGTAAAGGGTTCAATGGGGACCATAAAAGCATGAGTAAAAGATGGTAACTCACGATGAAAGTCGACACGAGCGTGGACAAGTATGGAGGCAACATGATGCCCTCGGTACGAGTGTTGCAAATGAAGAAATTTGATTTTGGGGAAGGGTGAAGTGGTGCTTCTTGGACAAAATGTGTCCTAGTGAAGTATCAAATCACAAAAGCTAATAGATACCCGTTTGAGGGCTTGGTGGCATCTTTCCAATGGTATAGATGGTTCGTCAAACTGAGCTATGGTTTGGTCGCAGTAAGCGAAAGAAAAATCAGGGGTTTTCTTTTAATAAGGCATTTTCCTTCCAGATTCACTTATTTGCTGGTGGAGCTATGCTGAATGTCGTGAGGAGAGGAGGCATTAAATCTTGCAGTGATTGTAGCGGATAAACTGATTGTTGGAATTTGAGATCCGACAATTGTAGGTAAGATGCCTAATCCTACTCTTTCATTTTAGTGGGTTGAAAGTTAAGCTTAGGTACCCAAAGCTCATGAACAGGCCAGGTCACACTTTCTTGGGGTCTGTGTTGCGACCTGGGTAGTAGGTATTGGGCAGAAAACTGCTACCTATCCCAGGGAATGACCTGGAAAGTGTGACTTGTCAGAGAAAGGGGTTTTCAGTGCTGTTTTTGGCTGAGATCTGGGATTTTTATGGTTGAGGGGCATAGGTGCCCCCAAGCATGTTGTGGACATGTTGAAATGTATTTAGAAAAAGGGAAATCTAAACACATTTTAATGATGTGGTGCGCCATTTGTTTTCGGTATGGTTACACAGTTTGAGAAAGGAAATAGATGATTACCAATCTCTTTTGGTACTGCATATATGAATCAAATGGACTTTAAGTTTCTGGGTTGGAATACATGGTGATAATATCCCAAAGATAGTATTTGGGATAATGAACTGATGTTCTCCCAGAAAACCTATGGGTTGGTCAACCACAATGTCTATGAGACTGGGTTGCTGATGAAATAAGAAGGAATGATGAAGGGTATCATCCCTAGAGTGATCTTGAAGTGATATGGGACTCTAGAGGTTCTTCTAAATGTGGAAGAATAATGGGACTAGAGTCATCACGACTAGATTCACTAGGAGAGTGGTGAAGAACTGCTTCTCCTGGTCTCTCCAATATGGGTGCCCCCCTTACCCAAACATTGGGTGTCAATGTTATGGCCACAAGGTGCATGTGGTTCGAATGCATGAGTTTGATGTAAGGGGGAATAGATAAAGTCAAGAGTGGTGGCTTCTTCCATAATGTCGTCATATTAATAGAAGATGGGGTGACTGATGGGAGAAAGACCACCTGACGCGGCGAAGCTACTTTACTCCTCATCATGAGAGGGGAGGTTCGCATGTGCATCGTCACAGGGGGTGATAGAAGAGTAAGTAGACAGAGGCCCACTGATGTTGAGACTAGGGAGGGTGTTGAAGGGAGGTCAGGCAAAAAATCAGGGGAGGTTTCATCAGGGACTTTCGACCAAGGCCCCGTTATCTCAATATCATAAGGGGGAAAGTTAATGGGAGCATCTGTGTCTTCTGGTGTTGCAGAAGTAAGATGAAAAAATAAGGGAGCGGTTGACACATTGCGCTCGGCCTCGAATTGGCGTAAGGATTCTAAAGAGGAACGATACTCTTTGAGGCGAGGAAAAAGGTGAGTGTAGTGGCCATGGAAATCACACAAAGCACAAGGGTGATTTGCATGCAATGGTTTGAGTTTCGGGATTGAATCGGGTATAGTGACATATACCTCTGGGATATCAAATTTCGGAAACGTCTCATTGACCATGAACTTGAGGTGAGGCAACCTCGGACAAGTATGGGTGGCATGGCTGACAACATCACACAAAGCACATTGGGTGGTACGCTTTGGAGGCCGAGAAAAGGCAGGGTTTGCCGAGGTAGCCTTATCCTTTGATGCCCCCTTGTGAGCTTTGCCCTTCTTACCTGAAGCGGTCGCAATGGGAGGTGGTTCCTATTGAGGTGAATGAGGCACTGTTGCAGCGGGAGAAGTCATAGGGATTGGTTGAACCAGGGTCAAAGCAAGATAAGGTTTAGGATGACCAGATGGGGTGGCGGCTGGAGGATCGAGGCACCAGATGGGAATCCCAAGGGTCAAGTTAGGAAGAGGGAGGGTGGCCATAACAGGTACTGTGTACACTCCTGGTGGGGGAGCGAGGAACGGTATTTGACCAGAGGGGTAATGACCAGACGAGACGACTCCAAGATGGTTGAGGCCTAGAGGAACCATTCTTGGAGGACAAAGGTGCTCATGAGTCCCAACTGAAGGTAAGGGGCCAGGAGAAGAAGGTACAGAAGGATGATTAGAGGACATCATGAAAATATGGTAATCGGGGGAACCAGATGGAAGGGGTTGAGTGGCCACCTGACCTTCAAGTGGTTGGGTAGCCACAAATCCCTGCTAAGGGAAAGGATCATTAAGCACAACCGGTTGACTGGGTGCAGGGCTGGGAGGAATGGAAGGGATGGCTTGCTGTCCTCTCAATGTTTCTTGAGACTCCCATAGCTGTCTCATCTATGGCAGAAGGGGACAATCATGCATATAATGACCATAAAAACCATAACAAAAATAGGGCTTGTTCGTACAAAGAGGCCTGTCCTGCTTGGGCTAAGTGCCTTGTTGCTGGTGTGTAGTGTTAGGATCATTACCTTGATTAGGTCCATAATTACCAGAGGCAACTTGATTTTGATTTCCCTTCCTCTTCCTTTTTGAGGGAGGAGGATTAGTCGTGCCCTGCTGTGCGTACACCTGCCCTGAAGGGGGTGGTGGTTGCTGTTGCGGGGGTTGAGAAGGCAAGGGAGGAGGAGGTGCTAATTCTGTAGGAGCTGGAGCACCAGGCTGTGGATACAGATAATAAGGAGGTTGGGTAGCAGTGTGGTAAACAGGAGGCTGGGCAAAAGGAGGAGGCATGCCGTATCCTAGATACGTGCTACCGGGAGGGGGAAAAGTGCCGGAGGAGCTGGCCCCGCCCTGAGAGAAGCCATAGCCCATGGCAGGTTGAGCATATGGATTAAAGAGAGCTCCAACAATACCATCGACAGCGTGAGATGCCCCCGGTGCATTGGCACCACCAGGTCTGGGAATATCAGATAGAACGGTATAAACATAACCCGACTAAGCGTAAATCAGGTCATATTTTAACACAATTTGGAGAGCGGCTTCTTCGATTTGAGGAAAGTGCGATGCGACATCTTTCCCGATAGGCGGCAAGAGAGTCCTAAGGAACCAGTCCATGTAGACATGGTCTTCGAAGGTAGGGGCTCGACATAGGCTCCTTCCTCCCCGCCATTCCTGAACATGTTCGGATAGGCGGGTCGCAAATGATTGACGGAAAGAGGTCAAGAGCTCGGTACCAGTGTCGTAATGAAGGGGAAGCTGGAAATAAGACAAAAAATCCCAGGCTAGAGTCGTAAAGGTGGTATGAGAGGAAGGGGCCTGATCAACATACCACTTAGAAGCTTCACCTGTAAGCATTCGTTGGAACAACCGAAGATGAACAAAGTCATCGGTAACGAAATTAGATGAACACCATGTTTGTGCTCAACCTAGTCTCCTAAATTGAGCTCATTTAATTGTCAACCAGGGTTGGTAAACTGCTGAAGTGAAGTGCACCATATGTACCTAAGTAACCTCTTCCTACTTCGTTGTGTTTAGTGTTTTCCGATGTTTTTGGTTTTATGGTTTTATTTTGAAAAGGAAAAGAACTAAGTGCTAACTAAAGGGAAACTATTGGTCAAAACAGAGTGAAGCCTAAACTATGATGGTAAATAAATGCAAATGCTGAAACAAAACAGAGTCTAACTATGACTAGCAACCAATAAATACAAAGCTTGATAATGACTCTATTGTAAACTCACAACATGAAATTGAAATGGACCCGAGAAAATAAACAAGCTAAGTGTAAATGAAATTTTCTCCTAAATAAACAATCAACTCACAATATTACAAAAATCTAAATTATCCTATGATGCTGAAGTTATTCTATTCTGCAACTTGACTTATCACTACTAAGCCTTATTCAGAAATTTAGAGATTTTCTAGAATAATGTTTGGGAAAAAGGCTATTGGTGAATTTGTAAAAGATTTGCAGAATAATCAAAGCCTTAAACTGATATTACTGACCTCTGTTCATGTGATGATATATTAATAAAAATTCAGAACAAAAGTAAGTTGTGAATAATGAAGGCTGAGAGACTAATTTTGATAACTAGAACTACTTAAAATACAATGGATAACATCAAGCTAGAACGCTATCTATCAATATTAAAGGACAATTATTACAACTAAATTAGAATGTCATTAATCTACTTGAAACAAAATGAATTAAAACTAAACTAAAGAAAGTCATTATCAAACTGAAAATGAAATAACAGAACTGAACCACATGCATTCTAACTCCGGAGTATTAAACCACAGTGCAACTAACTGTAATATGTAATGTAAATGAACGTGGAAAACATGAAGTTGATAGAACTATTGAAATTGGAAATTGAAAACGAAATCAAGCTAAGGCTACTTATCTAAATTATGAAAGTAAAGCCGTGCAGGAGGCAGGGGCCCTATACCACCAGACGGAATCTAACTCAAGATCAACTCAACACGTTCAAAGCAATGATGTCTTCTTCATTAGAGGAAAATAAGACTGAAAAACAGAGTATTCACGGTTCTGAAATTTAGCAGCAAAAGCCAAAATCTCACTAAGATCTAACCTCTTTCTCTCGGTTCCCCAAGCATATTAATAGCAAATTTACATAACGGAACTGGAGAAAATAAAGGGATAAGTGTCTTTCTACTTCTAATCAAATTGAAACTCTTATTGACAGACTCGTTCTTCATTGCAGACACCTGTAGAATCCGTGTTTTAATAGGAGACTGCCTCTTGGTTTGGGTGTCCCACGTGCATAACCACTTAGATATTTTTGCTCAGACTTTGTGGAGAGCAACGAATGATGTGGATGAGGTAAGGAATCTGCCCATATGCGTTTTTCCTTCAGAAGACACCTGGAACCCACTCAAACTATAAAACAGCTGCGGAATGCGGGATCAGCTACGGAATGCGCGGTCAGCTACGGAATGCATGTATTCTGTAGCTATTTTGCAGAAAATTGTTAAAATAGCAAAAATCATGAAAATACAATATGTTAATCAATTTCATGTAACCTTTAAGCAATCCTAATCATTCTTCATTGATTTTAGGTTTATGAAGTGATAAAATAATGATGAAATGAAGTGAAGGTTTGTAAAAGAGAAGGCAATTCTAGGGCTCAACATACCCCCACTGCAAGACTATTGCATGTCCTCATGCAATTTCATCAAAAATTATTCCATGTGCTCTGAAACCTCTGTTAAAACATCCAACCTTATCTTTCTGCTTCTTTTGACCCTAATCTATTTTCTAATCTCTGTTAACTTTTCAGAGATTAGTTCTTCATCTTCCTTTTGTAGTGGAGTGTCAAGTTTATTTTCAATATCCATGTCAGTTTATCTTCTTTTGCTCCATCAAAAGATTTGACAAAATATTTTGTAATCTCCTTATGGAAGCCATCAAATTTCTCTATAAAATTTAGCCTCCCTTCTTATTGTAGTAGCTCCTTGCCTTGTGGATATCCTTCCAAATACTTGACTTCAACTGATTGTGTCCTGACAATTAGCCACATTCCTCCTTTGTGCAGATTATCTTCCTTTCAGAATTACTTTTCTATGCTTGAAGCTAGATTGACTACAGAGTCTAATACTTTATTTTGAAACTGTACCTCTGTGTCTGAAGATGGATTAGTTGAAGAATAATGCTTCACCCTTAGAATTACCTTTCTGCACTTAGAGATGGATTGGCTACAAAGTGTAATGGAAGTGAATGGATGGAGGTAATTAAGCTATAAGGGAAAATGAAATGGCTATGGATCTGATGGAGAATTTATGATGACCTTGTGGTGAGATATGGAATGTTGGATAAGGGATATGGCTAATCAATTCGAATGATAGGTTGTTTAGGAAACACATGATTATACACATTGTATCTATTTCATGTTTTAACTTTTTGCTATTAAAATAATTTTCACAATTTACCTCAGAATTTTGACCTTGTTAATTGCTGTGCTTGATGCTGTTCCTTTGGTCCTCTTTGAGCTTGTTGGTCTTCAAAACAGAATCCTTCAATTTCTATAATCATCATCTCTTTGTAGGCTGTACAATTATGTCAGAACTGTTGAATAAGATGTGGCTGCAACATGCAATCTGTAAAAAGAAATGAAGTATGAATTATGGAAGATGGATGTGAAATGTGATGGAGTGAAAGTGGAATAGGACTTGTGAAATGAAATGAAAATGGCGTGAGATGGAGTGAAAGTGGAATGGACTTGTGAAATGAAATGAAAATGGCGTGAGATGGAGTGAAATTGTAGAATGAAATGAATTTTGGAATTTCTCTCAAATGGTACATCAGAATTCCCTGAAATTTTCTGAGGTTGTCACCAATATTATTATGCATATTCTGACGAAAAATCTCTGCCATTTGTTACACGGATCTCCCGGAAGATGAGGAATGGCTGTAGGTGAAAGTGGCCAATTTCTTGAAAAATACACACTAAAATTTTCCAAAATTTTCTGTGTTTATTCACCCTACCTCAATTCATTTACCATAAAAATTTCAGGACCAACGGATGCACAGTTTGAAAGTTATGATAAAATCAATTTCTGCCCTGTTTCACCCTTCATTCTGCCCAATGTTGCAACAAAAAAAAGTACGCCACGACTCATTTTAAGGCCAAATTGAGTGATTCCAAAGGGAAACTGTGTATTTTTAGTTTCTCCACTGCCACATGCTTTCAGAATTTCATTTTGATGAAGAAAAGGCCCTGCTGTGCAAAAATACTCAAATCTGTCCTATTCTGTCCATAATGCTGAAAATTGAAAATCTGCCTGAAAAACCCTTCTGAAATGCCCTTGAAAATTGCTTTTTTCCAAATTATGTCCACGTATTACTCAATTTATCATATTCTGAGAAAACCCAGAAGCTCAGAATTTTTTATTTTTGCTCCAATCTCTTGCAATATTTGCGCCAAAACCGCCTTCTGGAAAAAGTTGCAAAAAGATGAAAACAGGCTGCTACAGCAATGGCTGCAGAAACTGCCACTTTCTGCAGCTGTTATTGAATTGAAAAAAAGATGAACATGCTGCTACAAGAAACTAATAAAATGTACTGCTGCAAGTTGTTGTTGATTCCATAAAACCATTAGTCTTCATCAAAGCCAACATTCATGGTACAATTCTTACCATGCGAATAAATGTGTCGAAGTCGAGCATGGGAAGAAATCATTGGATTACCAATCAATAATGAAAATCATTAACCAATGCGATACAACTCACCGATAATGTAAATGAGTGTCAAGGTACCTCAGTGCATCTTGACAGGGACGAATGAAAGTGTCGAAGTCGAGTCGCCTGCAAGATTTCACAATCAAGAGACATTGTTGTATTCCCATTGTTATCAACGAGGAGGCTTGCCATTGATGAATGCAAGCTCCAAGGCACTTCAAATAATCTCTAATCTTGATCCCAGATAAAGTGTTGAGGTCGATGGGACAAGATCTGTTGGAAGGTGGACCTTAAGGAATTCCACATCATCCAACTCGAGCATAAAACCAAGAATGATTTGAAGAACCATGAAAGATTGAAACCATCATGAAATTGCAGAACTTATTGTGAACTTTACCCGCCAGTTGCCTGGTTTTCAAACAAATCTCATGTCCAATTGCGCCAGCAAGCTGGTTTTCACAATAGGACTTATTTTTCTCTTTATTTTTCTTTTTTCTTTTCCTTTTTTTATGTCCTACTCTACTTGAAAAAGAAAATCTTGTTCAAGTATAGGAATACTTCTAGTGGAACCATGTCTGTAACAAGATGATAGATGAACTCATATGCAGGTTTGAAAGACACTCTTTGATATGTACCTGTATATGAGATGCCAACTGTCTTGATTTAGATAATGTCAGAAGATATTGAATAATTGAGCATTGGAATCCGATGACTGAATTGAACCAAGATTCAATGTAATCTTGTTTTCCTTGTCTTTCCTCTATCATGAAATCAGAGATGTGATCTTCATTCATAGAATCTAGTGATAGGCATGCATGAGACTTTTCAATCTCTAGTTCCAATATCTCCTCTTTATCAATAGACATCCCTGATTCTTGGACCTTATCTGAGTCTTCTTCTGCTGGTTGTTGTTCTTCAATGACAGCTGGTGAATCATTTTGCAATACCTCAGATTTGTAAGTTGATTGAGGTATTTTATTGTTGGGGATATGAAATGGTTGTGGAGGTAGTGGAGTGGGGAATCTTTGGGGTGTTTGTGTGGATGGTAATGGAAAAGGTTGAATTGAGGTAAAATGAGGGTGATATTGATGTTGTAGTGGAGGTAAATGGTATGGATAACATTGATCATGGTATTGAGGATAGAGAGGGAAAGATTGAGGATCTGGTGGATTTCCTTTATAGGGCCTTTGCCAACTTTGTTGCCAAGATTGGTTTTGAGGTTGGGATTGAGATGGCCAAGGTGTCCAAGGTTGGTTTTGAAGTTGGGATTGAGATGGCCAAGGTTTCCAAAGTTGGTTTTGAGGTTGGGATTGAGATGGCCAAGATTGCCAAGGCAAGGGTGTTTTCCAATTACCTTGAGATTGTTGTGCATAACCTTGATACTGTGCATAAGGATATTGCATCATATTGGGTTGATGAGGCTGCCATAGTCCTTTTGGAGCTATATAACAAAGTTTCTCTTGTGCTTGATTTGCTCCATTATTCTTCTGGTAAATTTCCTTCAACCCTGGTAATGATGGGAAATCTTCAGTAGTATGTGATCCTGCACAAATTTTACACATTTTAATGTTATCAAGTGGACATTCATGCAAAGCATGTTTCTTTCTACATTTAGGGCAAAATATAAATGAAGCAACTTTTTGCTTGTTTTGCATTCTTAGCATGTCAGTTTGTTCATTTAAATTACCAAGAATGTTTAGCAAATTGTTAGGTTCAGTTTGACTTACCAATCCTGATGCTAACTTACTTACTTTTGCCATAAATGGATCTTGAGGGGACCTTACACACTTTTCTTTTCCTCTTGATATATTCTTGCATAGTTCACAAATTTCTTGAAATGACAATCGATAAACATCTCCTTTTCCCACAAGATTAAGAAGATCAATCCATTCATCCTTTATAGCATTTAGTAGGAGAGTTTTTAATGCATCTGATCCTAAATTATGCAATTTAGATCTTTTGATATTATAAGTAAATCTCTCTACTAAATCTTCTAGGCTTTCATCCTCTTTTTGGTTCATGTTAAGGACTTCATTTCTAAGGTCATGGTGCATGCAATAACCTTTGTTTTTTTCCAAAAATATTTTTTTCATATCATCCCATGTCCTTATAGAATTTGTTCCTAAAGTCATGAACCATCTAAGAGCTCTATCCTTCAATGTTGCCGGAAACAAATTCAATTTTTGAATGTGCAATGAATAGCCATAAGATCTACAAATTATTTCAAATTCAAAAAGAAAAGTTTCCGGGTCTTCTGATCTCATACCTTTGAAATTAGAAAGTACAGATGGATGGATGTTCTTCATTTGAATGTTGATATCAGTTTCTTGAATAGGAAATCCAAAAGGATCTTCCTCATTGTCATCATCTCCATCCATTTCTTCAACCTCCTTTGTCACCTCTTCTTCTACATGCAAATATGAATTCATGATGTGGATGTGTGGCTCTTACTGCACCACATGATATAGTGGATGTGGTAGGTAATTGAAGTTTTTGTTTTTGTTTTTGTGTTTTTTTTTTTTGGATGTAAGAAATAAGGTTACCTAGTTACACTTCCCCGGCAACGGCACCAAAATGTTTGTGCTCAACCTAGTCTCCTAAATTGAGCTCATTTAATTTTCAACCAGGGTTGGTAAACTGCTGAAGTGAAGTGCACCATATGTGCCTAAGTAACCTCTTCCTACTTCGTTGTGTTTAGTGTTTTCCGATGTTTTTGGTTTTATGGTTTTATTTTGAAAAGGAAAAGAACTAAGTGCTAACTGAAGGGAAACTATTGGTCAAAACAAAGTGAAGCCTAAACTATGATGGTAAATAAATGCAAATGCTGAAACAAAACAGAGTCTAACTATGACTAGCAACCAACAAATGCAAAGCTTGATAATGACTCTATTGTAAACTCACAACATGAAATTGAAATGGACCTGAGAAAATGAACAAGCTAAGTGTAAATGAAATTTTCTCCTAAATAAACAATCAACTCACAATATTACAAAAATCTAAATTATCCTATGATGCTGAAGTTATTCTATTCTGCAACTTGACTTATCACTACTAAGCCTTATTCAGAAATTTAGAGATTTTCTAGAATACTGTTTGGGAAAAAGGCTATTGGTGAATTTGTAAAAGATTTGCAGAATAATCAAAGCCTTAAACTGATATTACTGACCTCTGTTCATGTGATGATATATTAATAAAAATTCAGAACAAAAGTAAGTTGTGAATAATGAAGGCCAAGAGACTAATTTTGACAACTAGAACTACTTAAAATACAATGGATAACATCAAGCTAGAACGCTATCTATCAATATTAAAGGACAATGATTACAACTAAATTAGAATGTCATTAATCTACTTGAAACAAAATGAATTAAAACTAAACTAAAGAAAGTCATTATCAAACTGAAAATGAAATAACAGAACTGAACCACATGCATTCTAACTCCGGAGTATTAAACCACAGTGCAACTAACTGTAATATGTAATGTAAATGAACGTGGAAAACATGAAGTTGATAAAACTATTGAAATTGGAAATTGAAAATGAAATCAAGCTAAGGCTACTTATCTAAATTACGAAAGTAAAGCCGTGCAGGAGGCAGGGGCCCTCTACCACCAGACGGAATCTAACTCAAGATCAACTCAACACGTTCAAAGCAATGATGTCTTCTTCATTAAAGGAAAATAAGACTGAAAAACAGAGTATTCACGGTTCTGAAATTTAGCAGCAAAAGCCAAAATCTCACTAAGATCTAACCTCTTTCTCTCGGTTCCCCAAGCATATTAATAGCAAATTTACATAACGGAACTGGAGAAAATAAAGGGATAAGTGTCTTTCTACTTCTAATCAAATTGAAACTATTATTGACAGCCTCGTTTTTCATTGCGGACACCTGTAGAATCCGTGTTTTAATAGGAGACTGCCTCTTGGTTTGGGTGTCCCACGTGCATAACGACTTAGATATTTTTGCTCGTACTCCATATTTTTGCTCGTACTTTGTGGAGAGAAACGAATGATGTGATGAGGTTAGGACCGCCCATATGCTTCGTACGACACTGAACCCACTAAATCTGTAGAACAACAAGGGGGAATGGGATCGCCTACTTGAATGCTGTCACGATTTTAATGTCTTGAAATTTAGCTTATTATAATAAAATTGTTAAAATAGCAAAATCATGAAAATACAATATGTTAATCAATTTCATGTAACCTTTAAGCAATCCTAATCATTCTTCATTGATTTTAGGCTTATGAAGTGATAAAATAATGATGAAATGAAGTGAAGGTTTGTAAAAGAGAAAGCAATTCTAAGGCTCAACACACCACATGTGGAAAGATCAAATATGATTTGAAGGATATTCTCCAGCAAGAAATTCAAACTTTGGGATGTCTGAAGGGAGCTTTGTTGGCATAGCAGGCCAACTAGTGTCATGATGCATAGGGTCGTTTATCAATTGGTCGAAGTCGGGGAGGCTGAGGCCTGCCATGAAAGGGAGCAAGGGTGCAACTGGGGTAGTGTTCGTTGCAGTTCCACTAGCGGTATTTCCGGTGGGAGGGCCGGGGTTACCAAATGTATTAGGTCCTTCACCAGACATGGTGAAGGTGATAGGGGGAGAACCAAAGGCGGAACAAGAAGGAGAACCCAAAGTACCAAAAGAAGAGTTGGAGTGCAGACTCGGTTGAGGACTAACTCGAATCCTATGCGGAGGAGTAAGTCTCCCTACCGAAAACTGAGGATGAAGGCCAAGGAGTCTCTGGGATGACCGCCTTGGTGGCGCAATGGT
Organism: Pinus albicaulis; assembly: GCA_034641835.2. NCBI lineage: Eukaryota > Viridiplantae > Streptophyta > Pinopsida > Pinales > Pinaceae > Pinus > Pinus albicaulis. Next base: position 1,053,194,157 of record CM076572.1, on the reverse strand, counting down.
GACGACAAAAACATGGCACAAAGGAAAAAGAGACCGACAAGGGCAAGGAGGTGCAGGATCAACTGATTACAATGTCGACACAAGGGCAGAGAGGTGCAGGATCAATTGATTTCAATGTTTTAGAGTCTTTTCTTGGTGGTGTTAACCAAGCCCTTTTTCACTTAGGGTGTGTGTATAAAAGTGTGTAAATTTTAATTTAAACCCAGATGTTTGTAGAGAAAAATAAAAAGTGTGTTGTATAGCTGTAAATAAACCTGCAAATGTCAGTATATAGGCCTGCAAAAACAGAAAATAAACAACTGATAATGCACTAATCTAAACCCAAGGAGGCGGGTCTCTCAACAACTAGTCTATAGGTGAGTAAAAAACTAATCAAAACACACTAAACAACCAATAGATCTAAGGTCAGAAGGGACAGGGATCTAATGGAAAAAATCTGCTGTAAATTGGTGCAGAAAAACAACAACAAATCAGAGGAAGAATTGCTGCAGAAAAAGTGGCAAAAGGATATCTCCTGAAGGGAAATGGAGTGAACCCTAGAGGAAAACCCAAACAAAGCTAGTTGAGGTGATTTGGATGGATAACAAGCTGATCTGAAGTGGATTTGAAGATGAGGTATCAGATATGAAAAAATGGCTAAAGACTTTGAAATTTTAGACAACCTGCAACAGCAAACACTCTTCCACAAAAAGTGGAGGGTATTGAAGCTTTAGGGGGATAGGTTCCCACCTAGTTGAGTGAAAAAGAACAAGTACAACTCCAAAATGGGTGGAGACGGAAGTAGAAAAACCCTGAACAGAGGTTCAGACAAACCCAAAAAACTTTCAGAAAAATCCCTGCAAAAAGTCCAGGTTGCAGTTTCTAACCTGTTTTCAGTAGAGGTCACACTTTTTGGGTAGTAAAGTGTGCCTTGGAGGTCCAGGTCACAGGTTTTGGGCTGAAAAGTGCGACCTACACTTTCGGCACTCTCAACGGTAGATTTTAGAAAAAGTTGCCGTCTTAGTTGTGGTTGATGTCTGTCACCTGCGCAATAGGTCCAAAAACACACAGAAGTCAGAATTTTTATCGTTTTAGGGTTTTATGGGTTAAAAACAACATCAAGAAATGCAAAAACAAGGGGCTGAAGAGAAATCCTAGGGTTTGAAGCAACTGGATATGCAAGGATAAAAAAAACAACATCGGTCGTAATTGTAAACCCGTGTGGAGTCACGAGTTGTTAGTATGAATCTTGATTCGAGGTATACGAAAAAAGACCATTTTAGTTGCGCATAAAAAACAACCATAAAAGTAGAAATAACTGCTAATATCTTCAGATCTACAGTTAGATGATCAAGACAAATGTTGCAAAAATCTAGATCTATGCATTAGAAGACATTAAACAGTAGAAAAATAATATTTACTCCATAGATCCAATAGACAAGACAAGAATATATCCAATGAAATTTTATATTAAGGGCACCTGGGAGGAAAACACAAGAGGGTGTTCCCTGTTCTCCTCAATGGGATGGGTTCTTGTAAGTCCTCAGCACTTCAGATTTAGAATTCCCCTCTCTTGATGGTGTAGAAAACCTAGACAAAAATGGAAAAATATGGCTATGATAGTGGATCAATAGCTAGACCAAGAGTCGAGATCCAGAGTGATCTTTAGGCAAAAAAAGGTGAGAAATGAATGGGAAAACCCTTCTATTTATAACAAAATATTGAGTTAGTCTGGAGATTGGTGCATAATTAAAATATTATTAACCAAATCTACATCCAAATTTTATGGAATATTTTATTATATTTGTTGGAGGGAAAAGGAATTTGACTTGAGTCAAATCCCCTTATTTGTAAATAATAAATAAATAAATGATTTATTTATCATTTTAAGGATGTGATTAAGTAATAATAAATAAATAAATTATTTGTTTAATTATTTAAGAGTGAATTAGTCATATTTAACAAAGAATATTATTTAAATAAGATTTAAACAATTATTCTTTAGAAAATAAAAAGATAAATAATGATTTATCTAATTAATTTCCTTGTTTTGGGTTAAATATAACCAGAAATATTAATTAAGCTACTGTTTAACTAATTATTCCTTGAGGAAAATCAAATAAATGTATATTTATTTAATATTTCCTTATGGGGTTTCCTGTTTAGACCATAAAAAACTTAATAAAGGTGATTTACTAAGTTATTTTCATAGTGAAAGCAATTTTACTTGGAGTAAAATTGGTCTTAGATGATGTACTTGGGTCCATCTAATGATAATAGGTTAGATGACCAAAAAATGGTGTAACATACACAGACAAATTTTAGTTTAAGAGTCAACATCTTGCTTCTAGGAACTCACCCTACCTGCTATTTAGGAAGAATTCAGTCGTGTTGAAAGGGAAGAATTCAATCACTAGTCAAACTTCCAACGATTAAGTTGATACTTAAGGAACCTAATATGATACCAATTGTTGAAAAATTAACTATAATGAGAGGGGGAATATTTGTTATATCCATCACATACTAACTTCCAAACATCAGGTCCATAAGTTATCAATTCAGCTTTTACCTTCTCTCTCCATTCTTGAAATTTTGTAGTACTAAGCACAACTGCACTTTGAAAATCCATGATTCAACCAAGTTTACCTTCTAGTGTTTGAGTTGATGCAAAAGGAAATAGCTCCGATACCAATTTATAGAAACTTGACTATACTGAGAGGGGGTTTGAATCAATATAGTGCATTCATGGACAACAAATTTATATTTTTAATTTTCTTTAGTATAGTTATTTTACCTATTAAAGTAACAACATTAAATCATATGAAAAGAAAATTCCACATGTAAAAAACATTCAATTTCAACATGAGAATCAACACACAAAAGAAACACATGTGGAGACTAGATATAAATGGAAACTTATAAAGGGAAAAACCATGAATTGGTAGTTGTTGTGATGCAAAGGCAAGCTCCTACTTCCTATATTACATAATATTTTGGAGGCTCCAACCTCTTTTCCATTTGTAAGCTACAATTTTCTAGGAAGCTCCTAATTTCTCTTCAACTGACTCCAAACTACTATTTTTTAGGCTACTACTTCAAAGAAGACAACAATCCCCTGATACATAAAAGTTCTAACATGCTGGATTACTTGGTTTTTAACTTTGCATCCCTCCATATCTTTGTCTCATCCTTCTCTTCCTCAAATATACTTCACATCCACTCTTATTATTTTTCTATTTACGAAGAAATGCATGAAAAAGGTCACACAACATGTATTTCAACTCATAATCTAACCAACTAACATTGCCTTCCAAAAAACACATCTTTTTATAAACATAACTTGTTGACTATTAAAATTCCATGTAGGAATCTGAAATGAAAATCATGTCTCTTGGTATTCCAAGGTTTTCTCTTTATGGTACACTTATTTGTTTCCATATTCTTTCAAATTTTGAAAACAAAAACAAAATTAATGACCCTCAACTAATATTAAAATATTAATATGAACCACTTTAATGATTACATAAACTAAGGATAAAAAAATGTCAAGCAATATGACTGCAAGGCATCTGAATCACAACATTTTCATGCACTTGAAATCCATTTTATAGAACTATGAGTAATTTACATCACAACATCACAATATTTTCATGAACCTCTACGAGTCTTTGACCTCTGCAACATATCTTGTTGCTCAACAACACTCTTTGACAAGCAACACATACTCAACAACATAACTACATCAACACCCTTCCATCAATGAAAACTTTGCCTATAGTTCTTTCATAGAAATAGTTATATTTTTTGTTTTTTATGTATTCAACCATATAATCATCTGCTTGGATTTATGCAGGGAACAACAAAATTGCAATAGATAGGATTTTTTTCCACCCTTGGACCAAAAAAATAACAACAAATTGTTGACTCTACTTCCTCAATTCTCATTATTTATGTTGTTTTTAGGCTCCTCTCTCATCTCTATTTACTTTAATTATTTCATTTTAAATTATGCATTCAGTTCATGCCACCTGTACGCCTATGTGTATTAGAAATTGACATATTTATTTTTTAGACTGGTCTAGACAGTTTTTGAAGACACTGTTGTGGTGAATTCCATGCCTATATCAACATAGAACTCACGTGGATAGGCAAAACATCCAATCATTGTAATTTTTCTTCTCTAGTCTAATTTGGGTGATAGCCCTTAGTGATTTTTCCCTAGTTCCACAAATTTTAAAAACTTAATCAGGTTGTTTTTTTCTTTAATTAGACACTAGAGTAGAATAATTTATATTATTTTACCATGTGTGTTAGTGTGAATTCTAATCGCAAGCGTACGAAAAAATCTCACTTTAGCTGTGCATAAAAAACAACCCTAACATCAAATATGGCTGCCAATTTCTTTAGATCCGCAGTTATTTGACCAAGATAAATGCTACAAAATCCAGATCTACGTAGTTAAAGAAATTAAACAACAAATAAAAACAAGAGTTTCTCCATGCATCCAATAGACAAGACAAGAATATTTTTTAGAGAATTTTGTATTTATGACACCTGGGAAGGGAACATAGAAAGATGTTACTAGTCCCCCTCAATGGGATGGGTTCTTGTATGTCCTCAGCGCTTCAGATTTAAGATCTCTCTCTCTTGATGGTGTAGAAAACCCAGACAAAAAATGGAACTCTAAGGGATTTCAAAAGTAAAAAGGATAGAAAAATATGACAATGATGGAGGATCAAAGTCAGACCAAAAGTATAGATCCAGAGTGATCTTTTGGAAAAAAAAGTAGTGAATGAATGGAAAAACCCTTGTATTTATAACAAAATATTGAGTTAGTCTGGATATTGGTGCATAATTAAAATATTATTAACCAAATCTAGTTCCAACTTTTATGGAATATTTTATTATATTTGTTGCAGGGTAAAGGAATTTGAATTTGGTCACATCCCTTTATTTGTAAATAATAAATAAATAAATGATTTATTTATTATTTTAAGAATGTGGTTGAGTAATAATTAAATAAATAGTGATTTATTCAATTATTTACAAAGGATTTGGTCAAATTTAACAAGGAATATTATTAAAATAGGTTTAAATAGTTATTCCTAAAAAATAATAAGATAAATAGGGATTTATCTAATTAATTTTTCTGTTTTGGGTTAAATATGACCAAGAATATTAATTAAATTTCTATTTAACTAATTATTCCTTAAGGAAAATAAAAAAAATATGGATTTATTCAATATTTCCTCATGGGGTTTCCTATTTAGACCATAAAAAACTTAATAAATTATGGATTACTAAGTTATTTTTCATAATGAAAGAAATTTTACTTAGGGTAAAATTGGTCTTACATGGTGCACTTTGGTCCATCTAATAGTAACAGGTTAGATGACCAAAAAATGGTGTAACAGATTGCCCCCCAACGTACGAACGTTAGGAGCTAATCGTATGACTGAAGTACGTTGTAAGAAATCAATCACCAAACACCGAAAGGGGAGTCAGAGAGAGAGAAATATAAGGTAGAACAAAGCGCTAGAGGACAAGACCCTGAGGAGATGAGGCTTACAGGTGCGACAAGTCTCTTTTATGAGCGAGTACCTGTTCTACAGGAGGCGTGGGAGGCATACCTATGCCCACCGTGATAACAAAGTACAAAGAATAATGCGTCCAGTAAAAAAGGGACTAAACTATATAGTACATGCTGGCATAAACATGGGTTAGATAAAAAATTGATAATGGATCCCACATACATACTGTGCCTAGGATAACAGCTAGGAATTATACAATAATATCTGAGTACATGAGATATAAGCACAACCAAAGAGGCCCTGTAAAACAGGAGAGGGATAGAAAAATCTGAATGATACATGAAAACTAAAAGGCACTGCAAGCAGCTGAGGCCGAAACCATCAAATTTGTGGAGCTGCATCAAAGACTGTAATGGAGAGGTCATTCGAGCATGTGGGGGGATACCTGAAGGGCCACCCCCTCATGAGGTCTGAAAAATCTCACGCACACCCGGGAATCACTAGTACAATCTGCTGCATCACTAAATCATCAAGTATACGGATCTTGATCATGCCGTAAGGAGCTGGAGCTGAGAAATAATCAAGTCAAACGGAAATAAAAGGGTCCCTTTTCCTGATCCGAGGAAACGAACAAGAGTGGAAGCTGAAACCAAGGTACAACTCCCTCTAGACCTATCTTCTAGAATGAATGAGTGGATGTCGACAGAAGGAGGTCTGCCATAGTTGAGGCAATAATTGATCCTCAACTAAGGCATGAGAGAGGATAGTAGAGCGATTGATAGATTGACACTAGGGATGATGGTCGAATGGGGGGTACTAAGTAGTGGGCTAAATACTTCTCTTGTTAGAGCATGAAGGGCATGGATGACCTAGTAGCAACTAACATAATATCAAAAGGGGATAGGGGACAGTATGAATGAAGGCCACAATGTGCGACACGAGAGGGGAACCAAACAATGAAGGATGGAGGACTATAGCGGGATACAAAGGGACTCAGGATAGACTCCATGGATGATGATGACTCAACTTAGATGCTCTAAACAAGGGCGACTCGATGATGTTGCCACATAGAAAAGGTCCAATGGGGACCATAAAAACATGAGTACAAGATGGTTACTCATGACAAAAATCGACACTGGCGTGGAAAAGTATGGAGGCAAAGTGGTTCCCCAAGTACAAGTGTAGCAGGTGAAGAAATTGGATTTTGAGGAGTGGTGAAGTGACCCTTCTTGGAAAAATATGTCCAGGTGAAGTATCAAATCACAAAAAAATAAAGGATACCCATTTGAGAGCCCAGTGAGAGCTTTCCAATGGTGTTGCCGGTTTGTCAAGCAGAGCTACGCTTTGGTTGTAGTTGGCGAAAGAAAAATCTAGGTTTTATCTTTTAATAAGACATTTTCCCTCCAATTGAATTCATTTGCAAGTGTAGATGTTGTGAATGTAGCGAGGAGAAAAGGCCCTAAATCTTGCGGCGAGTGTAGCGGACAAACCGACCATTGGAATTGAGATCCATTAGTTGCAAGTAAGAGGCCTAACCCTAATCTTTCAATTCAGTGGATTGAAAGTTCAGCTTAGGCACCCAGAGTTTAAGAACAGGCCGGGTCACCCTTTTTGGGGTTTGTTATGTGACCTGGGTAGCAGGTACTGGGCAGAAAACTGTGACCTGTCTAAGGAAAAGACCTGAAAAGTGCGCCGTATCAGAAAAAGTGGTTTTCAGTGCTGTTTTTGGCTGAGAGCTAAGATTTTTATGGTTGAGGGGGATAGGTGCCCCCAAACATGTTATGGTCATGCCAAAATGTATTTAGAAAAGGGGAATATAAACACATTTTTATGATGTGGCACACCATTTTTTTTCGTTATGGTTATGCAGTTCGAGAAAGGGAATGGAGGATTACCAATCTCTTTTGGTACTGCATATATGAAGCAAATGGACTATATTTCTGATTCACATACATGGTGTCACTATCCGAAAGAGTAGATTTGGAGATAATGAACTGGTGCTCTCCTACAAAACCCACAAGTTGGTTAACAACAATGTCTAGGGGACTGGGTTGCTGATGTAAGAGGAAGGAATGATAAGGGAGATCATCCCTAGAGTGATCTGAAGTGATATTGGACTCTAGAGGTTCTTCAAAATAAGGAATAATGATGGTACTAGAGTCAACATGACCAGATGCACTATGAGGGTTGTGGAAAATTGCTTCTCCTTGACTCTCAAATATGGGTGCCCCCTTACCAAAACATTGTGTGTCAATGTAATGGCCACAAGGTGTATGTGGTTCGAATGTATGGTTTCACTGTAAGGGGGAATAGATAAAGTCAGGGGTGGTAAATTATTCCATAATTTCGTCATCGTAGTATAAGATGGGGTGACTGGTGGAAGAAAAACCACCTGACACGGCAAAGCTACTTGACTCATCATCATGAGAAGAGAGGTTCACATGCGCATCGTCATGGGGGGTGATGGAGAAACACACAAATAAGGGATCCACTGATTTTGAGCCCAGGGTGATCGCTGAAGGGAGGTCAAGTGAAACAAAAGAGGAAGTCTTAGAGAGAGCTTCCACCGTGGATCTCATGAATGATGATAGCTAGAGGATGGTGGGTGAAGACTCCATCATCTCGACATAGGGAGGGGGAATGTCAAAGGGAGCAGAGGTATCCTCAGGTTGGCCGAAGCATACTACGCGAGGACAGGGGATGCGAATTGGTTATGTTCAGTCTCGTACTCTCGAACTACCTCCAAAGAGGCATGGTAATGTGTGAGGCGGGGACAATGGTGGGTATAATGGCCATGGAGATCACACAAAGTACATGGCTTGTTGATGTGGATAGTCTTGGGGTTCTTGGCTACATTTGAGGAAAGAACATAGGTTTCCGGGAACGTAGACTCAAGGAACACAACATTAACCATGGGCTTGATGCGAGGAAATTCAGGACAATGATGGGTGGCATGACCGACAACATCACACAAAGCACACAAAGGGGTATGCTTTGGAGGCTGGGGAGGATCAGGGTTTGTCAATACGACCTTGTCTTTTGGTGCCTTCTTGCAAGCTTTGCCCCTCTCTCCCGAAGTGGTCACAATAAGAGTGGGTTCCTGTTGAGGTGGATGAGGAACGTAAGTAAGGGGAGGGGTCATGGGGACTGGTTGGACCGGGGTCAAATAAAGGTAAGGTTTGGGCTGACCAGGTGGGATAACGGCTAGGGGATCAATGTACTAGATTTGGATCCCCAGGGTCATGTTAGGAAGGGATAAGGTAGCCATAACAATTACCGAAAATACTCTAGGAGGGGGGAGATAGAAATGGTATCTGACCGGAGGGGTAATGGCGAGGTGGGATAACTCCGATATAGTTAAGGCCAGGAGGAACCATTTTGGGAGGGTAGAGAGGCTCATGGACACTGTTAGTTCCCAAATCCACCTTAGGCTGAAATAAGGTAGAAGAAGGACAACACCAAACCATGCTCAGCCTTGTAGCTAGCCCTACGAGGACAGGAGAGGGCTCTCTCCAGGTCGATCTTAATGAAAATATTCAAAGGGGCTTGAGATGATGAAAAAAAAAACAGACCTTAGGCTAGATAAACAAATAGGAGGGTTTGATTTTGATTTTTAGGGGTTTTTGTTGGAAAAAGGGAAAAACAATTTTTGGGCTTGGGGATGAGGCCAAATTATTGCAGAGTTCAAGTTGGGGCAGGGTAGGCAATGAATTTGATGTCTTAGATCAAATGACTGGATTGAAAAGAATACTGAGGAGTTGAAGAGGGCAAGAGAGTGCAAGGATCCTCTTCAAACTGACGAAGAACATAAAAAACTAAACAAAAGCTTAAGGCAGAGCACCAGCAAATCAATGAATTCTACCTCAATTACTCATTTGTTTAATTCGGAAGCATAGAGAAGGGAAATGGCATACATATAACATTAATGAAACTTACAATAACATGAGAAGAACATCATCAAAACTTAGAAGCCACAAGGATCCCAACAAGTGCTGCAAAACTCTGGTCTTTCCTTTGCCAAAAACTGAAAAATGGATGTACAATGAGGTGCCAAACTTTTCCCAAGTATCCAACCCTGAAAATGTCTCAGAAAATACAATATATAGACCATCCTAACCCCATAACATGCATCGTCCACATATCTGAAAGGTCAAACTCATCCTTCTGGAGCTATTTCAACAAATTACCAACAGACACAAAAATCTGACGACGAACAAACTTTTCTCTGTGCTAAGTGATCCATACAACAATTTTCACATTTGGTGATGAATCCTCTGTCAAAATAAAAACATGCCAAAATTACATCATGAACACCAAATTGTCATGGTAGATCAGTGTCCATGAAAAAGCGTAAACTAAGTCAGAAAGCCAGGCAGAATTTGGTGAAGGAAGTGAAAATGAGGCAAAATTTCTCTATGCGTCGCTCCAATTTGACACTATTTTTGGGGTATTTTCTAAATTTCAAATTGAGCTCATGATAGCTCGTTGGAAAGCCCTGGATGTCTGCTATCCAACCCAAGTGGAATTTTTCAATTTGGATGTCATTTTTCCCTCCAAAAATGCAATCTCCTAATACTGGTGCCTGCTGGTACAAAAAGTGGCAGAAAGGCAATTTTTGGAGTGTTTTTAGCTCTTTAGGCAGCCCAGAATTTGATGAAATGCTTCTTCCATTCCTGAAAATACATAATATATAATGAAAAACCAAAAAATACAAATTTTTCCTCTAGAAGATTTCCCAATCATAAGCGCGCGTTGGGCGGAAAAACCTGTTTTGCAACCAAAATTTTCAAAATGACAAAATCTTCTCCAAATTTGCTGAAGTTTGGAGTGAAGGTCTCCTATCATGTATCATACTCAGCCAAGGAAGCTTTGGCCAAGATTCATATTAGATCCGGCCTTTTCTGACGTTTCAGTGCTCTTCTCAACCTCGCCTTCAAGATCTTCGTGCACTCTGACGTGTGTGCGTTTAAATAGGCTCGGGTTTCATACTCTTGAGCATATCTATTGTCTCTATGTGTAAAAGCAAGGCTTTCTCCAGACAGATTTTGACGTGCGTAAGGCATGTCTCTCGCTCAAATGGTGTCATGTCACCTGGTCTCTTCCGGGCCAATGCACGGTCTTCACGGATTTGCCGCAAATCTATAAGTGTGTTCTGATCCTCCAGTTGTTTATTGCGCTGCTCCAAGTAATATATCACCCACTGAGATCTCTGCAACTTCACGGTCAAAGTATCAATCTCAGCCTTTTGTTCCTGGATGATCTCTTTCAGCTTCGAGCTAGGAGAGCTCGCATCAACATCGATCAAAACAAAATCAGTATCTTGGCCTCCCGAGGGGCCCTCATCGTGCATAGGCTTCTTGCCTCTGTCCTGTACCTGTGCTGATGTAGACGACGAGACCCCTTCCACGCCATGTGGAGATAGTACTCGCGCTGCTGATGAAGATAACAAGACCCCTTCCACCCTTGGTGGAGATAGTACTCGTCGTGCTGCTGCAAATAAAGCTCTGTGGCCTCTTTGATATGTCACACACACTGGAGCACTGATAGGCTCAGTCTTAGGAATATCAAACTGATGCGAAGGTTCTGCCTCATCATGAACCATCCCGGGAGGCTGTGGCGCTGCAAAGAAATCACGGGAAATGAACTCATCCCATGTGATGCCCTGTAATCCAAGCTGATGCACTACAATGATTTTGATGAGCGCATAATGATAGATGTTGTTATGCTACTGCTCCAGAGTCTTCTTTTGCACAAGGACCATCATCCGCTCTATGTTACGGTACATGAAATATGGAATGCTCATCATCCGCACTCTCGTGAAATGCATCAACAGCCGAATGTGATATGCATACAAGCGTGAAAAGCGACCTTCACAACTAAAGTATCTAATGATCAGTTTCATCAATGGTGCATAAGACTCCTGCAGAAATCGGAATGGAAATACCCTGCTCAACTGCCTCAAATATCCAGGTCTGATATAAGGCTCATAATATGCTCTATCTAGCTGCTGTCTCTTATTCCACTCCTCACCAATGTTCGGTATCCCAGTAGCATCATAAATAGTCTCTGGTGTCAAAGTGAAGTTCACTCCCGCAAGATTTACATGACCATTATGCAAATGTATGACAAATAGGCGAGCTAATTCATGATGATGCTGAGTTCGGGCAATCATCTCACAATACTGGAAGCATGACTAACGCTGAAAACAATCCATTGCAAGCGGACAAGCCTACAATTGGGTCAAAGAAGTGGGCTCCTCCCTGACATGCCTGCCACTTTTATGAGATCTCCTCGACACATTAAGCTCGGTAGATGAATCACTGCCTTGCTCATATCCCTGCTCATATGGTGAATATGTCTCTGACATGGTGCTGAAATGTGTTTGTCAATTGTATGCTTGGTTGGTTAGAAAATGAGCAATTAGTGTATTTGTTTCAATGCCAAATGTGTCACATATATAATAAGGTGCTATAGGAAATATCACAGTGGGAAAAGGACTGTCAAATGAGTTTCAAATGTGAAGACAACCAGTGTTTGAGGGACTTAGGGATTTGGGGATTTATAAGCAATGGGAATGAGTAATAATGATGGGGGCAGTTTTAGGAACAAGGGTCCATGAAATGACAGAATATAAGTGCATTCAAAGATATAAAGGCAGCCCTTGGATCTTGTGGAAACTTAGATTTTTATCAATGAAGGGAAGTGGTAACAAGTGATATGGTTTGGGAATTCATTGATATGGGAACAAAGTGTAAAAGGGATATGGGACAGTGAAAATGGGGAAGGGACTGTGATATAATAATATGACAGTGATAGCAGTGACAAAAATGATAATGATAACAAGAGCACAAATTTTTATGGAATGAGAGTTTAAACACCGAAGTTTCAAGTTTTAACCACCTCCTTTCAAACCCTTGGGAGCAGATTGCAATATGGGTATAGGGTTAAGTCTTTCACCATTAAACACTTGAATTCCTTCTCTTCAATACGCAGCAAACACACCCTAAAATCAATGAACCAGCTTTGACAAACTTACTTGGAGAAAATCGCACGGGAACAAGTCGAATTTTTGTGGAGCGGATATGAATTTCGGCCTTAGGGCTCTATGCGCCGCGCGTAGACCCAATGCACCGTGCGCAACTGGTGCGCCGCACCAGAAGGAAATAACACGGCGTAATTTGGCTCTATGCGCCGCAGCCTATCCCAATGTGTTGCGCGCAACTTAGCACACAGTCAACCTTCCTTGGAACATAGTTTTGCTCTTCCACTTCAAAACTTGACTTCTCTCTGTGATTTTTTGAATGACACTTGTTGCAAAGGAATAAATAGCTTTGAGAAATATCTTGACAAGAGATGGTTTTAATTTTATCTTCTCAAAACCCATTTTGTAATGTTTTTTTATTTTGGCACTTTTCATTTAATAAAACTATGTCTTTTGTTTTTGTTTCCTCATGATTTTCTGAGCTTCAAATGATGAAATTGGTTGATTTTTTCAGGGATGTTGGCATTGAACTTTGGCAAAGGAGGACCAGAATCTGCAAGTGAAGAACTTCATGGTGGAAAGATACATCTTATTACACAAATGAATTCGACAATTTCTTATTCAAAACAGAGTTTTGAACAAGAAATGTCCTCGAATATGTTTGATGATAAAATTTTGAACTGAGAACTTATTGGAAACCATCCTCATGGCCTGCGGGCATGATTTGACATTTCAGAAGACCGAACCCTAGACTAAAAAACTAAAATGACTCTTTTTGACCAAAATAACATCTATGACTGCAAATGACTTGAAATGAACTTTGATGATTTTGGAGAAATTTTGACCAACCCAGCAGGTACAAACATGAGGGAAATTGGAAAACCAAACCCTTCCTTCATTCAATGGCATGCCCCTAATGAAATGCAGATGAATGAGCGGAATGAGACACCTAAACAATGAAATGCAATAAGAGAAATGATCTCTGACGGAGGGTTGTAAAGACCGACTCTAAAATCAGCTCCAATGGGGATGGCGCTCCTTAGGTGTCAGAATGACAGAATCTTTGGGAGAACAGGCCAGGTGCCTTATCCATTGGGCTATGGAATCCATTATTTGACAAAACAACTCAAGACTATTGACCTGAATTATTTATTTGAAACTTTAACCAAAATACAGCTCAACTCTTAAACAGAAAATGAGCTGAGGCTCGCATCCTGAACTCAACGGACTCAAATCAAGGCGAAATCCCTCTTCAGGATTATAGCCTTCGCTTCGGGCCCCATACTGAAGAAAATAATATAGTGCACACTTACAATGAATTTGAAAATCATGATATGTACAATGACAATGATCAACAGAAAACATCTTAGAAATGGTAGCGCTTGAGCAGCCGGCCATTGACCGACCCTCCTGGACAGTCTTCACCATTCATCTCCTTCAACAAAAAGGCATTCTGACCTCGATATGCTGCAATCTTGAATGGACCTTTCCAAAGGTTTTCAAACTTACCGTGTTTACCTTTATCTTCATTCCTAGCATCCCACTTCAGTACTACTTCCTCCAACTGGAATTTATCTGCCTTCGCTTTCCTGTCATAGATATTTTTGATTCTTTCTTGCAACTTGAAAGTGTTCTGGAAGACCTCTTCTCTTGTTTGCTGTAAATGAATCATCTAGTTTATCCTTCTCTGCATATGGATTTATTCACTATCAGCCTCCTGAAGGAGCTTGACTACTGGAACAACAAGTGAAGTAGGAAAAATTATATCTACTCCATAAACCAACTCGAAAGGAGACATACCAATTGACTTCTTTTGACTTACCCGATCAGCCCATAACGCATTCACCAGCTTCTTATGCCAACTCTTCTTATTGATGTCCAGCAACTTCTTGATGATATTGACTAGAGACTTATTGGAAGATTCTGCCAAACCATTACCTTGTGGATGGTAGGCGGTTGAATGCCCCACAATGATTTTATACTTTGCACAAAACTCAATCATCTTTCTTGACTTAAAAGCCGTTGCATTATCTGTGGTCAATTTACTCAGGCAACCAAAACGGGACAAAATGTTGTTTTCAAGGAAAGAAATAATTACCGAATCGGTGGCTTGTCTTGTGGGCACTGCTTCGATCCATTTTGTAAAGTAATCGGTGGATGTTAGAATCCATCTATGCTGTTCTGAAGAAGGAGGATGGATTTCCCCGATGAAATCCAAACCCCACTGCTGGAAAGGGGCACTTACCTCAACAGGCTTGAGTGGAAATGGCTGTAATTTCTGTCTTCCTTCGAAAATCTGGCACTCATGGCAGCCTTTGACTATTTTATAGACATCAGCAAACAACGTGGGCCAATAGTACCCAGCTCTCAAAATCTTATTGGCAGTTGTCTTCCAAAAATGATGACCTCTGCAATCTCCTTTGTGAAAATTTTCCATTACCTTCTCCGCTTCTTCCTCCACCAAACAATTCAATAACACACCACCTGGATCCTTCCAATAAAGTGCAAAATTCAAAACACAAAATTTTGCAGCCTTCAGTTTCAAAGTCCTACCTTTGTTTCGAGTCATGCCGGGTGGTGATGACAAATTTTTAAGAACATAGATGATATCTGAATACCATGGGGAATCAACAAACATTTCCGATACTTGAAGTGGTGCATTCTCCTCATCTTCATCAGACATAGAAGCAATCAGATTTATGTCTAATGCGTGCAAATTGGATTCAGCCATAAGTTTCGCCAGCCCCTGTCCCTTGATCAGCTTCATGGGCCTTATTTCCACATCATATTCTAGCAAAGCTGCGATCCACTTACCACGTCTCCCTTCCGGATCAGTCTGTACTAACACATATTTCACAGCAGCGTTAGGAACATAAGCTAAAATATGGGAATGCAAAATGTATACCCGTAAATCCTTAAATGCCTTTACCAGTGCCAGAGCCTGTTTCTCAATGATCTTGTATTTCAGCGTTGCGTTTCTAATAGTTCGACTGAAAAAGGCTATGGGCTTCTCATGTCCATCTCTCTTCTGCATTAACACGGCTGCCATGGTATGTTCTGAAGCAAAGTAAAACAAAATTAAATCTTGGGTGTAATCCAAGCTGATTAACACCGGAGCTGAAGATAGTGCCAACTTCACCAAATCAAAGGACTTTACCGCATCTTCCGTCCACTTCACTTGGCTGTCATTTTTCAACATATTTTTTATTTCTCTCAAATGCTCAACAAGGTTAGGGACAAAATGACGCAAAAAGTTCATCTTACCGTTAAAATACTGAATTTCTTTCTCGTTCCTAGGAGGGTCAATTTGCTGGATTTCTTCAACACGTGCCGGATCAATACGAATGCCATCTTTGGATATAATGTGACCAAGTAAATTACCTTCATCCATGGCGAATAAGCTCTTTTTAGGATTAAGCAAGACACCATATTTTCTGCACTTCTGAAAAACAACTTTCAAGTGATGCATATGCTCTTCATCTGAATTTGAGAAGACAGTCAAATCATCAAGGTATATAACAAGGAAAACATCTTTTTCATTCGCAAAAGCCATTTCCATCGCCCGCTGGAAAGTTGCACCAGCATTCTTCAAACCAAATGGCATCTTGGCATAGTGAAATGTCCCCCACAGAGTAGTGAAGGCTGTTTTGTCACGGTCGTCCTCATGAACCAAGATTTGGTTATATCCAGAATAACCGTCAAGTAGTGACATCCGAGATGCACCCACTACTCGCTGCAATATATGATCCATCTTAGGAAATGGATAATTGTCCTTCAATGACACCTTGTTCATATTTCGGAAATCAATACACAACCGGATCTCACCTGTCTTTTTTCGCACTGGCACTAAGTTGGAAATCCAATTAGAAAATCTGATAGGAACAATGATTCCTGCTTTGTACAGCCTATTTACCTCCTTCTCAATCGATGGCAACAATTTCAGATTGATTCTTCTTAGATTTTGTCTGAACGGTTTCTGATTAGGCTTAATTGGGATAGTATGTTGGATGATATTAGTGTCATATGTCTTTAAATCTGAGTAATCCCAAGCGAAAGAATCAGCAAATGAAGACAACAAACTCACATATTCAGCCCTTACCTCCAGTGACAATGACTTGGATAACTTTACCATTTTGGGATTTTCAGCTGTCCCAATATTTACATCCTCTACTCCTTTTTCAGTCAGTCATAAAGTTGGTTTCTTGGCCACATCATCCTGATCGAAGAGTTCTTCTAAAGGTATCAAACCTTTAGGAATAATTTTATCTTTCAACTGTAACACTTCCATTTGGTTAACTTGAACATCATCACCATCATCAAATTCTACATCAATTGAGGTATCTTTGAACTTACCTTTACTCTGCAGAAAATCATTAATCTCATCATCATCTTGGAAAACTTGCCAACATCTTTGATTATCTGGTACGGTAGGACGGTGCTTCACATGAATTTCGAATTTATTTCTTGAATTCATTGGGATTTTCAAGTTACTATCTGCCTTGGCAAGCACATCAGCAATTCCATTTTGAATGCGAGGAATACAAGTCAAGGTAGAATCTGAAAACTGCTTCAAAATATCAAGGACAGCGTTCCGGTAAGCCCGCATCCGGGGATGTTTTGTTTGATACTCACCCTTTACCTGCTTAATCACCAATTCAGAGTTGCCATAGACCACAATTCTTTTAGCATTCAGCTTTCTAAGAATCTTTAAGCCAGCAATCAGAGCTTCATACCTAAAATTTCATTGTTAAAATGCAGTAAATGCTAATTTGTAAGGCATGCCAAAATGGCATTCTATGGGTACCTTGTTAAGTGGAAAAAGGCCACACATTTTATTAATCCCAACACCATCATTTGCCCACTACACTAAAATCCATGGTCCATGAGCCATCTTGTCATCTTGTAAGTGCTGAAATTGTGCTAGCTCTTGTTTTTTTCACTTGCTGTCCACTATCTTTAATAATTATATTTGTGCTTTCCGTGTGCCTTTCTTTATAAAACTTCCTCACAGAAATTAAATAATCTGGGATATCTGCAGCAGCACTAGCCGACCTCCACTGTCAGCATCCAAAACCCTTGACGGAAACATTTGCACGACTCTAGATCTGTGTCTTGTATTAATCGGATGGTCTTGGTTTTATCCTTAATTCGTAATCATATATTTCATTTTTTGTTCCTGGTACAACTTTCTCATTTGGCCAAACACGGGAATCGTCGCATAGGAGAAATCTAATTGTAGTGTCCCTTTCAATTTTTCTCCCCAAGATCTGGAAAGAAACATACCAAATCTCGGAGGAATCTCTGCTACAACAACGTCCATCAAAACATTCCTTGTAGGAATCTGATCCAAACTTACAACCAAGTCTTTAATGAGCCCAATAAATCTCACTCTGCTAGAATCAAATGAATAAATATCGTGGTACTTCCTGGTAATTTATAAACCCAAATTCTCCATGATTGCTTTCGGCATAAGGTTATGGGAAGCACCGGAATCGAACATGGCATTATGCAATGCAAACTCATGCAATCGAAGACTGATATAAAACGGAGGCACTTCGCTGTCCGGAGACTCACTATCTAAAGCTGGTCCAAATATCAGTTCTGGTTGATCATCTTCAATATTCACCATGTCAGACATGGGATCGAAATTCAAAATTCTAGAAACTTGACCTTTATAAGTGCTATTCCTCATTAGTTCAGTCAAGGGAATGGATACCTTCAATTTTGAAATTTCATTCTCCAAACTAAAAGCTGAAGCCTTTTCGATCTCTTTGGTTGGAACATCTTTCTTTTCAACCTTCTCTCTCGATGTAATCAGCTGATTTGATTTTTTTGCTGATGATGACTTAGTGGCAGCGGGATCAACTACCTCTTTTGCTTTCTTTTTTGCAACAAGTGAATCATTTTTAGGCGCTGAAACTTCTTTCCTCTTCTGAATTGGATTGACTGGTACATCTCTATTTCTAAGAGAATATTGCTTCTGCTGAGCTGACAATGCATTCATATATCCTCTCTGATACTCATCCGACTCCTCCTCAAGGGCTGCATCATTAGCTAGGATAAAATCCTCATCTCTTTGTACCGCTGAACATTCTGCATACTCTTCATCTTTGGTGATATAAATGGGCAAATCATCAGAAGTAAAGAAGTGATTTTCCTCCCCCACTACATCATTTTCATCATCTGAATCCTGACCAACAAAATTCTGCTGAAGATGTGTCTTTACTTGCTGCTAGACTGTTGATTCTTGTGCTCGCTGTTCTCGTTGCTTAATCCTGAATTAGGGCTGCTGCTGACCACGGAAGTTAGGATTCCGAACTTGTGGTTCGGGCTTATCAAGAGTGAGCCTTTCGAACATCTTTCCCATTTCGAAAAGTATCTGATCTGTAGATGTAGAAGCCTCTTCCTTTATCACAACTTTCTTCTCGGCTTTCAGTCTAGCTCTCTTATCATTCAATTTTGCCTCAACACTCACAGCAATCTTCTGCATGTCCTCTAAAGAAGGCGGATCTCTATCTCGTAATGAATAGGCCATCTCCGGATCAAAACCATCCGGGAATTTTAACAAATCTGACTTCTCAGAGGGCCTCAAGTCATCAGGAATTGCATTATAAACCGTATTAAATATGATAATATAGTCTTGGACGGACTCACCAAGATTGCGCTTGATCTTAGTATACTCAGAAGTGATTTGAAGTGGATCTTTATTCATCTCCCACCGATCTAGAAACTGTCTCTAAAGATCTTCTAATGTATTAATACTTCTGGGCTGTAGAGCTCTGAACCATTTACGTACCTCACCTCTGAAATTTTGGACAAACAATCTCATGGAGACATTCTCTTCATCAATTTCATGCAGGTCCAAAAAGTCTGTCATTCTATCAATATGCTGCTGAGCGGGCACACTTTGAGGAGTACCATCAAAAAAAGGAATTTTACTCTGATAATCAGCGGGAATAGGATCCAAATTTGCTGGCAAAACAAGAGGTGCGAATCTAGCAACCATTGCTCTTGGTGGATTTCTGATCTGTCTTGGAGAAACGGGTGGGGTAGGCGCAGTAGGTGTGCGAGGTGTATGTGGTGGAGATGGAGGAGGAACTACTGCTGATTGCTGAATAGATATCGATGGTTGTACTGGAATGGTAGGAATAAAAGAAGGCTCAACGTGAACTTGTGTATCAGATGTAATTGCTGATGGACCAAGAGTTTCAGAAGCAGATTCAATAAACTCAGGAATATTTGTTGCCACAATAGAGTTTTTAAGGTTCAGAATGTAATTATCAATAGATCTATTAGCTTGTTCAATCTCAAGGTACTTGATGAACTCGGGATTTATGACGGTAGAACCAGTAGCACTTTCAGATTTAGTTTCAAACAAGGACAACTCGAACTGATCATCAAACTCAATATCTTCAAGGAACTCAAATACAGTCGGGCATGAATGAGATTTCAACAAAGGGATCACGGGACTTTCACGATGGAGGATTCTTG
This sequence comes from Pinus albicaulis, assembly GCA_034641835.2. Taxonomy (NCBI): domain Eukaryota; kingdom Viridiplantae; phylum Streptophyta; class Pinopsida; order Pinales; family Pinaceae; genus Pinus; species Pinus albicaulis. The sequence continues at coordinate 1,053,174,174 of CM076572.1, read as the reverse complement.
AAATCAGATTGGGATTCTCATACACTGGAGGCAGATCAGGGTCAGGATTTGATCTAGTATGTCTTCTGGAAGCCAGTGTGTTGATCTATTCAAAAATCAAAGGACAAAACGATCTATTCAGCCTATCAAATTCTAGACTCAATCATCCAAAAGTCCAGAACGATATAATATACTGGGGTAACTCACAAGGCTCTGGTCTGTGACACGTTCACAAGCTAAACCGAATATCGACTGAAACAACGTTTATCTACTTCCGCTAATGCAAGGCAAAAGCGTTTCGAAAGCTACCTGGCGTGACTTCAGACTCCGTCTGTAACTTATGAAACAAATAACATCAACAAGCAAACCATTTTCTCCCCAGTATGGTTGCCACTATGTTAGTTCCCAAATCCACCTTAGGCTGAAATAAGGAAGAAGAAGGACAACACCAAACCACGTTCAGCCTCATAGCTAGCCCTACGAGGACAGGAGAGGGCTCTCTCCGGGTCGATCTCAATGAAAATATTCAAAAGGGATTGAGATGACGAAAACAACAACTGATATTAGGCTAGATAAACAAATAGGAGGGTTTGATTTTTATTTTTAGGGGTTTTTGTTGGAAAAAGGGAAAAACAATTTTTGGGCTTGGGGATGAGGCCAAATTCTTGCAGAGTTCAAGTTGGGGCAGGGTAGGCAATGAATTTGATGTCTTAGATCAAATGAATGGATTGAAAAGACTATTGAGGAGCTGAAGAGGGAAAGAGAGTGCAAGGATCCTCTTCAAACTGACGAAGAACATAAAAAACTAAACAAAAGCTTAAGGCAGAGCACCAGCAAATCAATGAATTCTACCTCAATTACTCATTTGTTTAATTCAGAAGAAAGGAGAAGAGAAATGGCATAAATATAAAATTAATGAAACTTAAAATAACATGAGAAGAAAATCATCAAAACTCAGAAGCCACAAGGATCCCAACAAGTGCTGCAAAACTCTGGTCTTTCCTTTGCCAAAAAAATGAAAATGGATGTACAATGAGGTGCCAAACTTTTCCCAAGTACCCAACCCTGAAAATTTCTCAGAAAATAAAATATATAGACCATCCTAACCCCATCCCATGCCTCTAGGGGTCAATCTCATCCTTCTAGGAGCTGTTTCAACCAATTCTAAACATGGAGCTAAAATCTAGGCAGCCAAACAACTTGCCTCTATATGCTAGGAAACTGATCCATTCACTCAATTTTCACTTTTTAGTGAATGAATCCTCTAGAAAAAGTAAAAACATGCCAAAATTACATCATGGTTACCAAATTACATCATGGTAGATCAATCATCACATGAAAAAGAAAAACTAGTCAAAACTGGGCGAATTTCTGAGCTGAAGAGTGAAAATGAGGCAAAATTTCTCTATGCGCCGTGCTCAATTTCTCTATGCGTCGCGCCACTTTGGAGGTGATTTTGAGGCACTTACCGAAGTCCAAATTGAGCTCATGATAGCTCGTTGGAAAGCCCTGGATGTCTGCTATCCAACCCAAGTTCAAGTTTTCAATTTGGATGTCATTTTCCCTTCCAAAAATGCAATCTCCCAAGAATGGTTCCTGTTGGTGCAAAAAGTGGCAGAAAGGCCATTTTTGGAGTGTTTTTGGCCCTTTAGGCAGCCCAAAATTTGATGAAATGCTTCGGCCATTCCTGAAAATACACAATATATCATGAAAAACCCAAAAATTCAAAGTTTTCCTGTAGAAGATGTCCCAAACGTAAGCGCGCGTCGGGTGGCGCGACGCGTTGGGCGGAAAAACCTATTTTGCAACCAAAATTTTCAAAATGACAAAATCTTCTCCAAATTTGCTGAAATTTAGAGTGAAGGTCTCCCATCATGTCTCATGCTCAGCCAAAGAAGCTTTGGCCGAGATTCGGAGTGGATCCGGCCTTTTCCGACGTTTCAGTGCTTTTCTCAGCCTTGCCTTAAGGATCTTCATTTTTTCTTTGCAAACGTGTGTGCGGGCCCAATAGTGGTTTTTCATATGTCTGAGCATATCCTTGTCTCGATTGGCCTTTGCCAAGAGCTTCTCCAGATGAATGTTGACGTGCGTAAGGCAGGTCTCTCGCTCAAATGGTGTCATATCGCCTGGTCTCTTCCGGTCCAATGCACGGTCTTCACGGATTTGCCACAACTCTATAAGTGTGTGCTGATACTCCAGTTGTTTATTGCGCTGCTCCAAGTAATCTATAACCCAATGAGATCTCTGCAACTTAACGGTCAAAGTATCAAGCTCAGCCTTTTGTTCCTGGATGATCTCTTTCAACTTTGAGCTAGGAGAGCTCACATCAACATCGATCAAAGTAAAATCAGTATCTTGGCCTCCCAAGGGGCCCTCATCGTGCATAGGCTTCTTACCTCTGTCCTGTACCTGTGCTGATGTAGAAAGTGAGACCCCTTCCACGCCATGTGAAGACAGTACTCACGCTGCTGATGAATATAACGAGACCCCTTCCACCCCTGGTGGAGATAGTACTCGTCGTGCTGCTGCAAATAAGGCTCTGTGGCCTCTCTGATATGTCACACACACTGGAGCTCTGATAGGCTTAGTCTTAGGAACCTAAAACTGATGTGAAGGCTTTGCCTCATCATGAACAATCTCGGGAAGAGGCTGGGGGGCTACAAAGAAGTCACGGGAAATGAACTCATCCCATGCGATGCCCTGCAAACCAAGGTGATGTACCACAATGATTTTGATGAGCGCATAATGATAGATGATGTTATGCTGCTGCTCTAGAGTATTCTTCTGCACAAGGGTAGTCATCCGCTCTATATTCCGACACATGAAGTATGGAATATTCATTAGTCGCACTCTCGTGAAATGCATCAAAAGTATGATATGGTATGCATAAAGGCGTGAGAATCTACCATCACAGCTGAAATATCGGATGATGAGTTTCATCAATGGTGCATAAGACTCCTGCAGAAATCAGAATGGAAATACCCTGCTCAACTGCTTCAAATATCCAGGTCTGATGTAAGGCTCATAATATGCTCTATCCAGCTGCTGTCTCTTATTCCACTCCTCACCAATGTTCGGTATCCCAGTCACCTCAGAAATAGTCTCTGGTGTCAAAGTGAAGTTCATTCCAGCAAGATTTACATGACCATTATGCAAATGTAGGACAAATAGGCGAGCTAACTCATGATGATGCTGAGTTCGGGCAATCATCTCACAATACTGGAAGCATGACTGACGCTGAAAACAATCCATTGCAAGCGGGCGGGCCCTGTGATTAGATCCAAAGAAGTGCAGCTCCTCCACCAGCCCCATGCACACCCACTTTTATGAGATCTCTCGGCACATTAAGCTTGGTAGATGAATCAACATGCTCATATCTATATATGGTAGATCTACATTTCGACATGGTCTTTGAGAAATGTGTTTGTCAACTGTATGTTTGGTTGGTTAGAAAATGAGAAATTGGTGTATTTGTTTTAATGCCAAATGTGTCACATATATTTCAAGGTGCTATAAGAAACATCACAGTGGGAAAAGGACTGTCAAATGAGTTTCAAGTGTGAAGACAACCACTGTTTGAGGGACTTAGGAATCTGGAGATTTATAAGCAATGGGAATGAGTGATAATGATGGGGCAGTTTTTAGGAACAAGGGTCCATGAAATGACAGAATATAAGTGCAGTCAAAGATATAAAGGCAGCCCTTGGATCTTGTGGAAACTTAGATTTTTATCAATGAAGGGAAGTGGTAACAATTGATAGGGTTTGGGAATTCATTGACATGGGAAGAAAGGGTAAAAGGGATATGGGACAGTGGAAATGTGGAAGGGACTGTGATATAATAATATGACATTGATAGCAGTGACAAAAATGATAACGATAACAAGAGTACAAATGTCTATGGAATGAGAGTTTAAACACCAAATTTTAAAGTTTTTAACCACCTCCTTTCAAACTCTTGGGAGCAGATTGCAATAGGGGTATAGGGTTTATCCTTGCACCATTTAAACACTTGAATTTCACCTTCAAATAACACCCAACAGGAATTAAACTCAAATATCAAGTGTGCACACTTACTTGGTAACAAAAGAACTGAATCAAATTGAATTTTTGATGAAGCAAGACGAATTTCGGCCTTAGGGCTCTATGCGCCGCGCGCAGACCCAATGCGCCGCGGCCTTTGGGTGCACCGCGCCCTTAGAAAAATACACGGTGAATAACTCCTCAACGCGCCGCGTCGCGCCTATGCGCTGCGCCTCTGCCCAATGCGCCGCGCGCAAATTAACACACACAATCAGCCTCTCTCAAACGCAGTTTTGCTCTTACACTTTCAAAACACAATTTATCCCTTGAATTTTCTGAATGACACTTGTTTCAAAGGAATAAATAGCTTTGAGAAATATCTTGACCAGAGATGGTTTTAATTTTTTCTTCTCAAAACCCATTTTGTAATGTTTTTTGATTTTGGCACGTTTTCATTTAATACAACTCTGTATTTTGCTTTTTTTTCATTGACTTTCTGGACTTGAAATGATGAAATTGGTTGATTTTTGCAGGGATGTTGGCGTTGAACTTTGGCAAAGGAGGACCAGAATCTGCAAGTGAAGAATTTCATGGTGGAAAGATACATCTTATTACAAAAATGAATTCGAAAATTTCTTATTCAAAACAGAGTTTTGAACAAGAAATGTCCTCGAATATGTTTGATGATAAAATTTTGAACTGAGAACTTATTGGAAACCATCCTCATGGCCTGCGAGCATGATTTTACATTTCAGAAGACCGAACCCTAGACTCAGAAACTAAAATGACTATTTTTGACCAAAATAGCATCTATGATTGCAAATTACTTGAAATGAACTTTGATGTTTTTGGAGAAATTTTGACCAACCCAGCAGGTACAAACATGAGGGAAACAGGAAAACCAAACCCTTCCGTCAGTCAATGGCATGCCCCTAATGGAATGCAGATGAATGAACGGAATGAGACACCTAAACAATGAAATTCAATAAGAGAAATGATCTCTGACGGAGGGCTGTAAAGACCGACTCTAAAATTGGCTCCAATGGGGATGGTAGCGCCTTGGAGGTGCCAAGAATGATAGATCTTTGGGAGAGCATACCAGTGCCTTATCTATTGGGCTATGGAATCCATTATTTGAAAAAACAACTCAAGACTGTTGACTGAATTTATTTGATTGAAACTTTAACTTAAACTGACTCAACTCTTAAAATAGAAATGACTGAAAAAGACCGACTAAACAGACTCAAATCAAAACTGAAATCCTTCTTCAGAATTATAGCCTTCACTTCGGGCCCCAAACTGAAGAAAATACTACGGTGCACAGTTACAATGAAATTTGAAATACATGATATGTACAATGAAAATGATCAATAGAAAACAACTTAGAAATGGTACTGCTTGAACAGCCGGCCATTGACAGGCCCTCCTGGACAGTCTTCACCATTCATCTCCTTCAACAGAAACGCGTTCTGACCTCGATATGCTGCAATCTTGAATGGAACTTTCCAGAGGTATTCAAACTTACCATGTTTACCTTTGTCTTCATTCCTAGCATCCCACTTCAGTACCACCTCCTCCAACTGGAATTTATCTGCCTACGCTTTCCTGTCATAGATCTTTTTGATTCTTTCCTGCAACTTAAATGTGTTCTAGAAGACTTCTTCTCTCGTTTGCTGTAAATGAATCATCTGATTAATCCTTCTCTGCATATGGCTTTCTTCACTACCAGCTTCCTGCAGAAGCTTGACCACCGGAACAACAAGTGAAGTAGGAAAGAATGTATCTATTCCATAAACCAACTCGAAAGGAGACATACCAATTGACTTCTTTTGACTTACCTTATCAGCCCATAACACATTCACTAGCTTCTTATGCCAACTCTTCTTATTGATGTCCAGCAACTTTTTAATGATATTGACTAGAGACTTATTGGAAGATTCCGCCAAACCATTACCTTGCGGATGATGGGCGGTTGAATGCCCCAAAATGATTTTATACTTTGCACAAAACTCAATCATATTTCTTGATTTAAAAGCCGCTGCATTATCTGTAATCAATTTACTTGGGCAACCAAAACGGGACAAAATGTTGTTTTCAAGGAAAGACATAATTACCGAATCGGTGGCTTGTCTTGTGGGCACTGCTTCGATCCATTTCGTAAAGTAATCGGTGGCTGTTAGAATCCATCTATGCTGTCCTAAGGAAGGAGGATGGATTTCCCCAATGAAATCCAAACCGCACTGCTGGAAAGGGGCGCTTACCTCGATAGGCTTGAGTGGCAATGGCTGTAATTTCTGTCTTCCTTCGAAAATCTGGCACTCATGGTAGCCTTTGACTATTTTATAGACATCAGCAAACAATGTCGGCCAATAGTACCCAGCTCTCAAAATCTTATTGGCAGTTGTCTTCCAAAATTATGACCGCCGTAGTCACCTTTGTGGAAACCTTCCATTACCTTCTTCGCTTCTTCCTCCACCAAACAATTCAATAACACACCACCTGGGTCTTTCCAATAAAGTGCAGAATTCAAAATACAAAATTTTACAGCCTTCAGTTTCAAAGTCCTACCTTTGTTTCTAGTCATGCCGGGCGGTGATGACAAATTTTGAAGAACATAAACGATATCTGAATACCATGGGGAAGCAAAAAAAAATTCCAATACCTGAAGTGGCGAATTCTCCTCATCTTCATCAGACATAGTAGTAATCAGATTTATGTCTAATGCGTGCAAATTGGATTCAGCCATAAGCTTCGCCAGCCCCTGTCCCTTGATAAGTTTCGTGGGCCTTATTTCCACATCATATTCCAGCAAAGCTGCGATCCACTTACCACGTCTTCCTTCCGGATCAGTCTGTACTAAAACATCTTTCACGGCAGCGTTAGGAACATAAGCTAAAATATGGGAATGCAAAATGTATACCCAGAAATCCTTCAATGCCTTTACCGGTGCCAGAGCTTGTTTCTCAATGATGTTGTATTTCAGGGCTGCGTCTCTAATAGTTCGACTGAAAAACGCTATGGGCTTCTCATGTCCATCTCTTTTCTACATTAACACAGCTACCAAGGTGTGTTATGAAGCAAAGGAAAACAAAATAAAGTCTTGGATGTAATCCGGGCTGATTAACACCGGAGCTGAAGATAGTGCCAACTTCACCAAATCAAAGGACTTTACCGCATCTTCAGTCCACTTCACTTGGCTGTCCTTTTTCAACATATTTGTTATTTATCTCAAATGCTCAGCAAGGTTAGGGACAAAATGATGCAAAAAGTTCATCTTACCATTAAAATACTAAATCTCTTTCTTATTCCTAGGAGGGTCAATTTGCTGGATTACTTCAACACGTGTCGGATCAATACGAATGCCATCTTTGGAAATAATGTGACCAAGTAACTTACCTTCATCCATGGCGAATAAGCTCTTTTTAGGATTAAGCGAGACACCATATTTTCTGCACTTTTGAAAAACAACTTTCAAGTGATACATATGCTCTTCATCTGAATTGGAAAACACCATCAAATCATCAAGGTATATAACAAGGAAAACATATTTTTTATTCGCAAAAGCCATGTCCCTCGACCGCTGGAAAGTTGCGCCAGCATTCTTCAAACCAAATGGCATCTTGGCATAGTGAAATGTCCCACACGGAGTAGTGAACGCTGTCTTATCGCGATCGTCCTCATGAACCAAAATTTGGTTATATCCAGAATAACCGTCGAGTAGTGACATCCGAGATGCACCCACTACCCGCTGCAATATATGATCCATCTTAGGAAATGGATAATTGTCCTTCAATGACACCTTGTTCAAATTTCTAAAATCAATACACAACCGGATCTCACCTGTCTTTTTCTGCACTAGCACTAAATTGGAAATCCAATCAGAAAATATGATAGGGACAATGATTCCTGCTTTGTACAACTTGTTTACCTCCTTCTCAATCGATGGCAGCAACTTAGGATTGATTTTTCTTAGCTTTTGTCTGAAAGGCTTCTGATTGGGCTTAATGGGAATAGTATGCTGAATGATATTGGTGTCATACATCTTTAAATCTGAGTAATCCCAAGCGAAAGCATCAGCGAATGAAGACAATAAAATCACATATTCAGCTCTTACGTCCGGTGACAATGACTTGGATAACTTTACCATTTTGGGGTTTTTAGCTATCCCAATATTTACATCCTCAACTCCTTTTTCAGTCGGTCGTAAAGTTGGTTTCTTGGCCACATCATCCCGATCGAAGAGCTCTTCTAAAGGTATCAAACCTTTAGGAATAATGTTATATTTCAGCTGTAACACTTCCATTTGATTAACTTGAACATCATCACCATCATCAAATTCTACATCAATTGAGGTATCTTTGAACTTACCTTTACTTTGCAGAAAATCATTAATCTCATCATCATCTTGGAAAACTTGCCAACATCTCTGATTATCCGGGACGGTAGGACGGTGCTTCACATGTATCTTGAATTTATTACTTGAATTCATTGGGATCTTCAAGTTACTTGCTGCCTTAGCAAGCGCATCTTCAATTCCATTTTGGATGCGAGGAATACAAGTCAAGGTATAATCTGAAAACTGCTTCAAAATATCAAGGACAACGTTCCGGTAAGCCCGCATCTGGGGATGTTTCATTTGATATTCACCCTTTACCTACTTAATCACCAATTCAGAGTCGCCATAGACCGCAATTCTCTTGGCATTCAGCTTTCTAAGAATCTTTAGGCTAGCAATCAGAGCTTCATATTCAGCCTCATTGTTCGAACAATCAAATGATAATTTGTAAGAACATACCCGTACATTGCTCGGTACCTTGTTAGGAACGGAAAAAGGACTGCGTACCCAAATACCAATCCCAGCACCATCATTGCCCACTACACCATCGAAATCCATGGTCCATAGACCCTCTTCATCATCCTGTAAGTGCTGAAATTGTGCTAGCTCTGTTTTTTCTGCTTGCTGTCCACTATCTTTAGCTAATTGCTCAACTGTGCTTTCCGGTAGCTGCCTTTCTTTCTGCAAAACTTCTCTGAAATTCTCGGTAATCTCTAGGATATCTTCTACTTGTACTAACTGACTATCTACATCATTAAAACCATCGGCAAACAAAACAAAAGACTCTAGATATGTATGTACATAATTAATCGGATGATTAACTGGTTTCTCCTTGGTCGTAATCATATATTTCATTTTTTGTTCCCGGTACAACTTTCTCATTTGGCCAAACACGGGAATCGTCGCATAGGAGAAATCTAATTGTAGTGTCCCTTTCAATTTTTCTCCCCAAGATCTGGAAAGAAACATACCAAATCTCGGACGAATGTCTGCTACAACAACGTCCATCAAAACATTCTTTGTAGGAATCTGATCCAAACTTACAACCAAGTCTTTAATGAGCCCAATACATCTCACTCTGCTAGAATCAAATGAATAAAGATCGTGGTAATTCCTGGTAATTTATAAACCCAAATTCTCCATGATTGCTTTCAGCATAAGGTTATGGGAAGCACCAGAATCGAACATGGCATTATGCAATACAAACTCATGCACTCAAAGACTGATATAAAACGGAGGCACTTCGCTGTCCGGAGACTCACCATCTAAAGCTGGTCCAAATATCAGTTCTGGTTGATCATCTTCAATATTCACCATGTCAGACATGGGATCAAAATTCAAAATTCTAGAAACTTGACCTTTATAAGTGTTGTTCCTCATTAGTTCAGTCAAGGGAATGGATACCTTCAATTTTGAAATTTCATTCTCCAAACTAAAAGCTAAAGCCTTTTCGATCTCTTTGGTTGGAACATCTTTCTTTTCAACCTTCTCTCTCGATGTAATCAGCTGATTTGATTTTTTTGCTAATGATGACTTAGTGGCAGCAGGATCAACTACCTCTTTTTCTTTCTTTTGTGCGACAGGTGAATCATTTTTAGGCGCTGAAACTTCTTTCCTCTTCTGAATTGGATTGACTGGTACATCTCTATTTCTAAGAGAATATTGCTTCTGCTGAGCTGACAATGCATTCATATATCCTCTCTGATACTCATCCGACTCCTCCTCAAGGGCTGCATCATTAGCTAGGATAAAATCCTCATCTCTTTGTACCGCTGAACATTCTGCATACTCTTCATCTTCGGTGATATAAATGGGAAAATCATCAGGAGTAAAGAAGTGATTTTCATCCCCCACTACATCATTTTCATCATCTGAATCCTGACCAACAAAATTTTGCTGAAGAGGTGTCTTTACTTGCTGCTGGACTGCTGATTCTTGTGCTCGCTGTTCTCGTTGCTTAATCCTGAATTGGGGCTGCTACTGACCACGGAAGTTGGGATTCCAAACTTGTGGTTCGGGCTTATCAAGAGTGAGCCTTTCGAACATCTTTCCCATTTCGCGAAGTATCTGATCTGTAGATGTAGAAGCCTCTTCCTTTATCACAACTTTCTTCTTGGCTTTCAGTCTAGCTCTCTTATCATTCAATTTTGCCTCAACACTCACGGAAATCTTCTGCATGTCCTCTAAAGTAGGCAGATCTCTATCTCGTAATGAATAGGCCATCTCCGGATCAAAACCATCCGAGAATTTTAACAAAGCTGACTTCTTAGAAGGCCTCAAGTCATCAAGAATTGCATTATAAATATCAGGAATTAATGAATTGCACAGGATATTCCACAGGCGCGGCGCACTGGGCAGAGTGCGTGACGCACAGAGCTGGAACAAAAATTTCGCCTCTACCCTATAAAAAACTCAAATTCCTGGCTTCCAATGGATTTGTAAAGCTGTGAATCATTTTGGACAGTGTTTAGTGTGATTGAAGATTGGGAGATATGTTTGTTTCTGCTCACGATGGTTTTTCTTTCTCGATCCTATTTCATTCGATGGACAGAAACAACCACACAACACTCCACCTCACAATTTGTCGAGGAAATGTATGAGCGCATCAAAGAAATTCTGAATGAGTACGAAGTCATTTTTAATCATGGCTGGAATACTCAATTGATTTTCACAATTATTACAAGGGCAGTGTTGAGAGCGTTGGAGAAACGGTATTCTGAGATCTTGATTCCTTTGAAATATGGTATGATACCAAAGAAATTTGGCCTTCAGTATATGCAAAGGTTAACGAGAGGGAATGTTGTATGTCTTTACAGTGTTCCCAGTTAGTTTGAATTATTTTTTAACACTATCAAGAGGATCCTTGATGTATTGCATCCTAAAGCTGAGACACAACTCAGGTCCCGGGTATCTTGACCGCTTATACCTGTAACTGGAGATAAGAAGATAACATTTGGAGCGCAAATGAATGAGATTACTGTTATGTTGAGAACTAAGTACAAGTCTTTCTTGCAAGCGATTGTAGAGAAAATTTTAGACAATACACATGTACAACACGCAACGAAACTTAAAGAATTCTTCAAGACACAAAGAAGCAATTGTGTATTTTCTGATGAAAGGATTTGCATCAAAATGGATTGACTTGAACAACTGAATCGAAAGTATTTGCAGATACAAGGAAAGGAATGAAAAATTGTAAGCGATATAGCAAAGCAGCTTGAGTTGCATGGCTCTTATATTCCTCGTACTTATATTGAACAGATTCAGCTGGAAAAACTTCTAAAAGAAGTTATGGCATTACCAGAAGATTTGAAAACAAAGCTCAACATTGATGAAGAGCTTGTTGCAAGCACAAAACAGATAATGTAATGTTTGTTGCAGGTTCTTTCTTGCTTTTTGCCCTGGGTGGTATTTCTGCTACAGTAGTCTATACATTGAGAAAGCCTTGACTTACTATTGATGGTTTAGCAAAATTTCCAGCTGGGATCGTTCATTTTTCCCGTCATCAAAAGCAAAAATCAAAGCCATTTTTATTAAAAATTGGTTTTTATTCCAACGACAAAAGAGAAAGTGGCAGTCAAAGACTGAAAAGCCTAAATTAAAATGCATAATACCTACCACAGCAGAAAAATAGGAACAGATTGCCTATTTTTGACTTTAGTTGCAATTCAAAGGGTCTACGCTCCAGATTTTGTCTTTTAATTGGTCATCAGAGAAATTCAAGGGGAACGTTGTTCTGTCTTCAGAACAGATGATTGGCTCTTCAGTTTTGTTTGTTAGCGATGATTAAATAATTCCTTATTTTGGTCGATCTGTTTTTCAACATCTGAGTTTATTTATTGTATTAAAAATCATTTGTAAAGGGAGGAGTCCTAGGAAACGTGGGGGAGAAACACTCAGCACTTCACTGTACAGCTTTGACAGAGAATTAATGAAAGGTTGCAACTCTAGTTTATGAGATTCATGTGGCGTGAGTTTAGCATATGTTTCTTCTTTCTGTTTCATATGTTTCTCGTTATTTTTCACTGTTCATTCATAATCACTGCTAGTTGAATGCTTTTAAGTAGGAAAGGCAGAATCCATGTTTATTGCTCTGCCTTGGGAAAGCGTTCATTTTATGTATATATTCTTCTGACTAAAAAGGATTCATTATATATGCCCTTTTCAAACCTCTTAACAGTCTTTCCACTCCATATTATTTTCAAATCTGATTCCTAAACTTCCTGCCTGTCTTGCCTCATGAAACACTCTGTGACTTTGAGTTAATTTCTCAGCTCATGCTGTTCTCTATCCCATACATCCCTGAAACCCAGTCATTCATTAAAATACCTCCTTCATATTTATTTACTAGCCTAAAATCAGTATTCATTATAGGTCATCTCAGGCACTATTGGACATCTTTTGCCGAGATAGACCCGGAGAGAGCCCTCTCCTGTCCTCGTAGGGGTAGCTACGAGGCTGAGCTTGGTTTGATGTTACCTTGAATCCTACTTTCCTTCAGCCTAAGGCAGATTCGAGCACTAACAGACACCAGCTGCATATGAGGGGCCTTGAGGAGGGGGTCCTGGTGGCTGAGTCAAGGTGCTAGGAGCAGGTTGCGAAGGGCGGGGTTGCTGACTAGTCAAAGCAGGTCGCTTGAGGTCGGACCGAGACAATTGCATCATGCAAAAATTCAACGAGCTAGGATCAGAGATAGGAGGAGAAAGACCAGGGAATGAACCAAGCAAAGAGGAGTATTTATAGACTCCGGGTGAAACATTGGTCAAAGTTTCGACTGTTTTTTTATTGGCCACCGAAGAGATGATGGACTCAGGGGAGGTCTGAGACTTTGGTTCGTAATATGTCAACTGGTCGATGATGAAAATATTTCCATTATGAGGAAATCACATCTTACGGTGAACCACAAATGGGACAACAGAAATCACATAGGTGTATCTATGACCCAATATAATGTTGTAATATAAGGGGGCATCAATGACTGCTACCTCAACACAAACAATGACCGAAAGAGTAATAGGAAAATTACAGAACAAGCCTATGGGCTGGGAAGAGTGGCCATCCCATGCTCAGAGGGTGATAGTGGAAGGGGCCAACTCAGGAGATCCGAGTTGCTTCCAAACCGAAGCGGGCATCACATAGGTGGATGCCCCCCTCATCAATGATACGACGGGAGACGTTGGCATTCTAGATCTTGACGGGGATTTGGAAGGCGACGAAAGTAGGAAGGGGAGGATGTTCTAATCGGTCAACGTCGAAGATGATCAAGTGATCATTTGAAGGATCCACAGCACCCATGGCAGTTAGTAGAGATTTTTCGTTGTGAAGGGAACGACTCGAGGAGTTTCAGTGTTGAGATGGCAGTAGGGGATTGCGCCAAATCATATACTATACTATACAAGTGGAGTCGCCAGTTGTTAGTGTGAATTCTAATCACAAGCGTACAAAAAAATATCACTTTAGTTGTGCATAAAAAAAATCCCTAACATCAAAGATGGCTTCCAATTTCTCTAGATCTGCAGTTAGTTGACTAAGATAAATGTTACAAAATCCAGATCTATGTAGTTAAAGACATTAAACAACAAATAAAAGCAAGAGTTGCTCCATGCATCCAATAGACAAGACAAGAATATTTTTTAAAGAATTTTGTATTTATGACACCTGGGAAGGGAAAATAGAAAGATGTTACCAATTCCCCTCAATGGGATGGGTTCTTGTATGTCCTCAGCGCTTCAGATCTAAGATATCTCTCCCTTGATGGTGTAGAAAACCCAGAAAAAAATGGAACTCTAAGGGAGTTCACAAGTAAAAAAGATAGAAAAATATGACAATGATGGAGGATCAAAGTCAGACCAAAAGCATAGATCCAGAGTGATCTTTTGGCAACAAAAGGTAGTGAATGAATGGAAAAACCCTTATATTTATAGCAAAATATTGAGTTAGTCTAGATATTGGTGCATAATTAAAATATTATTAACCAAATCTAGATCCAACTTTTATGGAATATTTTATTATATTTTTTGGAGGGAAAAAGAATTTGAATTTGGTCAAATTCCTCTATTTGTAGATAATAAATAAATAAATGATTTATTTATTATTTTAAGAATGTGGCTGAGTAATAATTAAATAAATAGTGATTTATTCAATCATTTATAAATAATTTTGTCAAATTTAACAAGGAATATTATTTAAATAAGGTTTAAATAATTATTTCTAGAAAATAATAAGATAAATATTGATTTATCTAATTAATTTTCCCGTTTTGGGTTAAATATGACCAAGAATATTAATTAAACTGCTGTTTAACTAATTATCCCTTAAGGAAAATAAAAAAAATATGGATTTATTCAATATTTCCTCATGGGGTTTCCTGTTTAAACCATAACCAACTCAATAAATTATGGATTACTAAGTTATTTTTCATAGTGAAATAAATTTTACTTAGAGTAAAATTGGTCTTACATGGTGTACTTTGGTCCATATAATAGTAACATATTAGATGACCAAAAATTGGTGTAACAATGTGGATGGTCTTCTTATTTGACTAACCAAAACTATAGCATTGGGACCAGGAGTGGCATGATTAAAAATATGGAGTATGCTCTTCCCCTTGCGCCCAAAGAAAAATAGGGAAATCATAAACATATTTTGAAAATAAATTTACCATATTTATTTAGGATTGGAGGAACCATCACATATATTAATTAGGGGAAAGTAAGTGTCACATGATACACACATATTTTCCTTTCAAGCAAGGTGCAATACACATAGCTTAATTAGATGACAAAGTAACAGATCACATGATATCCATATTGCTAAAAATTCCTTAAAGATTTGTGATGTTCACATTAACACCTTTTCACACACCACATATCACACATGAATTTCACCAAATCTTCACTTGAGTAGTATTATCTTCCCCTCGCACTCATTGTGATTCGAGGGAATCATAACCTTAATTTTAGACTATTTGAAATACATCATTTTCACCCAAGTAAAATTGAGTTTTGGGCCATAATCCCAAAGTATAAACCCTATTAAAATAAACTTAACTTAAACACATTTATCTCCCCCAACATCAAAGAAATTATCGTCTAAGTTAGGACCTTGGGGGTTGGAATCCAAATAACCTCCCTAGGCCATTCTCATTTAAAACATAGAAATTTTTCTTTGAAGGAACTTAAAATACTCCATAATATAGTGTCATAAAGCCATTGGTGAGAGGAAACCCATGAAGGGGGAAAGTCCTAGACCAATGATTATAGCATGCCTCCTTGAGTGTTCTGACCCTTAGTATGGGCTCTGGATCTGTGGCTAATACTTAGAAGCTGATATTATCTCACTCGCATTGGATGGAGGTAACTTAGGGACAAAAAATTAGGGCATATTATCGAAGGTGGTAGGTGTAGGAGAATTTGTACATAGAGGCGATGTTGAATGGTTTTGGGAAGCTTTTGAATTATTTGGGACATGGCTCCAATACCCTTCATTATAATCCTCCTTTCATGCCTTCACTCATTTTCTTCCAATGGCTTGAGACCCCACTATTGTAAAATTCTTAAAAGGCCCAATGAATCTTTTCAGTGGAAGGATATTATGTCTTTTAGGATTATCATACACAAAACCCTCATGCCAAAATTTGGATTGTTTCAAACATTAAAACAATATTGAAGGAAATTAATCTTTTGTTATTTTTCTTTGTTTTATGATATGATACTTTGGTTTTCTAAAATCTCCCTCATAGCTCACACACTCATTTGGGAACCATAGGGAACCATATTGCACCTTGTCACTCTATATGCCTTTATAGTCTCCCACTTTTGGTAGGAGAAATGATAGGTCTACAACATCACCTACTCAACCTTCCCCTCAGAGATCACCTCTTGATCCTAATTTGTTAGGTTCTTCTATTCTCGGAGCTACTTTGTTAGGAATAACTTCCTCTCAAAGTAACCCTTCATCATATATGGTCACATCAGTATGGCTACCCCAAGATGTCACCTATAATTTCTAGCTTCATTGAATCTTCTTGATTTATGGGCCTCATTAATAGGTATAAATCAAGGCCCATTTGGCCATCCTTTAGCACACATTACCTCTCTCTTTGCATTTGATAACACATTTTTGACTATAATGTGTTTATTTGGGATATTAAGGAATGTTTATCATATATTGTAGCCTAACATGATTAATGTGTAGGAAAATAGTATTTATTGTGCATAAGTACATTGTAGACTAGTTGGAGGGGATGTAGGAGGCTCGTTTACTACTTTTACTCACCAAACAATTTGACTAGATATTGGACAAATACTACACTTAGTCGCTGCAAGGATATCAAGGAGCTCGATCCACTTTTATAGGGATTTTGGAGGGAAGCAACCCTCCCTCCAAGAATATTTACCCCTCGCTCATTTTATATAAATATAAGAGCCTAAGAGATTAGTGTTATCACTCAGATTGAACCTCAGGCTAAAGAAGGAAATTCCGAGGTAACCACAAACCACGCTTAGCCAAGTAGCTAGCCCTGCTAGGCAAGGAGAGGGCTCTCTCCGCAATTATCACAAAAAATATGAATGGATAGTGAAATTATTAGGCTAGGTATAGTAGCTCATAGTTTTGATTGTTTTGATTCGGTTGTGTTGAATTAGAAGGAGCAAAACATTTTGGGGCAAAGGAGATTAGGTCAAAATTTGCGGGGTGTTTTATGGGGCAAGGTAGGCACAGTGATTTTGGATTTCAATGGGTGAAATGATCAAGACATGTGAGGAGTTAGAAAGAGCATGGTGAAATCATGGGCTCTTTCAAAACTAAAGAAATTACAGGCTGTGAATGTCTACCCAAAACATAGCATAAAATTATGGATTATGTTCATCAAACTTGAAAACATTCACTTAATAATAATGAAATGATGGAGAAACTTAACAATACATTTCAACAAATGAAAAAAAAAGGATAAATTGAACTAAACACCATGCCACAAGGATCCCATAAAAATAGTTGCAAATTTGATTAATATTCCTGCTCAGAATTGATACAAAGTGTGTCTCTTCAAAGGCCAAGCATCCAACTGAGTCCAACCCTTACTAATGAGAAAGAAGAAGGTATAGACCTCAAAAAAACTCATCATAGCCTCAGGGGGTTGAATCCATGAGATGCATATGAGTTTCCACCAAATGCTGAACAAGAATCCGAAGACTAGGAAGACCCAACAACTTGCCTCTAAAAGAGAGGAAACTGAATCATTTAACCTCTAGAGGACTCAAGCTAATGAATATACCTATAGTAAACTAATCCCCATCATAATTAAATTCATATTTATCAATTACATTAGTGAAAACCCCAAATATTGAGGTAAAACTGAAAAATTACATAAAAAATAGAGAAAACTCCAAAACAGGCAGAATTTGTCCTATGCGTAGCGCCAAGGAGGAAAACATAGCCCTTCTTACGGGTCATTTTTGAAGGACTTACCGATGTCCAAATTGAGCTCATGATAGCTCATTGTAAAGCTTGTCCTGTATAATTTCTATATATACTTTTTTTTTCTAATTTGGAGTTGTTTTGACTCCTCAAAAGTGAAATCTCCTAAGACCACCTCTATGCACAGCGCCACCCTGAAAAAGAGGTAGAAACATGATTTTTTGGGTGTTTTTGGCCCTTTTGACTGACCAGTTTTGCTCCAAATGCTTAGAAAAAGTATAGGGGGCATGTCCTCATCATTATGAACCCAATTATTTCTTCCATTTGTCCATTGGATTCCCCAAAAGAGTGCACAACGCCAGGGCACTGCGCATAGAGCTAGTTTTTTTGTGTTCTTTAAAATTTGCCCAAAAACTCAAAAATTTCCAAAAATTTTCAAAATTGTTCAAAGCTTGTGGGATAGGCCCAAAATCACATGTCAAGTTGAGCTAAGGAAGCATCAAGGAGTATCTTGAGTTTGTCACCTCCTTTCTTGCCCTTCCGAATCTTCTTCAGTTTATCCTTCATCTATTTAACCTTGATATTGCAAATTTTGTTCTGGGTCTGATAGTGATGGGCCATGTGCCTGAGCATCTGATTGTCTCTGTTGGCCTTCATTAGAAGCTTCTCCAAGTGAATGTTGAATCTCTCAAGTCACACTTCTCTGTTATCTTCAATCTCCTTTGCCAATTGCTAGTCAAAACTCAGACTTTGGGCTTCTTGCTTTTCTTTCTCCAATGCTCTTTTGAGGCCTCTTGTCTTTGGCCTTTTCATGATGTTTTCAGTCTCCCTTGTGTGGCCTTCTCTTTTGTGAACTATCATCTTCCTAAAACTCATCATCACTATGTTCCTCCTCTCTGTAATCTCTGTCCTCTCTCTCCATGCTTATTTCTTTGGCACTTTGGAAACCCTAGGGGAGAGGAAAGAAAAGGGAGAGTGAGTGAGAGAGTGAAGGGAATGGGAGCAGGGAAGGAAATGATGAAATAAGGGCTTTATGGGATAGGGATAGGCCAAAAAATTAATGGAGATGGGGAAAAATGTTATGAAACCTTGTGAGGTGATGGGAGGTGAAAATATTAAGGGAGATGAAGATTAAAATTAAATTACAGGTCAAAGGTAGGGGGAAATCTAGGAAAAATAGTGAGATTCCTAGAAATTAGGGCTTTTATGGAAAAGGGTGTAGGGACTTAGGGATGAGGATGTAGGGGTAGGTTTAGTGTCTTTAGAGGTATAGGGTGATGTAGTAGGGTTTAGGGACAATCAATTGGGACAAGGAGGGTTTTGGTAAGTTTGTGAGGGGGATGGGGATTTTGGGAGAGGCAAAGGAAAACTAGGGTTTCTTTGTAATTTTTTCCAACATAAAACTCACACACAAGCATAAAATGGTGAAAGAGGGAATTATAAGGGCTCACTTAATTGTTTTGGAGATGAATGAGCAATCTTGAGGTGTTTGGAGAATTTTGGGAGGGTTTTGGCCCTGTGCACAGCACCTTACCTAGGTTCGCAGTGCCCTCTCTCTATGCCCAATGCTGTGTAAATTTGCACTGTGAAACTTCTCTATGCGCAACACCTCACCGTTATGCGCAATGCAATCTTGAAGGAAAATTTTTAAGGCCTTCCCGGAGTCCACATTGGGTGCATGATGGCTCGTTGGAACTATATTTCTCTTGGCTACACAATGGACCTATCAACCACTGAAAATGATTAAGTATAGCCCCTCAAAAATCAATTCTCCCAAGATTGGTCAAAAAGTGCAGAATGGTGGTGCAAAAATGAAGTGTGCTCTTGCAGGAAAGTTTTAGAGGCCTTTATAAACTCCAAATGGAGCTCATGATATCTCATTGGAAATATATTCCAGTATAGCTGTCATTTGACTTATCAAGAAAGTCATTTGGACAATATAGCTAGGAAAAAAATTGTTTTTCCCAAGGTCACTCTAGGAGTGAAGAAAATCTCCTATGGCACCTATATTTTTGACATTTATCCCAAACCATGACACCTGTGTAAAAAATGAAGGATAATTTTTTTCTTTGACCTATTATGGAAAAAAACCTCTCTCACGTTTGTCAAATTCATCTCTATTTGGTCATAAACATAGTTTGAAGTAAAACTAGCCACATGAGTGGCAAATGGCTTGACTCTTGGAATGATTTCCTGGAAAATGTTGGAGACATGATGTTAATGAGTTTAGATTGACCTCATACTAACTGATATGAAATACCTTATACCTCCTCTACCCATATGTCTTTGATTCCATAGCAAACCCTAGCTCAGTGGGAGAGGAAATTAGGGTTTAGTGCTTGTGGAAAATGATGACTTAGGCACCCTTGGAAAAAGACAACTCCCTTTGACATTTGATCAATTGCTGAAGTAGAAAATTTTTGTATTTTAAACTTGATGTGTTGGCATGTGGAAATCTAAGTTAGCAGCCTACGGAGACTGAGTACTTATTACATTTTAACTAACATACAATTACATGAATAAAATAAAATTACATCTTGGAATGAAACTCACACTTGAAATCAAATTACAACTTTGGAAACCATCTTGGAGATCATCTTTACATGGTAAAGAGACATTATTGGGATCACTCTCACACCTTTTTCTAACATTATGAGACAGAATGGTGCATTTTTGGACTTTGAAGAATGAAACTTATTGACCTAATGGGACCTTGAATGACCTGATTCCATGGTTGACTTTGACTGACATAAGACATAGTGAGATAATCTTTTCAAAAGTGTTTTTTATGTTCAGCAAGACATGAAGGTGGGCCAGCAAATGATAATTTTTGAGGGAGAGTGAGACTTTATGAGTAGGGCTACCATCAGTGAATCATATTTTTACATGACCTAATGGAATGATAAAAAAAATATTTGAGTGGGACACCTGAAATGAATATGAAAAGAGTGAATTTGATCACTGATGGAAGAATGCATATTCTGACACTAACATTGGCTCCAGCTGGGGATGGTAGCTCCTTGGAGGTGCCAAGAACACCATAGACCAAGTGCCTATCCAGGTTATGGAGTCAAAAGCTAAAGACTAACTAGATACTGAAAAGTTGACTCCATAAACTGACTCAAGATTGACTGAAAAATATGCTCGGAATTGAGCTTATTCAACAAAACCTACTCTAACTGATCCATTCATCACTTGATCAAGTGAAATGGAACCAATGAAACCATGTAAGCATTCTAGCTGTTGTTTGAATTTTTCACCAGTGCTTGCTTATGAGCAAGAAGTAAGAACTACTGAAAGGAAACTCCTATGGAAACTTGTCAACAGATCGAATCTTGATGAAATTGCAAAGCACGAGCCCACTGAATGACCTCAAGAATGCTGCGAGAGGATCTTCATAGGAATACATATTGATTTCCATCCCATATAATACATTACTACTCTTCTCTAGGTAGTCTTTGTACCTTGGTTTTAAAATTTTCCTAACATCTATGCTTTCTTTATTTGATGACTGCAGCAAGTTGAAAAAAGGATCCTAAAAATCATGAATGACTCATTTTTCTTGATGATCATCAACAAAACAAGATTCTTCTTCATTACTCTCCTAATATGACTACAAATCTTGGTATGAGATTTGTAATGAAACACGTGCTAAACAAAATAATGAAGTCGGCTGTCGGATCAAGTTTATATCAACATTCTTTTCAGGCTCACAGTTAACTAATGGAGAAGGAATTTTACTGCAGATATCATCTAACACATCAGCTATTGGGTCATGAAAAAGTTGAAAAGACTGCTGAAACATATCCAGCGGTTTCAATGAGACTACGTGACACTCTATAGGCTACTCATCCTTTTCTTTGGAGATATTATGAAAAATTTTCTTTAAAAATTGAAATACTTCAAGACATAGTGGTACAGAATCATCTTGCATCATTTGATCATGTGTTTCAACTTCGAAGCCCTCATCTACAACTTGAAATTCAATGGAATTCGATGGTTGCAAATCTGGAGCTAAGGAGGATTCTATGTCGCAAATGATTTTCTCAACCAATTCTGGAGAATGTTCATCATTTATTGTGTTGACCGCTCGCTTATCTGCTTTTTTATAGTTTTCTTTCATTTTTCAAATGAGGGGAAACACAAGGGTAAGGAGCTATGATAAAAAATTTGAATATCCTCTTGACTGTGAAGATCAAAACTCAATGAGTGCTGATTTCTGATCACATGAAAGTTATCTCCGATGAACTGAAATGAAGTAAAACAAAGAGGCAAAGATCCTTCACTTACTTCCAAATTTTCTAGACTTTCCTCATCACTGTCATAGCTGATAAGCATTGTTTGATCACTATTTTTGAGCTGCTGAAATTGAAATTCCTCTTCCCACAAACCAACTGTTGATTGCTCTGCAAGATTAGCTTATGTTTGGAGAATATAATCACCATAATATTAATAAAACTTTGGCAAATCATCAATATAAGTAATGTCACCAATCATACACATTATATTATCATATTTTTTCTCCTCGGATTGATTTACAAATCCATTTTTTGATCTATGGCAGCTAGGATTAGCAGGAAATTTTTTAAGGCTTGCAATATCTTCTTTTTCTAGGATAAGTGGGTCATGATGATCTTGAATGGAAAATACATCTCTCATGGTGATCCTTTGCATCATTTCCTCTATTATACTTACCAAAATGTCGAGCTTTATCTCTGAATATGTCAGGTGCTCTGTAATTTTCTTCTTCTCTTCTTCCTTCAGCTTTTCCCTTCTGATCAACAGATTAGCCTCTAGATCTACTGCACTGTTCTGCATCTCTTCAATGTTGCAAGGTTCCTTTCTCTCAGTTGAAACTCCATTTCTGGATCAAAGGCATCCAGGTAAGGTAAAAGAGCTGAGCCAGGAGGGGGTCTTATATCAGCAAGTATCGAATAATAGACTTGATTTAATCTGGCAGAAAAGTGTTGTACTATCCCCCCTAGCTGTATTTTGAGCTGGTCATACTCTTCTAGAGTTAGGAAAGGGTTTTTTTTTACAACCCACCTATCGAGAAAAAATTTGACGAACTGCAGGAAATCTGAGATGCTCACACCAGGCAAGTTTTTGAACCAACTCTTTACTTTTCCTTGAAAAGAAAGAGCAAATAGCCTGATATTGACATCCTCTTTGTCAACGTCAAAAAGGTCTAGGAAAGTCTCAAAATTTTTTATGTCTCTCAACAATGATGTTTTCATATTCACCATCAAACCTCGATAGATATAGGTAATGATTTTTAGGGAAAGCATGGAGTATAGGAGGTAAGATGAGTGGTTTGTATCGATCTGGAATTTTACAAGGTGTAAGAGTATCTACATAAGTTGTAGGATAAGTATTTATCTCTTTAGGCTCATCAATTTGAAGATGGTCATCATAAGATTTAGAAAAAGGATGTGGACCAAGATCAAAGGAAAAATTGGTATTTACACTTTTTGAATAGGTAGAATCAAGATTTTGATCATCTTTTTCATACAAAAAACTTCGAAAAAATTTCAGGATAGTTTCAAGAAAATAAAAGAAGTAATTTACAAGAAATCAGATTAGATCTTGAATACAATTCCACTTTGAATACCTGACCTTTGTGTAATATCCTTCCATTTTCATGCTGGCAAGCTCGATCCTCCAGTGGAGTCTTTACATCAAGTTGGAGTCACCAGGTGAAGAGTTCTGACTTCATATGCATCTGAATGCTGTCCACAATCAGCAATCAGATCTAAACTTTGTCTTTCTTTCCCAGGGAAGATATGCTTTTTTTCTTTCCCTAGTATGGTCGCCAATATGTTATTACTCGGATTGAACCTCAGGCTGAAGAAGGAAATTCTGAGGTAACCACAAACCACACTTAGCCAAGTAGCTAACCCTACTAGGAAAGGAGAGGGCTCTCTCCGTAAAGATCTCAACCAATATGACTGGATAATGAAAGTATTAGGCTAGGTATAGTAGCTCAGGGTTTTGACTTTTTTGATTCAGTTGTGCTGGATCAGAAGGAGCAAAACAATTTAGGGTAAAGGAAATTAGGTCAAAATTTGCAGGGTGTTCTATGGGGCAAGGTAGGAACAGTGATTTAGCACTTTAGGATTTCAATGGGTGAAATGATCAAGAAAGGTGAGGAGTTAGAAAGATCATGGTGAAATCATGGGTTCTTTCTAAACTGAACAAATTACAGGCTGTGAATGTCTACCCAAAAAATATCATAAAATTATGGATTATGTTCATCAAACTTGAAAAAATTCACTTCATAGCAATGAAATGATAGAGAAACTTAACAATGCTTTTCAACAAATGAAAAAAAAGGAGAAACTGAACTAAACATCATACCACAGGGATCCCATAAAAATAGCTGCAAATTTTATTAATATTCCTGCTCAGAACTGATACAAAGTGTGTCTCTTCAAAGGCCAAGCATCCAACTAAATCCAACCCTTAGTAATGAGAAAGAAGAAGAAGATATAGACCTCAAAACAGCTCATCCTAACCTTAGAGGGTCAAATCCATGAGATGAGGATCAGTTTCCACCAAATGCTGAACAAGAACCTGAAGACTAGGAAGACCCAACAACTTGCCTCTAAAACAGAGGAAACTGATTCATTTGACGTCTAGAGGACTCAAGGTAATGAATCTACCTATAGTAAACTAATCCCAATCATAATTACATTCATGTTTATCAATTAATTTAGTGAAAAACCCAACTAGTGAGGTAAAACTCAAATATTACGTAAAAAATAAAGAAAACTCCAAAACAGGCATAATTTGTCCTATGTGCAGCGCCAAGGAGGAAAACATAGCCCTTGTTGCAGGTCACTTTTGAAGGACTTCCTGATGCCCAAATTGAGCTCATGTTAGCTCACTGGAAATATTGTCTTGTCTACTTTCCAGATATTCTTTTGGTTTCCAATTTGTATCTTTTTTAAATCCTCAAACATGAAATCTCCTAAGACTGCCTCTATGCGCAGCGCCACCCTGAAAAAGAGGTAGAAACATGATTTTTTGGGTGTTTTTGGCCCTTTTTCCTGATCAGTTTGGTTCAAATTCTTAGAAAAATTAAATGGGGAATGTCCTCATCATTATGAACCCACTTATGTCTTCCATTTGTCCATTGGATGTCCCGAAAGAGTGCACAGTGCCAAGGCGCTGCGCATAGAGCTAGTTTTTCTATGTTTTTTAAAATTTGCCCAAAAACTCAAAAATTTCCAAAAATTTTCAAAATTGTTCAAAGCTAGTGGGATAGGCCAAAAATCACATATAAATTTGAGCTAAGGAAGCATTAACAAGTATCTTGAGTTTTTCACCTCCTTTCTTGCCCTTCTGGATCTCCTTCAGTTTATCCTTCATCTGTTTGACCTTGGTATTGGAAATTTTGTTCCGGGTCTTATAGTGATGGGCCATGTGCCTGAGAATTTTATTTTCTCTGTTGGCCTTCATTAGTAGCTTCTGCAAGAGAGTGTTGACTCTCTAAAGCCACAGTTCTATGTTATCTTCAATCTCGTTTTCCAACTACTGGTCAAAACTCAGACTTTGGGCTTCTTGCTTTTCTTTATCCAATGCTCTTTTGAGGCCTCTTGTCTTTGGCCGTTTCCTGATGTTTTCAGCCTCCCTTGTGTTGTCTTCTCTGTTGTGAAATCTCATCTTCCTAAAACTCATCATCACTGTGTTCCTCCTCTTTTTAATCTCTTTCCTCTCTTTCCATGCTTGTTTCTTTGGCACTTTGGAAACCCTAGGGGAGAGGAAAGAAAAGGGAGAGTGAGTGAGGGAGTGAAGGGAATGGGAGTAGGGAAGGAAATGATGAAATGAGGGATTTTTGGGATAGGGATATGGCCACAAAAATTAAGGGAGATGGGGAAAAGAGGTTATGAAACCTTGTGAGGTGATGGAAGGTGAAAATATTAAGGGAGATGAAAATGGAAATTCAATTACAGCTCAAAGGTAGGGGGAAATCTAGGAAAAATAGTGAGATTCCTAGAAATTAGAGCTTTTATGGAAAAGGGTGTAGGGACTTAGGGATGAGGATTTAGGGGTAGGTTTAGTGTCTTTAGAGGTATATGGTGATGTAGTAAGGTTTTGGGACAATCAATTGGGACAAGGAGGATTTTGGGAAGTTTGTGAGGGGGGTGGGGATTTTGGGAGAGGCAAAGGGAAACTAGGGTTTCTTTGTAATTTTTTCCAACATAAAAGTCACACATAAGCATAAAATGGAGAAAGAGGGAATTAAAAGGGCTCACTTGTTTTAGAGATGAAGAAGCAACATTGAGGTGTTTGGAGAAGTTTGGGAGCATTTTGGCCCCGTGCACAACGCCTTACCCAGGTGCGCAACGCCTTCTCTCTATGCGCAACGTTGTGTAAATTTTCTCTATGAAAACTTCTCTATTCGCAGCGCCATATTGAAGGCCACTTTTGAAGGCATTCTTGGAGTCAAAATTGGGTGCATGACAGCTCGTTGGAAATATATTTCTCTTGGCTGCACAATGGACCTATCAAACATTGAAAATAATCAAGTATAGCCCCTCAAAAACTCAATTCTTCCAAAAGTGATCAAAAAGTACAGAATGGGGGTGAAAAAATGAAGTGTGCTCTTGCAGGAAACGTTTGGAGGCCTTCCTCAATTCCTAATGAAGCTCATTATAGCTCATTGGAAATATATTCAAGTCATTGGACACTCCAGCTAGGAAAAAAATTGTTTTTCCCAAGGTCACTCTAGGAACGAAGAAACTCGCCTATGGAACCTGTATTTTTGAAATTTATCCCAAATCATGACACCTGTGTAAAAACTGAAGGTTTTTTTTCTTCTTGGACCTATGATGGACAAAAACCTCTCTCATTTTTGTCAAATTCATCTCTGTTTGGTCAGAAACATAGTTTGAAGTAAAATTGGCCCTATGAGTGGAAAATTGCTTGACTCTTGAAATGATTTGTTGTAAAATGATGGAGACATGATGTTTATGAGTTTGGAATGACCTCATACTTACTGATATGACCTACCTTATGCCTCCTTTTCTCATATGTCTCTGATTCGATAGCAAACCCTATCTCAGTGGGAGAGGAAATTAGGGTTTAGTGCTTGTGGAAAATGATGACTTAGGCACCCTTGGAAAAAGACAACTCCCTTTGACATTTGATTTATTGCTGAAGTAGAAAATTTTTGTATTTTACACTTGATGTGTTGGCTTGTGGAACTCTGAGTTGGCATCCTTGGGAGACTGAGTACTTATTACATTTGAACTGACATAAAATTACATGAATAAAATAAAATTACATCTTGGAGTGAAACTCACACTTGAAATCAAATTACAACTTTGGAAACCATCTTGGAGATCATCTTTACATGGTAAAGAGACATTATTGGGATCACTCCCACACATTTTTCTGACCTTATGAGATGGAATGGTGCATTTTTGGACTTTGAAGAATGAAACCTAATGACCTAATGGGACCTTGAATGACCTGATTCCATGGTTGACTTTGACTGACATAAGACATAGTGAAATAAGATTTTCAAAAGTTTTTTTTATGTTCAACAAGACATGAAGGTGGGCCAGCAAATGATAATTTGTGAGGGAGAGTGAGACTTTATGACTAGGGCTACCATCAATGAATCAATTTTTTACATGACCTAATGGAATGATAAAAAAAATTATGAGTGGGACACCTAAAATGAATATGAAAAGAGTGATTTTGATCATTGATGGAAGAATGCATATTCTGACACTAACATCGGCTCTAGCTGGGGATGGTAGCTCCTTGGAGGTGCCAAGAACACCGTAGAACAAGTGCCTATCCATTGGGTATGGAGTCAAAAGCTAAAGACTAACTAAATACTGAAAACTTTACTGTATAAACTGACTCAAGACTGACTTAAGACTAATTGAAAAATATGCTCAGAATTGAGCTTATTCAACAGAACCTAGTCTACCTGATATATTCATCACTTGATCAAATGAAATGGAACAAAAAATGCAACCATGTAAGCATTCTAGCTGCTGTTTGATTTTTCCTCAAGTGCTTGCTTATGAGCAAGAAGAAAGAACTACTGAAAGGAAACTCCCATGTAAACTTGTCAACAGATCAAATCTTGATGAAATGGCAAAGCACGAGCCCACTGAACGACCTCAAGAATGTTGCGAAAGGATATTCATAGGAATACATATTCATTTCCAGCCCATCTAATATGTTACTGCTCTGCACTAGTTGGTCTTCGTACCGTGGTTTTAAAATTTTCCTAACATCTGTGCTTTCTCTCTTTGATGAAAACAAGAAGTTGATAAAAGGATCCTGAAATCATGAATGACTATTTTTTCTTGATGATCATCAAACAAACAAGAATCTTCTTCATTAATCTCCTGATATGACTGCAAATCTTGGTATGAGCTTTGTAATGAAACACGTGCTAAACAAAACAATGAAGTTGGCTGTTGGATCAAGTTTATATCAATACTCTTTTCAGGCTCATAGTTAGCTAATGGAGAAGAAATTTTACTATAGATATCATCTAACACATCAGCTATTGGGTCATGAAAAATTTGAAAAGACTGCTGAAACATATCCATCGGTTTTAATGAGACTGCATGACATTCTATAGGCTTCTCATCCTCTTCTTTAGAGATATTATGAATTTTTAAAAAAAAAATTGAAATGCTTCAAAAAATAGTGGTACAGAATCATCTTGCATCATTTTATCATGTGGTTAAACTTCCAAACCTTCATCTGCAACCTGACATTCAATGGCATTCGGTCGCTGCAGATCTAGAGCTAAGGAGGATTCTATGTCACAAATTATTTTCTCAACTAATTCATGAGAATTTTCATCATTTATAGTGCTGACCACTTGCTTATCTTCTTGTTTATAGTTTTCTTTTATTTTTTCAAATGAGGAGAAACACAAGGGTAAGAAGCTCTAATAAAAAATTTGATTATCCCCTTGATTGTCAAGATCAAAACTCAATGAGTGCTAATTTATGATCGAAAAAAAGTTATCTTTGATGAACTAAAATGAAGTAAAACAAAGAGGAAAAGCTCCTTCACTTACTTCCAAATTTTCTAGACTTTCCTCATCACTACCATAGATGATATGCATCGGATGATCACTATTTTAAAGCTGCTGAAACTAAACTTCCTCTTCCCACAAACCAACTGCTGATTGCTCTGCAAGATTAGCTTCTGTTTGGAGAATATAATCATCATCATATTGATCAAACTTTGGAAAATAATAAATATAATTAATTTCACCAATCATACACATTATATTATCATATTGTTTCTCCTCAGATTGATCTACAAATCCATTTTCTGATCTATGGTAGTTTGGATTAGCAGGAAATTTTTTAGGGCTTGCAATCTCTTCTTTTTCTAGGATAAGTGGGTCATGATGATCTTGAACGGAAAATACATCTCTCATGGTGATAATTTGCATCATTTCCTCTATTTTAATTACCAAAATGTTGAGCTTTACCTCTGAAGATGTCAGGTTCTCTACAATGTTCTTTTTCTCTTCTTCCTTCAGCTTTGCCCTTTTGATCAACAGATTAGCCTATAGATCTACTGCATTGTTCTGCATCTCTTCAAGTTTTGCAAGGTTCCTTTCTCTTAGCTAAAACTCCATTCCCAGATCAAAGGCATCTAGGTAATGTAAAAGAGGTGAGCCAGGAGGGGGTCTTATATCAACAGGCATTGAATAATAGACTTGATTGAATGTGACAGAAAACTGTTGTACTATATCCCCTAGCTATCTTTTGAGCTGGTCATACTCTTCTAGGATTAGGAAAGGGTTTTGTTTGACCACCCACCTGTTGAGGAAAAATTTGACAAATTGAAAGAAATCTGAGATGCTCACGGTAGGCAAGTTTTTGAACCAGCTCTTGACTTTGCCTTGCAAAGAAAGAGCAAATAGCCTGATACTGACATCCTATTTGTCAACTTCAAAAAGGTCTAGGAAATTCTCAAAATTCTGCATATGTCTCTCAGCAGTGATCTTTTCATATTCACCATCAAACCTCAGCAGATATAGGTAATGATTTTCAGGGAAAGCATGGAGTATAGGAGGTAAGATGAGTGGTTTGTATCGATATGGAATTTTACAAGGTGTAGGAGTATGTACAGAAGTTGTAGGATCATTCTTGATCTCTTTAGGCTCATCAATTTGAAGATTGTCATCATAATATTTAGAAAAAGGATGTGGACCAAGATCAAAAGAAAACTCAGTATTTACACTTTTTGAATAGGTAGAATCAAGATTTTGATCATATTTATCATACAAAAGCTCCGAAAAAATTTCAGGATAGTTTCAGGAAAAGAAAATAAGTAATTGAAAAGAAAGAAAATTAGATCTTGAATAAAATTCCACTTTGAATACCTGAGCTTTGTGTAAGATCCTTCCATTTTACTGTTGGCAAGGTCGACCCTCCAGTGGAGTCTTTACATCAATTTGGAGTTGCCAGGTGAAGAGTTTTGACTTCATATGCATCTGATTGTTGTCCACCATCAGCAATCAGATCTAAAATTTGTCGTTATTTCCTAGGGAAGATATGATATTTTTCTTTCCCTAGTATGGTCGCCAATATGCTATCACTCGGATTGAACCTCAGGCTGAAGAAGGAAATTCCAAGGTAACCACAAACCATGCTTAGCCAAGTAGCTAGCCCTACTAGGCAAGGAGAGGGATATATCTGTAAATATCACAACAAATATGACTGGATAATGAAAGTATTAGGCTAGGTATAGTAGCTCAGGGTTTTGATTATTTTGATTCGGTTGTGCTGGATCAGAAGGAGCAAAACAGTTTGGGGCAAAGGAAATTAGGTCAAAATTTGCAGGGTGTTCTATGGGGCGAGGTAGGCACAGTGATTTAGCACTTTAGGATTTCAATGGGTGAAATTATCAAGACAGGTAAGGATTTAGAAAGAGCATGGTGAAATCATGGGTTCTTTCTAAACTGAAGAAATTACAGGCTATGAATGTCTACCCAAAACAAAGCATAAAATTATGGATTCTGTTCATCAAACTTGAAAGCATGGACTTAATAGAAATGAAATGATGGAGAAAATTCATAATACATTTCAAAAAATGAAAACAAAAGGAGAAAATGAACTAAAAACCATACCACAGGGATCCCATAAAAATGGTTGCAATTTTGATTAATATTCCTGCTGAGAACTGATACAAAGTGTGTCTCTTCAAAGGCCAAGCATCCAATTGAGTCCAACCCTTACTAATGAGAAATAAGAAGAATATATAGACCTCAAAACAACTCATCCTAGCCCCAAGGGTCGAATCCATGAGATGAGGATGAGTTTCCACAAAATGCTGAACAAGAATCTGAAGACTAGGAAGACCCAACAACTTGCCTCTAAAAGAGAGGAAACTGATTCATTTGACATCTAGAGGACTCAAGCTAATGAATATACCTATAGTAAACTAATCCCCATCATAATTACATTCATATTTATCAATTACATCAATGAAAACCCCAACTAGTGAGGTAAAACTCAAAAATTATGTAAAAAACCAAGAAAACTCCAAAACAGGCTAAATTTGTCCTATGTGCAGCGCTAAGGAAGAAACAATAACCCTTCTTACAGGTCACTTTTGAAGGATTTCCCGATGTCCAAATTGAGCTCATGATAGCTCATTGGAAATCCTGTCTTGTATACTTTCCAGATATTACTTTGGTTTCTAATTTGGAGCTGTTTTGTCTCCTCAAAAGTGCAATATTCTAATACTGCCTCTATGTGCAGCGCCACCCTGAAAAGGAGTTAGAAACATGATTTTTTGGGTGTTTTTGGCCCTTTTGCCTGACCAATTTTGCTCCAAATTCTTAGAAAAATAACATGGGGCATGTCTTCATCATTATGAACCCACTGATGTCTTCCATTTGTCCTTTGGATTCCCGAAAAGAGTGTGCAGCGGCAAGGCGCTGTGCATAGAGCTATTTTTTCTATGTTTTTTAAAATTTGCCCAAAAATTAAAAAATTTCCAAATTTTTTCAAAATTGTTCAAATATTGTGGGATAGGCCCGCAATCACATGTAAAGTTGAGCTAAGGAATCATCAACAAGTATCTTGAGTTTTTCACCTCCTTTCTTGCCCTTCTAGATCTCCTTTAGTTTATCCTTCATCTGTTTGACCTTGATATTGCAAATTTTGTTCCGGGTCTGATAGTGATGGGCCATGTGCCTGAGAATATGATTGTTTCTATTGGCCTTCATTATAAGCTTCTTTAAGTGAATGTTGACTCTCTCAAGCCACACTTCTATGTTATCTTCAATATCCTTTGCCAATTGTTGGTCAAAACTCAGAATTTGGGCTTCTTGCTTTTCTTTCTCCAATGCTCTTTTGAGGCCTCTTGTCTCTGGCCTTTTCCTGATGTTTTCATCCTCCATTGTGTGGACTTCTCTGTTGTGAAATATCATCTTCCTCAAATTCCTCATCAATTTGTTCCTCCTCTCTGTAATCACTGTCTTCTCTCTCCATGCTTGTTTCTTTGGCACTTTGGAAACCCTAGGGGAGAGGAAAGAAAAGGGAGAGTGAGTGAGGGAGTGAAGGGAATGGGAGCAGGGAAGGAAATGATGAAATGAGGGCTTTATGGGATAGGGATAGGGCCACAAAAATTAAGGGATATGGGGAAAACGGTTATGAAAACTTGTGAGGTGATGGGAGGTGAAAAGATTAAGGGAGATGAAAATTAAAATTCAATTACAAGTCAAAGGTAGGGGGAAATATAGGAAAAATAGTGAGATTCCTAGAAATTAGGGCTTTTATGGAAAAGGGTGTAGGGAATTAGGGATGAGGATGTAGGGGTAGGTTTAGTGTCTTTAGAGGTATAAGGTTATATAGTAGGGTTTAGGGACAATCATTTGGCACAAGGAGGGTTTTGGGAAGTTTGTGAGGGGGATGGGGATTTTGGGAGAGGCCAAGGAAAACTAGGGTTTATTTGTAATTTTTTCTAACATAAAACTCACACACAAGCTTCAAATGGAGAAAGAGGGATTACAAGGGCTCACGTACTTGTTTTGGAGATGAACTTTGAGGTGTTTGGAGAATTTTGGGAGGGTTTTGGCCCTGTGCGTAGAACCTTATGTAGGTGCACAACACCCTCTCTCTATGCATAGCGCTGTGTGAATTTTCACTATGAAAACTGCTCTATGCGTAGCGCACTGCTCCTATGCACAACGCCTCACCTATATGCACAACGATTTCTTGGGGGCCACTTTTGAAGGCCTTCCCGGAGTCCAAATTGGACGCATGATGGCTTGTTGGAAACATATTTATCTTGGCTACATAATGGACTTATAAAGCATTGAAAATGATCAAGTATAGCCCCTAAAAAATCAATTCTCCCAAGACTAGCCAAAAAGTGCAGAATGGGGGTGAAAAAATGAAGTGTGCTCTTGCAAGGAACTTTTGGAGGCCTTCCTCAACACCAAATTGAGCTCATGATAGCTCATTGGAAATATATTCCTGTGTATTTTTCATTTGACTTATCAAGAAAGTCATTTGGACACTCCAACTAGGAAAAAAATTGTTTTTCCCAAGGTCACTCTAGGAGTGAAGCAACTCTCATATGGCACCTTTATTTTTGACATTTATCCCAAACCATGACACCTGTGTGAAAAATGAAGGATTTTTTTCTTCCTAGACCTATGCTGGACAAAACCTCTCTCAATTTTTTCAAATTCATCTCTATTTGGTTAGAAACATAGTTTGAAGTAAAACTGGCCCTATGAGTGACAAATGGCTTGATGCTTGGAATGATTTCCTGGAAAATGATGGAGACATGATGTTTATGAGTTTGGAATAACCTCATACTTATTGGTATGACCTACCTTATGCATCCTTTGCTCATATGTCTCTGATTCCATAGGAAACCCTAGCTCAGTGGGAGAGGAAATTAGGGTTTAGTGCTTGTGGAAAATGACGACTTAGGCACCCTTGGAAAAAGACAATTCCCTTTGAAATTTGATCAATCGTTGAAGTAGACACTTTTTGTCTTTGACACTTGATGTGTTGGCATGTGGAACTCGGAGTTAGTAGCCTTGGGAGACTGAGTACTTATTACATTTGAACTGACATAAAATTACATGAATAAAATAAAATTACATCTTGGAATGAAACTCACACTTGAAATCAAATTACAACTTTGGAAACCATCTTGGAGATCATCTTTACATGGTAAAGAGACATTATTGGGATCACTCTCACACCTTTTTATGACCTTATGAGATGGAATGGTGCATTTTTGGACTTTGAACAATGAAACCTAATGACCTAATGGGACCTTGAATGACCTGAATCCATGATTGACTTTGGCTGACATAAGAAATAGTGAAATATGCTTTTCAAAATTGTTTTTTATGTTCAACAAGACATGAAGGTGGGCCAGAAAATGATAATTTGTGAGGGAGAGTGAGAATTTATGACTAGGGCTACCATCAGTGAATCAATTTTTTACATGAACTAATGGAATGATAAAAACAATTCTAAGTGGGACACCTAAAATGAATATGAAAAGAGTGATTTTGATCACAGATGGAAAAATGCATATTCAAACACTAACAATTAGTAGGATTTGAATTTTTATAGGAGCATAGTGACTGCTAGAGCTAGGAGAACTTACTTGTCATTTTAATTTCCATATCATGTACTTCAACACTTTTTGAGGTCAATAAGATTTTTTTTGTTACTTTTAACATGAGTGTGTTATAGAGGGATGAGTACCCTTGGGTTAGGTACCAACCAAAGTTATTTAGACTCTCTCCTTTGTACATTTTTAGCATGCATCTTTCCTTTCTATACTCAGTTTAGTAGTATTTCCTTTCTTGGAAGTTTTGTTGATATACAAAGTTTCCTTTGTAGATTTTTCAATCATCTCTCTTGAAAATTGTGATTGTAGGCCTTGTTTTGGCAAGAAAAAAAATGTAGGTTTCCTTTTGATGTAGTAGTTAGATCTTGAATAAAATTGAACTTATCCTTTCCTTTCTAGTTTAATTTTCTGCAATTAATATTGTTAGCATGTTTTAGATGTTTATTTTTCAAGAATGATTAAGATTTTTGGTGTGCAGGTCATACTATTGGTTTGTAGGGCAGAGCACTATAATTTTCACTTTTAGCCCTACCATCAGTACCATGTTTCCATCCTCATCAACTTCAAGCGGTTTGCATATAAAAATTTCAGGACAAATTTGTAGACGTCACTATTTGCATTCCTTCCTTGTGCAATATGGGATCTTGAGGATTAATAGGATTGGAAAGGACTTCCATAACCTTCTCCCAAATTCCAATACCCTTCCTCACCTTCATATCACATTTTAAGCCCTCAGAACGCTCTCGGATTATAACGTAACAGGGAAATATTGTAGCATCTTGTAGCACCACATAGAAACCCTCAAAAGTCGACCAAAATTGCTTTTTTCTATTGATTTTTTCCTCTTAGCCCTTCATAATGTCTCGTAGGCCTTGGAACCAAGCTTGAGGAATATCGGGGACCACTTAGGACCTCTCTTTTCAGCTTTGCAATTTATTTCTACAATTAGGGTTAGTGAATAAATTCTTGAATTTAATAGTACAGGGATAGATTATGTTGTCATTTCTTTAATTTTGTCATTAGAATAGAATCTCCTTTGAATGAAATATATTAGGATTTATTTCATGCTATTTATTTTATGCAGCTAGATTAGGCTAATTTTCTACAATGGGTTATGGTTTTCATTTCAAGCATTTTCATTTCTTGTGATTAGATTAGAATTTCCTTCTATGAAATATTTACATTTCTTACAAGTAGGTGAGAATTTCCTTTTGTTGATGGTATTAGATACCGCAAAAATCCAAGGGGGTATCCATGATGAATATTCCCAGTTATACTTCGTACCATTTGGTGTTCGATTCCTTCTGGAAGTAAGGCTCGATTGCCTTGTGTTATTAGATATTTTCCTTGGCAACGATGGTCAACAAAAGAGAGTAATATACATGTACTTTTAGATGAACAAGTGAGTTTTCCTCATGGAAAGTTCAAACGCAGAATGTATCAATATTATTATACCAAAGAAGAGATAAAAGCGAGCCTTTAAAATAAAAGTAATAATACTAATTTAGTAAAGACACATGAGCATCTAGATATAAATGAATCATTGATCAACTAGTGAAATAGCCACATAGAAGCAACGATTGTTAAAACAAATATCACACACATTCAATAATATAAGTACCAAAACCACTGAAATAGTTCAATTTACTTAATACAAATTAAAACAACATACATCACAAACATTCAAATAATAGTCTTACAATATTTATGACATACACATGAAAGTGTGCTAGCTCAATGAGCTTCGAAGAGTAAGAAATTTTTTTAAGATACATAAGTACAATAAACACCACTAACTCCAATAGTGGAGCGTTAAAGAAACCACTTGCTCCTCCAAAAGAACTATCTTCCTCTCTAATGCCTGCTAGGAAAATCCAAGGTGAAAAGTCCTTTGCATGATCTATGAGGGTGTATATCTAAAAAAATGGGTGAAAATTCACCTCCCTTGTGACTTCTAAACTACCCTCATGATTGTTTGACTTCTCTATGACCTTTTGATTCCTTCTTGACTTTTCACATTCTATAGATGACTCTTGGAATTCCACTTTACATTAAATTTCTCACATATGGAAAATTACATAATTGAGAAATGATGTGGAAAATTATGACTCATATACATATTGACATGACACCTTGACAAGACATGACATAACATTGATGACATGGACTACATGATGATATGGAAATGTCAAGCCATTATTTCTGCTGCTATATTTGTGTCCTCTTGAAATATGGTGCATGTTCTTCCTCTTCCTCCTCCATAAGGCTTGATGGTAGGGAGTCTTCAATATGATATTGATCTCCAGTTTTTATTGCAATATGGTGTCCTTTCTTCTTCGTATTCAATGGAAATCTAGTCTTTGAAGCTACAAAGGTGTCTTTCGACAAAGTATCCCTCTTCATCTCCTTCATCATCATCATGTCATAACAATATATATTTCCCGCAACTAAAATCCACTCATGATAAAAAGAAATCAGTTCGAAAACCCCTAGTATAACATGCTTCATTACAACCAGTAACTGATATGGAATTGGGTGCTGGGATGAGAGGTTGGCTCAAGGATTGCACAATTACACAACTCAGGGGGTCATGGGCTAGGAATGAGGCTTGAGACTGTACATGTATAGTTTAAGAAAGTTGAGGCAAGGTGACTGTGCAGTTGAGGAGATCAAGGAGGCGGGCTTGAGGCTTGAGGCTTGAGGTTGACCACTACACATTTTTGAAGGGACAGAGGCATAGGTATTGAAAAATTGCATAGTTTTGGCGGGAGAAAGGCTTATGGATTGTGAAGTTATGCATTTCATGGGGTTGATATGGAGGCTTTATTCTCGATAATACACAATGTGAAGAAGATGACTGGAAGGCAGCGTTGCGCAGTTTTAGAGCTCAAGGGTCAGGGATGAGCAATGAGATTGTGTAGTGCACAATTTTTAGAAGCAGGATCTGCACATTGTGTAGTTCCAATAGGAAAGGTTTGAGATTGATGGCTGATAATGTGCAATGCGTAGTTTAGGAAGGCTGAGTGAGGTCAAGTTGCTCAGGAAGGAGCCTTTTAGATTTGGCTGTGTGGGACCAGTAAGGCCAAAGTGAATAAGGAAAAAAATTAAGCATGATAAAAAAAATCAAAACAATTAACGACACAACATTGATCACTTATAAAAAAAGAAAAATATAATACCCCCAATGCAACGAAACTGCCACAAATTTCCCCAAGTGCGACACTAAAGGAACAATTTGCGACCATAGTGATGACACTTGTAAGAATGTGCTTGAAACTATGGGAATGATTATAATACATGTCTATATGATAAATAAGACTCATTAACACTAAATTTACCCCTTGAAACAAACCATAACCATGCTTATGTGATATGCGACATTTTTCATGCCAAAAGTGTTGGTGTTATGATGTAATATGTTGTCCTTGATGACAGCCTACTCGATGAGTTGCCTTTTGATAACAACGTATTTGTTGAAGATGTAAAATTGATGTATATTCAAGTTAGTTTAGATGTGACAGAGAAATGAATTCCAGTCAGTGACAGAGGAATGATGAAGGTAAAATGTCAAGATGTATACATAGGTTTGATGAAGGGAACCTAGGTATACATCTAGAATTAGTGTATACGTAGTTTTGGTGAAAAAAAGTCACGTATACACGCGGGTTAAAAGAAGCAAAGTCGCATATGTATTTACACACTCAGTTTATGATACTAGGGGTCCTTACCATGGTATTAGTCCATAGCATTGAGTGCAATAATGATTATTTGATCTCGTTGTTGTCTTGGGGGGTCCTGACCCAGGTTCGAAGGTTAAGGTTTGCCAAAAAACCCCTATACTACTAGCCCTTTCGGTAATCACCTACTTTCGCAGGCCAAGGTCTCACCCGAAGTATTATGGGAGGGTGCTGGAACCAGGTTTCTGTACCCTGGGAGACAGTAGGTAATGAAGGAAGATCGGTATTGCAATGCACAAAGTAGGTTTGTTGCAGGATTTTAACAATATAATCAGTTATTAACCATAACATAGCTATTACCATTCACGGATCTAGTTAGTACATTTTCATCCACGTTCGTATCAGCAATTACCAGCACATAATATTATAAATGTAGTTACAGATACATTCACAGCATAAACAGATAGCACATATGTATTCGCAGCTTAAACAGATACCATAGATTCACATAAAAAATAAACACAATAGATCCAGATAGCACATAGGTACTTCAACTATATTCCGCATACATTAGTATCAAAAAACCTAGTTACAACCCAAAACACTGCTCGCGCACACAGCCTAGTGGGGTCCACACACAACAAGACTGAGGATCTCCGCGCACATAGCCAGCAGGAGTCCTTACCCAAAACAACCCAAAAAAAATCTAACACTTTGCACGTAACATCAATATTAATTCATACCTTTAGAATTCAATTATCCATCTATTTATATCAACATGGCCTAGCTATCATATGGTCTGCAAACCATGGTTTGTGGACCCTAGGTATACCCTTTAACCCATTACAAAACATTGGGGGCTTTGACCCGCCCCAAAACGCCTACACAAGACTAATTAATACCAAAATATACAAAATTCGTAGCTTAGGGAGCCCCTCTCCAACATGCCACCAACACAATCTTGTGACTCGTCTCGAGTCACTGTGGTTGTGGGTTCTCCACCTTCGCCTGCAGCATCCTGATCGCATCAATCAGCTCGGGTAGCACCCCTTCACTCTGCGCAGCAGTGTTCTGAGAAATATCCACCGACTTCTGTGAAGTTGGTCCTTTTGTAGCAGCAGTGACGCTCTCCAAATTCTTCTTTAGTTGCTTCACTGCAATATCGACGTCTTGAGAGAGCTTGAGGGCTTCATCGGCCCAAGGCTTAAGGCGGTTGCTGAGAGCCTTATTTTTATGATGGAGCTCTTCAATGTCATCTCTAAGGTTGTGGCTGGTACGTAGTCATGTCAGTCGTTGAGCAGGGATCAAAGTAGGCATAATGTCTTCTAGCTGCTCAAACTCTTCTTCCTTCTGGTGCAGTTCTTGCTTTATTTCGGGCAGGAGAGGGTTGTGTTGCACTTTGGTCCACAGCTGCATACGGTGTCCAATAGTTCTACACCCTGAGCAATCTGACCCGTAATGACATTAGTGGCCTCTGTAACTAGCACAACTCACTGGGCCCTTATCTCAGGTGGCGTTTCTAGCTGTAACTTGGCCTGCAAGGCCGCAATCTACTGTTCCATCTCCGCCTTGACCGCTTGGATCTCGGTCCTTGAGGCCCTTAGCGCTGCAACTAACTCCTCAATCTTGGCCAGGGGGTGGTAGAAGCCAGGATATCTTCGGTGACGTCTGCGTAGAGCCTACTAATTAGGTGCTTCAACTCTGTCTATTATGTGGCGGAGAGGGTATAGGCGGCCTATGCCTGGGATACCTCAGCAATTTTTTCTTCAATTTTCTGCTTAGCTGTATTGAGCTACTGATGCACTTGATGATATCTATGTTGAATCTCTTCGAATAGGGATGCATGAAGGACCTGCAACGTTTTATGTGGCAGGCGGGCTAGATCCAATTGCACCTCTGCACAGGCCTGGACTTGCACTCCTAAGTCGGGTGGACTCAGCATGAGGGTTGTGCCTGGTAGAGGGCAGAGGCGGCTTTCTGGCGTACTGATTGTTGCGCTGCTTGTGGCTGGGGTCGACCTTGCCTAAATCATACTAGCTTTCAAAGTATCATTCTTGAGATGTAGAGCCCTGAGCTCAGCCTGGAGTGTATCGACCATGGCTTTCTGCTATTCTTCCAGAGCCAACCATTTTCCTTCTGCAGCCAGGGTGACCACATTTGTGATATGCTCTAGGTCCTCTTCTATTAGCGTAACTCCTGTGTCACGTTCTGACCATTGAGCTCGTTGATTCTTCTATGGCCCTTTAACAGGGTCACCTGTCCACTTCTTACCCCAAGGGGAGTCAGCACCTCCTGCATCTAGACCTTCTGTGCCCAGATCCTATTGCAAATCCTTCTACGATGTTAGTTCCATGCCCTTCCTAGTACTCTTTCCCTACTGCGAACCCATCTACGTTTGCGAGTCCAATTCCTTTCCAGTACCCTTACCTTGTCATCCAATTTCTTTGGTGGTGTTGGGGGGGGGGGATACCTTCTTGGTGCTCATCCCTACAGTGTCCTTCATACTTGATTTGAAGCCAAGCTTCCAGTGAGCAGGCTAAGTCGCAATTAGGCGGTCAATTTCCTCATCAGCAACCATGTATGGGAGTGAGACCCATGCTGGATCGTTGCGGCCTCTGATTTGTACATTATGCATGGTTACTTGAAATGCTTCGATGCTCTTGTAATTGTTATAAACTACTGGCAACAAGTGCAACTAGGAGTTGATTGTTTCTGCGATCCCGCTATGAAATAGGACCCAGAATACTTGATTTTCCTCAATACGTTGCGCGTCCTTTGAGTCCCACAAATTTGCGTATCACGCCACGTCACACATGTCTAGCGTGAACTCAGGGAGGACCGAGTCTTCAGGGGCTTCCCATGCGACCAACGCAATGAAAAGCAGTATCTAGGAGTAGCAGAATGCTCGTCCATGATATTGGGCTTCACGTACATTCTCCAGAAATTCGTTGCACAGGAACTGGGACCAATTGTAGTAGACCCCCTTCTTGCAACGGCCAAATAACTAAATTACATATGCAGGGATGGTGGCAACCTAGCATTTGTGCATCATATTGCATGCCAGCATCAAGGTACCCATCTGCACACCGGGGTCGCTGATGGTGCTGATCATGAATCTCTTGGTGTTTTGCTCAACATGGTAGTCCTTAAGCACCTTATCGAAAATATTTTTTTCATACTTCTTGCAGACATGCTCCATAGGGTTCAACCCCTCCATGGGGATACTAGTGATATGGTGAATAAGCATGACATCAATGGGGATGTGATCCTAGATCCATAAGCTACCGTCATGAACCAGGGAAAGAAGTTGGTGCACAAGTTGGTCGGTAATATTGTAGTGGCGAAAGTGAGGCATCCACAACCGGTTTAATAGCCAAGAACAAGCCAACCCGCGTGCCCATGGCATGGGGAATATCTTCAGCCCGTCGTCTTCTAATGCCCTTTCGAGATATAGCTCCAGTGCTAGCTCGGGGAAGGCCTCAAAA
This sequence comes from Pinus albicaulis, assembly GCA_034641835.2. Classification (NCBI taxonomy): domain Eukaryota; kingdom Viridiplantae; phylum Streptophyta; class Pinopsida; order Pinales; family Pinaceae; genus Pinus; species Pinus albicaulis. Next base: position 1,053,132,650 of record CM076572.1, on the reverse strand, counting down.
TTGGCCAGGTCGTGGTCGTCAAATTTTACCTAGTGGAGTCTTCCAAAGGGTTCTCCAATGATGGGGACCTCACCCGGAGTCAGTGGAATTTGCATATAAGTGCGCAAGCCATCAATATTCTTAGGCGTACGTGTTGAGGGCATGTGAGGCCGAACATAGGGCGATAGCCAGTTGATCGGTTCAGCAATCCGGGCCTCTTGAGCAGAAAGAGGTCTCTTCAATGGGTTAGGTGAACGTGCCTGGGGCACCACTCGTGGGGACTTCACATTTCAGGGGGAGGTGTGGGGCTTCACCCTAGCCCATTTCGAAGGTTTTCCCAACCCTTGTGCTTTTTATTTCCCATTTTGTTTCCCCTGGCTTGGCGTGGACATAATCTCCTCAACTTCAAGGTCAACTTCCAGTACTTCCTCAGATTCTTGCTTTGTCGAGGCCATAGTCTGTGAGGATTCAGTAGGATTGGTCGCCGTCATTCTAGCACAAAAGATGAACTCAAGGTTGCTACTATTAGAGGGTGTAGAAAGCCCAAACATTTACAAAGTGCAATAGGCATAAAATCTCGCAAGGCACAAACTCGCAAAGCACAAATTGTTCAAGAGATACAAAACCTTCTTATGTTCTATCCTTCTAATTTTATAGCCTTGGAGATCAATCAACAAGTGGAGGAATCTTATCAGAAACTTACCATCAAGTAAATAGTAAAAAATCTTCAGAAATCGCTTCATTAATTGTCAGCCGCCCGCTCCTTTCAACAGTAAAATTTACTTTTTGCCCAGTTTTACTATTCCAACAGCTATTTCTCGCACCTCCTACACTCCTAGTGTGCCCCTACGCTCCCATCATACCTCTTGCACTCCCAGAGCACCCCTACACTCCTAGTGCACTTCTCTAGGCCTGCAGACCTGCAATCGGCCCCTGTGCATATTCCGCCCCATAGAGCTACTTCGGCCATATAGTCATTTGATTTGGTATGGTTTGAACTAGCTGCCATTGACATATCCTGGTATCATATCGCCGTGCAGGGTAGCTAACTGAAAAAATTCTCCATCAGTGATTTCCTTTACCATATAGGGACCTAGCCAGTGCTGACGGAACTTTCTCGGGTGTTTCGCAAATTGGCTATCGTACAACATGACCAATTCGCCTTCTGCAAATGTATTTTGCTGAATATGTCAATCATGCCATGCCTTATCCCGAGCCTTCTAAACCTGCTAATGGAAATTAGAAATGAAACAATCTTCCTCCAAAGCCATAAGTTGTGCTAAACACTACTCTATGATATTAGGCTCCACCATGTTCGTAAAGGCTGCGATGCACAGGCTAGGCACATGTATTCCATGGGAATAATGGCCTCCTTTCCATAAACCATCTGAAAGGGTGTTTTTCCAGTCAGTTTCTTGCAAGTGGTGCGATAGGCCCAAAGAATTGACAGGATGTGCACGTCCCAGTTGTTGCGATCAACATTACAGAACTTAGTCAGTGCCTGCTCCAGGATTCTATTAAAATATTCTACCGCTCCATTTTCCTGTGGATGATACAATGTACTTTTCGCGTGGTGGATCTGAAATTCTTCAGTCAAAGCCTCTATTGTTTCATTAACAAAATGTGTACCTCTGTTGCTCATCAATATCTTCGGGCAGCCAAACCTAGTCAGATTATGTTCAAAGATAAAGTGCACTGCAGTGTCTATAGTGCAATCCTTCATAGCTTCTGCTTCATCCCATCAAGTCACATAATCAGTCGCAGTGATGTTGTAGCGCGCACCTGTCTTCTTTCTTGGTGGGTTGATGGGCCCAAAAAAATCTATGGCCCATTTGTTAAATTCCTACAGGGCCATCTGCTGTTGCAGGGGAATTTTGTCTATGCACGATGGTCTTCTCGTTCTTTGGAAAGTATCACAAGCTTTGCAATAGTCGTGAGAGTCGCTATGCAGTGTGGGCCACCATAGCCTAGCTCTTAGGATCTTCAACGCCGTCACCCTCCCTGTGTAGTGACCTCCTGCTATGCTCCCATGGGCCTATGCTAAGATGGTGCACCTTTCGTGCTCCAAAAAGTATCTCCACAACACTTCATCAGCTCCCAGCTTATACAGATGGCCTGCAATGATGGTAAAATCTGTTGCGCAGGTTACCAACTCCTTCTTCTATTGTACCGAATACTCTGCAAGTTCCATCCCCGTAGTCAAGAATTGAATGATGTCGGAGAAGTGTGTATCAATTACCTTAATAGAAAATAGTTGCACATTGGGCAACCCTTCCTCCAGTTTGGTTGGTTCCTCACCACTCTCGATTCGGGATAAGTGGTCTGCTTCAGCATTTAGTTTTCCCGGCTTAGCGATGATCTCAAAGTCATACTCTTGAAATAACAATAGCCATCGACAAATTCCACCCCCCAACATAGGCTTATTCACCAGGTACTTCAAATATGAGTGATATGTGAACATCTTGAAGTGCCCACCCAATAGATAATGTTGATATTTCTATAAGGCGTATACCATGGCCAACCCCTCCCGCTCAGTAGTGGAGTAGTTACACTCCGCACTAGAGGGATTTCTACTGGCAAAAAAAATTGGATGGTCAATGTCCCTTTCCCTTGGCTGCATAAGGATAACTCCCAGGGTGATCCTTGAAGTGTCGACATGGACATGAAACACATTCGCCCAATCAGGAAATATGAGGATAGGCGCAGAGACCATATTCTCTTTGACCAGCTCAAAGCTGTTCTAACACTCATCATCCCAAAAAAATGATAAATCCTTCTTCAACAGTTTCTCCATAGGTGTCGTGACCAGTGTGTACCCTTGAATAAAATTCCTGTAGCAGTCTGTGTGTCCAAGGATAGAGCCCAACTATTTCTCAGTTGTAGGGACTGCCAATTTGATGATAATCGTCACCTTGGCAAGGTCAACCATCAGCCCTTACCAACAGACGATGTGACCTAAAAATATCCCAAATGGTAAGAAAAATATGCACTTCTTGATGTTTAGGGAGATCTGGTGCTTTCTACAGGCGTCCAACATCATACAAAGGTTTGAAAAGTGGTTATTTACTAACCCAAATACTTTCCAATCATCAAAATATACCTCCAGGAACTTGTGGATGAATTCCTTGAATACTGCGACCACTACCCACGAAAATATGGTAGGAGCATTCTTGAGCCCAAACGACATGAAAATGTACTAGAAAGATCCCCATTCAGTGGAAAATGTAGTTTTTCTGCGATCCTGATCTGATGGTAGACCGAAAACCCATCCATAAATGAGTATGCTTCCTGCCCCCCCACGCTATTGAGGATTTCATCTGAGAACGATGTAGGAAAGGGATCATGTACGCAGACATCGTTCAATTTGCATAGGTCAACACAGATCCATATCTCTCCTTTAGTCTTTTTCTCCTGAAATACCATAGGACTTACCCAATCTGATTGTTCGATGGGTTTGATGATACCTGCGGCTATCATTTTGTCAAGTTCTTCCCTGAATTTTTGCTTATACTTGGGGTTCAATTCACAAGGGCTCTGCTTCATAGGGTGCACATCTAGTTTTAGGGTGATGCACATGACTCCTAGGTCCCCTGTGATACCTTTGAGTTCTGAAAATTTCATCGGGAATAGGTCTTGGTATTTGGTGAGGAGTTCCATGATTCTTCCCATAGTATCATCATCCTAGTAGTCCCCGATCTTAGCCAGCTTAGGTTTCTCCTTCATCCCAATGTTGACTTCATGCAGCTTCAAAGGCTTAGTGACATCGACGGTCTGTAGCGAAGGTCCAACAACTACGCATTCCCCCTCTGACTTTGGGATAGAGACATTTTGTGGGTCTTCATCACATTATTTTACTGACAGATTGTGAAAGTTGAAAATATCTTGCATTTGTGTCTCCCATGTCGGTGCCCCATGTGCTGCATACGGGCACGATTCATCAAATACCAAGGTATCTATATCCTGTAGAGCCTCGTCGAGTGCCTTCGTTCTGCCTACCAACCTGAACATTCCTACAAACTCATCCTTCAGGGTGTCCAAGTGGCGGGTGCGCTGGTGTAGTTCTGCATCTAAATACCATGCAGTGGGGACTGGCCCCAAGGCATGAATGAACAAGTGGACCCAATCATTCCTAGTTCTTTCGCACCATTCCTCCATCCACACAGAAAAATGTTCATGCGGGTCCCCTAGGCCAAAGAAAGTATTTACGTGTAGGTGAACAGGAGGTTCAAATCATAGGATCATCATCTCATGACACTCTTCCCAATCTTGGAACGTTCCCTTATGTGTGTCCTACCACCTCGCAGGGGTTGCGCGCATGGCTAGATTAAGAGCCGAAATCCATCACTCTCTTGGGACTTTGGCTTCAATTGTTCGCAAAAACTCCTTAATGCTACTAGAACCATCAAAGTAGTGCAGTTCTCTTACCTCTGAGGAAATACCTTTGTGGGATTTTTGTGACCCTGAACCATGTAGGTAAAATCATGATGAGTTACTTGAACTGCGATCTTCCCATTGAATTGACATTAGGGAATTTTGAGTCCTAAAATGGGCACTCTAAGAAAAATGTACAACAAAATAAAAGCTTTTATATAATAATGGATTCAAGATGATGATGTCAACCATGGGGGATGATTTACCATTTTAAATAAAAGGAGTAAAAATATTAAAAATAATAAAATAATAAAAGCTGCTTTTTTCTTAATATTATTTTAACATATAAAATATTTCTCAAATTTCAGTGGGAGTATGCATTGGATGCAAAATTAATTCCTCATCCAAAATTACCCTCCAATATATTCTGATGAACCGCTACATGAAAGAAATGGGAAATACACATAAAAAATGTGATTGTAATCACGTTGTTTTATGTATTTCTCATTTTTCGTGTAGTAGGACCCATCGAAAGTATGCAACATGGGTACTCCTTGGATGGGGAATTAAATTTTGCATCCAATGAGTACTCCCGCTCGAAATTTGAGTAAAAACTTTGGGAGATAAGTTGAAAATCTGAGTTGAAAAAGTAGTTTTTTCATTTTTCCTCTAAAATTTGATGATGTCATCAAAATATTATTTGATTTTTCCACTATTATTTTATAATTTCCTTAGGAGGCCCATTTGAACCTCAAAGTCCTAATGAAACATTAGATTTTCATTTTCCTGGCAAAACACAACATGTTGTAAGTTAATTGTCTTCATCTACGGTTAATTTATAGATGTGATCCACATCCTCTTCTTCACGCACCGGTTCTGTATACCGTTCTCCTTCTGCAGGGTCTAGCGAGACTATCACCCTCGTACCCTCATTCTCAAAGACCATGCTTCTTTTCTTTAGATTGATATTTCCACCCATATCTATAACCCAATCCAGTCCTAGGAGCATAGGGTAAGGGTACGCATTGTCGACAATCTGAATTACTTCAAAGTCGGCTCGTATCTTAATTCCTGCGATATCTACCATAATCTTTGACATCCTCCCCAATGGTATGATTTTTTGTTGGTTTGCCATGTGTAGCTGTATAGTAAACCATTCTAGCTTAGGCTCTCCCATCCACTACCAAGTTTGCTTGGGAAGTACATTTGCATATGACCCCAAGTCCAAGATAACTTGATCCGTTTCATAGTCACCAATCTACGTCATTAGTTTCATTTCCCGACCAGTTCGCTTCTTATGCTTGTAAAGTTTGTTTACATCCTTAACTTCCATGAGAGGTTTATATTTTTCTGCGCAACTATCTATTAGTGCTTGAAGATTTTCTACTACCTTCTGGTTGCACAACAGCTTCATACATGCCTGCAGAAATGGTTTGACCTCGTCGTTCGTTCTTAGGCTTGCTGGAGCCTAGGAAGTAGATGCCTCATCCTTAGTAAAGTCTTTGCGAGCTACGACAAAGGTTTCCTTTTCCTTCTATAGGTCCAAACTTTCTTTCTTGACAACTACTTTCCAGATAAGAGGTTCAGCCATAGCTTTCTCCTTAGCTCCCCCAGTAGCCATGTCACTGCGCATTATGACATTAATACTTGGTCCTTCATCATGTGATTCTGCCTTAACACTCTGCATGTTTTGCGTAGGTGTTTGCTATTTTTCCTGCATTTTTTCTATTAGGATTAGATAGTCTTCAATCACATGGTCCAATTATTGACAATATCGGGAAGATTGTCTCGTAGGGTTCAGATAATCCCTCACAAAGTGCCCTACTTCGCCACAATTGTAACAGATCAATTGTCCTCTTCCTCGACCTGCGCCTCCACCCCTCCCCCCTCCTCTTCCCCTGGCTGGGGAGCCTCCTCTGCTTGAGGGAGATATTAGTGAATAAGGGTCAGCCTACATCCTATATATGTTTCCTCGATAAATCAGTAGGTCATATGTCCGACAGTTCTGTTTGCCATGTTCGACAGATGAGAAAAATCAGCATCATTATTTCTTCAACTCTGGAACATAAGCGGCCAGACGGGGGCAGTGGTTAGTATTGTGCAGTCTAGCTACGCAACAATCAGTGCACCATAAGGGTGGACCACTTGGTCCTGCAGCTTCCCTAGGGCGTAACGGGCGGGGTCCCTTGGCCTACATGTAATCGACCAGTAGAGGGCATTGATCCTTGGTGTGTCCAGAAACCCTACATCTTATGCACCATACATCTGGACTGGCTTCTTTCCCTCACTCCTTATGCAATTTTTGGATTTCGAGATGCATTGCCTGCAGCTATCCTTGGATCTACTGTACTCCCAACTGAGCATCATCTCTTGGCACGACTTCTAACTTCATAGCAATTTCTAAGGCTTTTTCTTGCGAGTCAATGGCTTACTAACCCATAGGTCCGCGTAGGTGAGGCAATAACATAGCGATGAACCATTCCTTGTGTTGTCTAACATCATACAAAAATTCCCCCTCTCTGATCACCTTCTTCAGTCGCTGATCAACCTCCCATACAGACTCAGAGGGCCCTTGTTTGAAATATTTTAGGTCACTCACTATATGAGAGTAGGACTTAGGCTTCCAAAATTGTTGTTTTAGGGAATTCTTGACTTCTTGAATAGTTGGATCTGCATGCTGGCCTACGTACCACATATACCAATCTAAGGCTCTTCCTTCGAAGGTGAGGTCTAAGATGGGCCTCCTAAGGAAATAATAAAATAATAGCCAAACCAATAAAATAATATTTATGATTTTTCAATTCACTTTTTGCACCACAATCCATGTAACCATAGTTAAGTTCAATTCAAAATTTGTACCAAAATAAAATAAATAATAAAATTGTATTGATGTGACTATAAATAAGAATGAGTTTTTCAAGAAAAAATCATTATCATTGAACAACTAATGCATTTGTCCTTTGTACTTAAATAACTTAAAATAAAATATAAATATAAATTTATAAATTCTTAATTATATTATATGTTATTAATTAAAATTTATATTATTTAAATTTTATAATAACATGTAATTAATATACTATATAAAAATAATATAATATAATATAATAAATGTATAGGGATATGCATTGTTTATTTCAAGAAATATGAAATGACAATAATATATTTTTATTCAAAAAGTGTGAAATGACATTTATTATGAGTACTTTACTTTGACTTTAAAAGTACTTAGAGCACTATCATGGTTAACCATGAGTTTTTATCCACCATTGAGAATGTGACAAGTAAGTACCTTTAACTCAAGCAATGCCACCTCAACCATTAGGGATGATGTCATCCCCTAAAATGTGATTGGTTCTCATAAAGTGAATTTTGATTGTACATTTTCCTTAGGAGGCCCATTTTAGACCTCAAAATTCTCCTAATGTCTGCGCAATCCATATCGATTCTGCTACAAACCAGAATCAGTTCATATCTTTGTCTCCTACACCCTTGAAGGTGGGTAGCTTCATGTGTGTGGCCATATATTCTTCTGGGGGTGGCGGAGGTGGCAGAGGTGTGGGGGAGTTCTTGCCCTTATGCTGATTCGAAGGTGGTGTCGCAGGAGGGCTATTTCTTGTGTTCGTAACTGGTTCTCTTAATGGGATGTAAATGGATCTGTCCCCTTCTTGATTGACTCTGTAGTAATTACCACTTCGAGTTGTACTCTCACTTTGATCAGAGTTCATTCATTCGGTGTGGCTGCACAGAATGCCCTTTTTGCACAATAATATTTTGATTAATAATGGAAATTTTTTCAGGAACTTACCTCGGAAACCTTTGAAGAACCTCTGCTCCACATCAGAATAGGATATGAACTGATCGACTTCGAATTCTGTCACAAATCCTCCCAACACGCTATCCACCTAGTGATCTACCGTATGGGTGATGGTATTGTCAGTCCTCTCCAACTATTGAATCAATTCCGGCATCCACTGTGTGACCCATTCATCCTTCCAACATGTCTGGAATTATACGAGCCTGGCTAGCCACTCCCGCAGCTCGTGTGCAATGGTTACAAAGAAAATTTCATATACTTAAGTAAAATTTACGTATTTTTCCACTTCTCAGCTGCCATCTTCATGCTGCGATTCTACTTTACCGAAAATTCCTGAATCTGTCTCTCGAACCAGTCTTCGATCTCTAGCTTCTTAGGCTTCCAATATTCTCGTGGCATTACGTAGTCTCTCTCTCAAAAATCTCTCGGTCCCGGAAAAAAAACCATTTTTTGGCTTGAGGGGTCCTGACCCAAGTTCAAAGGTTAAGGTTTGCCAAGAAACCCCTATACTATTGGCCATTTCGGTAATGACCTACTTTCACAAGCCAAGGTCTCACCCGAAGTAGTATGGGAGGGTGCTAGAACCAAGTTTCCGCACCCTGGGAGAGAGTAGGTAATGAAGGTAGATTGGTATTGCAATGCACAGAGTAGGTCTATCGCAGGCTTTTAACAATATAATCAGTTATTAACCATAATAGATCTATTACAATTCACAGATCTAGTCAGTACCTTCACATCCATGTGCGTATCAACAATTACTAGCACATAATATTATAAATGTAGTTACAAATACATTCACAGCATAAACAGATAACAAAAATGTATTCACAACTTAAACAGATACCATAGATTCGCATCAACAGTAAACACAATAGATCTATATAGCACATAGGTACTTCAACTATATTCCGCATACATTAGTATCCAAAAACCCAGTTAGCCTAGCGGGGTCCGCACACAGTAGGACTAAGGATCTCCGCGCATACAGCCAGCAGGAGTCCTTACCCAAAACAACCCAAAATATATCTAACACTTCGCACGTAACATCAGTCTTAATTCATGCTTACCTTTAGACTCCAATTATCCATCTATTTATATAAACATGGCCTAGCTATCCTATGGTCCCAAAACTGTGGTTTGCAGACCCTAGGTCTACCCTTTGACCCATTACAAAACATTGGGGGCTTTGACCCACCCAGAAACCCCTACACAAGACTAATTAATACCAAAATATACAAAATTTGTAGCTTAGGGAGCCTCGCTCCAACACCTGTCCAAGAATACCACCGACACTTGTGTGGTTTTTGGCTCATGGTATTAGCTAAGGCTCAAACTATATAAGGAGGAGAAGATCATAGTGAAAGTGTGCACATGTGAATGCGAATTGAATGAATACTTCAGTCTGAAGTATATCTACATGGTTTGGGCTATATTTAATAGATAGATCTGATCTTTTGATGCACTCATGAATACAATAATGGATCAGGATCTCTAGACCTGAAATGACTATGTATTTTCATGATCTGTTTAGGAGTTGTTTAGATTTATGGTGTGGCGTATAATTTATGAAGTAAATGATATGATCTGAGCAAGTTTTCTTCTTTGAAGGGTTACACAGTCCTGTAATATTTTCAGATATATGCGCTGGTTCGTCATGGTGAAAGCGCATATACCCACGGGTTCATTTAAGCAAAAGCACTTATGGAAGTTAAGGTTTTTCTAAAGATTGCTGAAGAAAATGTCTCATCATTTCTGCTATGTTTTTGCTATCTGTCAATGAAGTCTTCATGTAGATTTGGAATGTTTAAATATTAGGAATTTGGCTTCTGTGATCCATAAAATTGTGTATAAAATCTTTCGGTAAAAATCACATTCAAGAAGATTTTGTCAATGCGTTTCAAACCAGCTAGTGTGGTTCATCATCAGGACAAGATGAGAAATCTGATCTAGGACACAGTTTAAATAGATAAGAAACTTCGACTAGCCGTTATGGAATAACGGATAATTTGATTGAATAAGGAACTTCAAAGAACAAACTAAAAGTTGAATTATTATTATTGTATTCTATTAATAATTAAAAGATTTAAATATAATGAAATGTTTATATTTAATTAATTAAAAAAAAATAAAAATAAATAAATAAATAAATAAAATATAAATATAAATATAAATAAAATAAAATAAAATAAAATAAAAATAAAATAAAATAAGATAAGATAAAAAATAAATAAATAAATAAATCAAATAAAAATAAAAATATAAAAATAAAATAAAGATAGATAAAAATAAAAAACCAAATAAAAATATAAATAAAATAGATAAATAAAATACAAATAGATAAATGAAAAATAATAATATTCAAAATAAATACTAATGATAAGTAATTAAATAACTAAATAATAATAATAATAAAAAAATAAAAATAAAATAAAATCAAGAACACAAAGGGAAGAATAACACAGAGAATAGAGGAGAGGAAAGGAAATGAAGGAGAACAGAAGGGAAGAAAACCTAAGACTAAGAGTGAAAGGCAGGGATCCAACATCTGCTAAGACTCCACCCATCATCCCTGTTGAGGTTGACTGGCCTCCTTTCGATTTCTAAGGCCTCCCTCAACTTTCTATGGTGGAAATGGTCAATCCTTGCAATAACTTTCGCAGCTTCAATGCAAATGTGATGCTTTGTCTTTTCCGCATGCTTTGTTAATGTAGAGGAGCGAGACCTATTATGCTTCAGGTCAGTGGCATGCTCCTGAATTCTTTGACTAATGGAACAACCAGTCTCACTAATGTAAGGTGTCCCACAGGAGCAAGGAATCAGGTAAACACCCTAACCATCCTTAGGGAAGATTGGGTCCTTAACAGATCTAAGAGAACTTCGAATGGTGTGGAGGGGCCTAAAAGTTGAGGGAAAATTATGTCTCTTTAGGATCCTAGCGATCTTATCAGTCGTTCCTTGGATAAAAGGAAGGTGAACTCCGGATAGCCTATCACAATGTTCCTTCTTGACCCTAGGACCATTTTCAACTTTTTGAAAAGATCTAAGACATTGAACCTTGTTATAACCATTATTAAGGAAAACCTTAAGGAGATGAGATTTCTCATCTTCAAGGTGGTTTTCATCAGCAATTCTAAAGACTCTAGTGGCTAGGGTACTGAGAACCCCTAACTTATGAGCAAGGAAATGGTGATAACTTGCATGTAAATACTGCTCAGTGTGCATCTTCTTTCTAAAAACTTGATGAGTGAAAGAACCATCATCATTTCTAGAAATAATAACATCAAGAAAGGGTAGGCTACCATCCACTTCAAATTCCATGGTAAACTTAATGAAATCAGATTGATCATTAAGATGATGGAAGAAAAGGTCCAAATTCTCTTTTCCATGAGGCCACACCACACAGGTGTCATCAACAAACCTTTTCCAAAGCTTAGGTTGAAACAGGGATGAGGAGAGGGCTCTTGATTTAAAGTCTTCCATAAAAATATTAGCAACAACCGGGGAAAGGGGGGAACCCATGGTCACACCACAAGTTTGTTCAAATAATTCACCCTCGAAACTAAAGAAAGTCAAGGTTAGACAGATCTCCACTAGATGAGCAGCATCAGGGTCTGTGACTCGAGAAAGGACATGAATAGCTTCCTTAATGGGGATACAAGTGTATAAGGAGACCACATCAAAACTAAAAAACCTGTCATCGGGTTCCAACCTGATGGCTTTCAATTCATTAATAAAGGAGGAGGAGTCTTTGACAAAGGAGTAGGTACAACCTACGAGAGGTTTAAGCTTACTGGCCAAAAATTTAGCGAGTAGATAAGTAGGACCACATACGGTGTTGACAGTAGGGCAAAGGGGAGCTCCAACATTATGAATGTTAGGGAGACCATAAATTCTCGGAGTGATGGGGTTAATTTCAATAAGCTTTCTACTACAGGAACCAACCATGCTACTAGATTTAATAGCCATATATACTACTTTAGAAATTTTTTTAAGGGGATTTTTGTTCAAATTCTTGTAGCTCCTGCTATTTAGAAGATGATCCAACATCTTATTATGATAATCCTCTTTGTTTAAAATAACTGTAGCTCCACCCTTATCAGCCTTAAGAACAACAATGTCTTGGTTATTGTTTAAGGATTTAAGAGCCTCAAACTCAAGTTTGCTGATGTTGTTCTTAGGGGGCTTTGCTTTCCTCAAGATCATGGCACAGTCTTGTCTAATAGTGTCTTTAGTAGCATCAGGAAGATCCCTAATCCCATATTCTATATCACAAATAATGTCATGAATAGGGATTTTCTTAGGAGCTAGAGCATAATTAAGACCTTTCTCTAACACACTGTAGACATGCTAATCAAAAGAAAAACTAGAAAGATTAATAACAGTTAAATTTGAAGATTGGATCCTAGGACATCGACTGAAGTAGCGAAAATAGGAGAGCTATCCATTGGAAATCAATAAGAATCAAAGATATCCCCTGTACAGTATCTCATTCGATCGAGCGCCTCCTGACTAGAGAAATCGAACAACAGTTGAACCGGTCTGTGCTGCTGATTCCCAGATGGGACAGGCCTAGATGCTGAAGCCAAATGCACAGATTGAATATTGTTTATGCTACTAGTTGATTATGTATAAATATGATCAGTGACTGGGTGATTGAATATGATGGATGCTGCTAAAAGAATAAGGGTTCTATAAATCTGACAAAGTATGCAGGAATGTCTCTAATATGTTATGAGTCTGGTCAGATCCATAATTTCAGTATATAAATATATATACACAGGTTCATCCACAGGAAAGCGCATATACATGTAGGTTGCAGTAAGTAAAGTAGCGTATACAATTGGTTTTATGAATGATTAGGGTTGAAGGTGATTCTGCGTGTTAATACAGAAGGCCGGGTTTAATGTTGTGATCTAGTTACAATGATCTCACTATTCTATTTATAAGTTGATGGTTATTAGTATTGATCTACAAATTGTGTTGTGTTGAAGCTATTGGATCTAGTGTGAAATTTTATGAAACGTGGTCTATAGTGGTTCTAAGGGTTGAAGCTTTCAGTGTGGAAGTCGAAGCTTCCTACCAGTAGAATCTGGTGATCAGTTTAGGGGGTTATAGCTCCCTTCCAGTAGTGTCTGGTAAATAAGATTAGGGGGTTGGAGCTCCCTTCCAGTAGTAGCTGGAGAAAGAGAGAAGGTTGCAACCTTCTGCAGGTGGGTGCCTACGTACTAATATGAGTCTGCATTAGTACAACATTGTAAGAAATTTTCTATATAATAAATATTAAAGACATAGATGACAACATCGATGTTTTTCTCTCGACTTTGGTTTCCACCTTAAATCCTGGTGTTCATGTGTGATGCCCTTGTATGTTTATTTATTCTATTATTACTACACATATCTGCTGCTTAAATCTCTGATGCATAACTGAGGAACTGGGCTTATTAATGTTTCTGAATATTTATCTGAACATTAAGTTATTTGGGTATACACAAGTTTCATTTAATATAGCTGCGTGCATATGCTAGTTGGACTAATCAAAGTCACGTATAGAAATCAGTAAAGAAAATTAAAATATTGTGTTTCTTGTAAATAATGATTCACCTTGCTAGTGTCCCATGATTTGGAAGATTGGTAGACCAAATGGCAGGGCAACATGGAACCAAGCTTTGGAGTCCGAGGACCTAGCCTCCTGGACTCAGAGAGGGATCTCTTTATTGGGTGCAAAGGATGTGTTCTTTTTGCTCTATGGTTTGATTTTAGGCTAGTTATTAGGTGTAGGGTTTGTTGATTGTTTTGGTTGGGTAAGATGGTAAAATTAAATAGGTGGCATGAGATTTGGTCAAAGCCATTGGGCTATGGAGTCAAATGAAGTCAAGAGTGTCTAAATTATGAAACAGAGTGTGCTGCCGGTCTGATTTAGCAAGGTTAACGGATCCTTAAGGTGATGTATGAGGTGTAGTGAACATTAAGTTTGGAAAAGATGAAGAGGTCTTAAACATATATAGTTTAAAATTTACAATTCATGAGGTAGGGAAAACCATTAAGCTCAATAAACAATAATCTAAACTAATAAACATCCAAGAGAAACATTCCAGTGAAACATAAAAAGCATAAGAGCTTCTAACTTGAGAAATTCACCTTCAGATTTTGGTAAAACACATAAGACAATACAAATAACTAAATTTATGGAGAGGGAACTCCTAAACAACATATATCACATTATTGGGAACTCTGAGACAAGTTTTTAAGCATGGACAAAGGGAAAGATTGAATGAGACCTCTTTGACTTAACCTAACAATCAATATTTCAAAGAAAGGCTTCAAGATAGGGTTTTGAAAACTTCAAATAAGCAGGGAATACCATGAATCATACTTGTAAGCTAGAATACTAACCATACATGAAACAAAAATTTTTTTTGGTGGACCTAAGGAGCAGTCAAGAATTCCTTAAGATGGCCAAAATAGAAAACATCAAAGCTATAACAAATAGGAGGACTGATATGCCTCAAAGAACATGTCTCAATCTATACTTTTATGTTTTATAGTAGCTAAGAAACATGAAACATAATGATAACAAAGGAAACAATAGACAAATTAGGAAGCATCACCAGTCACCAAGCTATGGAATCTTGCAAACAAGCTTCTCCATCATCAAGCCAAACAAGCCATTCATCCACTTCACAAAACCAATTTCTTCTCCAAGCTCATGAAACCATGTATATTGCTCTTCAAGCTCATCAAATGCCAACAAAATACATAGGGGCCTCATGCTCTATTTATGGAGAAAATGAGGGTTAAAACCCTAAATGTGGTAGGAAAATGTCAAATGTAGTCATAAATATCATTTATGGCCAAGAGACCATGCAAGGTCCAAGGCACGTAATATCCCAAGAAATAAATGCTAAAATAACTATTTGCACCTAATTCTAGCTTAATTTTCCTCAAAAAAATCAAAAATATATATTTGCAATAAATGAGTGTGTTTTGTTGACTTTTGGTCCAAAACACACTAGGCAGCCTCTGTGCGTAGTGCCACTTTAACAGAAAGTAGGGTCTCTTGCAGCTGAGTTTTGGACCCCTTCCCGACACCATATTTGGTTATGTGATGGATCGTTGGAAAGCCTGATGAGTCTAATTTACAAAAATTCTTGAGTAGTGCTGAGTGAATTCTATTTACCTATTCAAAAATCAAGTTCCCCAACACTACTCTGTGTGCAGCGTGTGGTTTGAAAATGAGGCAGAAATGTCAAAGTTTTGATGCTTTTTGACCTTTTGAGGGGGTAAAAATGCTCCAATTCATCTGAAAATTGGTGATGAGACTATTGGTGATGTGAGAAATCCAAAAATGAAAACTTTGAGATTTTAGGATTCACCAATTTTGTGCGTAGCACCTAGGGTTTTGCGCATAGAGGGGTCAAAATTTGGAAAAAACAAAAAAATGTCCAATTTGCCTCAAAATTTGTGGAGAAGTCCCTCAAGAGGTCTTGGACACATGTTGAGAAGCCTCAAATAAAACTCCAAGGATTTCATGCACTTTTTCTCTTTTTAGGTCTTCTAGCTCCATGAGGGCCTTCTTTAGTTCAGTACAAGCAAGCATGTTTTTCCTTACATAATGCTTGGTCATTTTATTTTGTAGGGAAAGACCTCTCTTTACCTCCTTGAAATGCTTATGCTCCTCTTTGTAATAGTGGATGAAACGTTGTGCCATATCAAAGTCTCTTTCTCAGTCCTGAAGCTGTGCATCTTTCTCCAAGAGAAGCAATCTAGTGTTCATCTCCTTGTCCCTCATTGTCACTGTCTAGATCAATGAATTGAGACCCTTAAGAAGTACTCTTGATCCTTTTGCTTCTCCTTAACCTTACCTGTTGCTCACCTTTGTCCATATTTTCCTTTCCTTTGTCTTTGTGCTTGATAGCTATAGGAGAGATGGCCCTTTTCCTTTTTGAGGCAAAAAACACATCTCTTTGCCTCCGTGGTAGGTGCATGTGAGAGGAGTGATGAGAGTGCCTTGATCCTTGATGAAGTCACAAGCCTTTTAATATTTGTCATGGCTTTCATGAGTCAATTCATGCTCCATTGGGTCACTGATTTCTTGACCTTTAGCCTCATCATCATCATTGCATTCCTCACTATTTTCTTCACTGTCATCTTGGCTCTCAAACTGATCACTACCCTCCTCACTTGCCTCATTTTGGCTCTGTCCTTCACTAAGGTCTTCTTCTCTATCACTTTCAGCATTGTCAATTTGAGTTCCTTGGTCATTCAGAGGCTGAATTGTGTCATGACAGTCATGAAAATTGTCATAACTGTCATGACTATTTCCTTGCTCATCACTGATTGTCTCATTTGTGCCACTGCCTTGGTCACTGTCTACCCCTTCAAATTCTGTTTCAGCCTCATAATCTTCCTGCTCTTAGTCTTCAATTTCTTTATCCTCTTCCTCTGTTTCTTCATTTTCATTGTCTTCATTCATTTCAACACTTTTTTCACTATCATTGTGCTCACTGTCATGCTCAAACACATCTTCCTCTTGGCTTTCTTGTGCACTCTCTTGTTGACTTTCATCCTTATTACTTTCTCCACTATCCTCTGTGTTTTTATCTTGTTCACTATTAAGGAAGTGACTCATTAGTGTTATCACTGTGACTGTCTTGTTCTAATTCATTGCTGTCTTTGTTTTCAAAACTATCATGTTCATTTTCCTCCTCCATGTCATCATTATCTTCTTCATTAAGCTCTATACTTTCCTCCCTGTTTTCGTCACTTTCTTCATCATCTTTTTGTTCATTATTGCTGCTATCATCATCTATTTCTTTAGCACAACTGTCCTCTTCATTGTTTTCTTCATCAACCTCTGTTTCTACCTCACTGTCCTTTTTATCTCCATTGTCATCTGTTTGATCCTCATTAGAGCTACTGCCACCATCTTCATTTGATGCATTAGGTGAAGAGATAGGAGGTGAGTTTCCTTATGGAGAAGGCATATGTGGAGATGATGGAGGAGTGGAGGTAGGTGGATGTGAAGTGGAAGGAAAATTTTGCTGAATGAAGTCTTGGGGATTTTCAAACACATCATGTGAGATAAAAACTTCCCAAGGGATTCCTTGCTCCTCCAGCTAGTGTAAAAAAATTATCTTAACCAAGGAGTGGTGAAAAAGGCTCTGCATTTGGTGGGCATAACTCCTCTTCTTGATCATTGAAGCAATTTTTTCAATGCTCTAGTAGAGATAGTATGGTAGGTTTAGTAGTTTAACCCTGTTGAAGTGCATTAGAAGCCTTATGTGATATGACTAAACTCTGGAATACCTCCCCTCACAAGTGAAGTTTTTGATAATCTGCCTCATCAGTAGGGCATACCTCTCTAGCAGGTGGGAGAAGGGGAAAACAACCTTGCAACCTTGTTAACAACTAGGTTTGAGATAGGGCTCATAATAGCTCAAGTCCAATTTCTTCTGTTTAAATCGTCTCTCACCAATATCTGGTATTCTTGTGGCTTTAGCAATTGATTCAGATGAGAGTTCAAAATTCACTCCTGCAAGGTTGACTTGGTGGGTTTGTAGGCTGAGGATGAACAACCTAGTCAAGTTTGAGTGGCTTTGGACGAGCTTAACCCTCTCACAAAACTGATAACATCCAACACCTTGAAAACATGCAAGGATCATGGGAGAAGATGTGATTTGAATAGTGTCTAAGGGCTCAAACCTATTAACCCTTGATAGGCCTTTGGTCTTCATCACCGCTGGTATGAATTTCTTCTTCAGACATGGTGACTAGTTTAGCACAGAAGGATTTTTAGCTTAGTGAGGGTCTTTAGGTTTAAGGATGGCAAATGAGTGATGTGAGGGCAAAATTTTGCAAATGAGGGCAAGATGAAACAATTAGGGAGTGTTTTCAGTTTTTAGAAGCAGGTTTGCTGTCACTGAGTGTCTTTACACATATAATAACCTTTCTCTTGGTAATTTCTTGCCCTAGAGGGTCAAATTTTGATTTTTATGGATATTAGGGTTTTTTAAATACCTTCTTGATTTATGAAAAAACTACTTGGAAGGTAAGGAAAAAAACCACCAACCTCACTTTGACTATTGCAAGAGCTTTGGAGGCAAGAAAATTGAATTTAGACCCTTTTTGAGAAACTTAGGCCAAAGATCACCGATGCGTAGCGCCACTTGACTGCCCATTCAGGTCGGGTCGGGCTAGCAGGTCTGTGCATGGTGCCGGGTCGAGTCGGGCCTATCGGAGCACAGTGCCAACGTGTAGTGGGCAGGTCTGGCCATTTTGGGCCTATGTGTAGCGCCTGCTCTAGTGTGTAGCGCCGCCCTCCCAGTGCATAGTGCAGTGTTATTACACTGCTGCTACCTCCTCTGTGCGCAACGCCTGAAATTTTTATTGAAACTCGCACAAAAACTCTCAAAACTTGCTTTCAACGACACTGTCTCTCTTTTGCAATGACAATGCGGTTGAGGGAAAGGGAAAGGAGGCTTTATAGTTTTTTGAAAAAATAAATTTATGAGCCCAAACCCACTTTCCTAAGGTTAATTTCTCTTTTTATTTCTCTCACTGTGCTTTTGGCCTTTTTGGTCCTGTAGGTGGTGTTTTGACATAAGGAAAATGGATTTTTCTTGTGCTGGAGTATCTTGTTGTTCTCCTTGTGCTCACAAACCCTTAAACCAGCTCAAAAAGTGCCCTTTAACCTCTTTTGTAAACGTGAACCTTTTATGATGTTTTAACATTTGTAAACAACATATCTGTGATCATTTGAAATATTTTCCTTTATCTAACATTCTGTCAGGTTTTCTCTCTAAAATAGTGAATAACCTCCTAGTATGAAAACCCTAGCAGCAAGCATCAATAGTCCCTTTAGTTTTTAGGTGGGCCATCATTGTGGAAAAAATTTGGTCTATTTGTCTTTATCAATTTTCCTGTAGGTAGATATTTCGACAGTCTTGCAAAAGTGTCATTTATGGCTAACCTATATCTTGCAGAATATACCTTGATAAAGAAACCATTTTGGAGGCTTTACTGCTCTTAAACCAGCGACATGTTTGTTCCTTTGATCAGTTTGCAAATGATGTATTTCTAGTGAGGGAGGTGAGTTATTTAAACCATTTTTGTGTCTTTTTCTGGCCACTTCCGTTCTTGCAGGTGTCTACACAACTTCTGCCTTTTTGATCACTGTCTCTTTTCGAGTTGGACAACTCATTTTATCAACCATGAACCTAGTCTTGTCATAGCTGCCTCCTTGGGCAATTTTTTCCCTCATGCTTGCCTCCATGGACTATTTGAAATAGCCTCTGACTATTCCTTTGAGAATTCAAACCTGGAACTGATATTTCTAGCCCTTTTTATGATACCCTTTATCATCTTTCTTCCTTTGGTGTAGTGGAGTATAGTGTTTCTTGTCTACCTCTTTTGATCTTCTTTAAAACCTCCGATTTTACCTTTTGATGAGGTGGAGTTAGTGCCTCTTGGCCAAACCCTAGAGGGCAGCTTGAAACCCTCTGAAACCCTCTACTGTTATGAAGGAGGTTCTATGTCATCATTTGACTTGTTTTGTCAATTTTCCCAAACTACTAGGCTTTAGGGCTGCTTAGAAAAAAGTAACTGGTGTTGGCTTCTAAGTTCTCAAAAACTTCTCAAAACTCATTAATCATGTCTAAAGACTTTCAATAGTGCACTTGATAGAGTTTGAGGTGACCTTTGCTCTTGCAACCCTAGTACTAATTTATTGCTTGGTCAAAAACAGTCACAAACCCTGATTTTCATCAAACATATGCTTGATGCTTTCTTCTTTCTATGAATGGTCTTCTGATGATATTTTTCTCTTTTACCTTACCCATTTATAGTCTGATGGCTATTTGATCCTCTTGCAGAAATGTGAGCAAAGGGTAGCTATCTCCTTGCAATATTTGTGCTTTAGGCCAAAAGCCTTTCTGAGTGATCTCTTTTGATCAGTTTGGACCAGATCACCTGTCCTTTACTTATTTGAATGTAGTTTCTTGATACAAAAAAACAGAGTTTGTAGGGCACCAAATCCACCTTATGACTTTGTGAAACCCTAAGTGACCTAGTGGAGGCTTTCTTGGACTTGGCTTTTGGACTGAGACCTAGAATTTGGGACCATCAAGTGTAAGATAGAGTTTATGATAAAAAAATGAATTGAAGATCCAAAATAAAATGTACTTGATTTATCCAAAGAGCCTACAGAGATAGCTTTAGACCATAAGTGTTTGGGAGTATTTTTGAGAGACACAACAAAGCTATTTGATTGGTGGGCTTAGGTAGAAGTGGGGGGTTTTTAGGCAAAACAAAACATAGGATTTGGGTCAAAGGTTACAATATATAGACAAAATGGATGACATGAGTCCCTAATGGGTTGTCTAAGACTGGTAAGCAGGGCTGGACATGATGGAAAGATAAAATAGTGAAAAACTAACTTTAAGGATGATGAAGGCAGTGAGATTTCTAGAACTCACAAAGTTTACGAACTTTGTTTCTAGAAATCTAGGGAAAACATTTTGTCATCTATGAAGGAAAAAATTATTGATGACTAACATGCCCCACCCCTCTCAATATTTTTCCCAACAATTGGTATTGGAGAAAATCCTTCTGAAGCTTAATCGCTAGAAGGAAGATCATCCAAGATGAGAAATCAAGATGGTACAATATCTATCAGACCACCACTCTTTAACGGAAACAATTTAATATTTTGGAAGACAAGAATAATATTGCATCTTCAGTCCCTTGGAGCAGATGTTTGGGAAATTTTTGAAGGTGGTTA
This sequence comes from Pinus albicaulis, assembly GCA_034641835.2. Lineage (NCBI taxonomy): Eukaryota > Viridiplantae > Streptophyta > Pinopsida > Pinales > Pinaceae > Pinus > Pinus albicaulis. The sequence goes on along the minus strand of CM076572.1, from coordinate 1,053,111,705 downwards.
TCAATATCTAGCCGGAGTTCCCACAAATCCAGCAACAAGGAAGAACTATGAAACTAATGAAATAGATGTCAATGCATTATTGGGAAGCTTGATCGAATCAGAATTTTTCAAGGTTATGCAGTTAAATACATCAAAGGAGATATGGGAAAAAATCATTCTGAGCTATGAAGGTGATGCCAAGGTAAAAGTACTAAACTCCAATCTCTTAGAATTCAATATAAAAATATTAGAATGCTTAATGATGAAATTATTGCTAGTTTCTTTTTACATTTTAGATGAGATCGTAAATCGTATGAGAAATCTAGGTGAAGACATAAGAGACACAAATTTAGTAGAGAAAATATTAAGATCTCTAACTCCCAAGTTCGAGTCAAAAGTGTCTGCTATTGAAGAGAAGCAAGATCTACAGACTCTTAATGTTTTTCAACTTCATGGGATCCTAAATGCTTTTGAAATGAGAAAAGGAAGTCTATCTGAAGTCAAAGAAGCTACTTTTAGAGCTACTGCAAAAGGAAAGGACAAGAAAGAACAAAAATAATCAGGGTATGTATCAGAAGAAGATGAGGTAAATTTCATAAAGAAACTTCAGCTTGGCATTGGAAGGTTCAGAGGTAAGCTTCCATTCAAATTTTTTTGCTGTGGAAGAGTTGGCCATTATGCTGCTAAATGTCCCCATAAAGATAATCATGATAAGGGAAAGGATTTAGCAAAAGGTAATACAAGACGATTTGTCAATAGAAAAAGTTACTATACTAATGAAGATAATGATGGCTTGTCAAAAAGTGAAGAAGGAGAATCTGATCAAGATATTAGACTGTTCATGGCATTTGAAAAATACAGTGGTGAGGCTAAAGATAATTTTATGGATGCTTTATAAGAAAATGATTTTCTCAAAGAAATCACTCAACTCAAAATATGCTTGGAAGAGAAAAAATAGCCGTAGATACTCTAAAGAATCAAACCATGGAAAAGGAGAAGCACAATGAGAAATTAGAATGTGAAATAGTAAGTTTAAGAAAGGAACTTGAGAAAGTAAAAATTCTAAATCTTAGATTTACTAAAGGATCTGAAACCTTAATGAAATTATCAAGGTTCTACGCTCTCCTCTTGTGAAGATGGGTCTTGGATATATTGGTGAATATTCTCAGTCAGAAAATTCCTCAGCTACAACTTATCTGAATGTAGAAAAAGCCAATTAGCAAAGCTTCGTCACTCAGCAAAAGAACAAAGAAAATGTCTAGGCAAAGCATGATTATTAAAATTTAAGGATGAAAAATAACATAAATATCAGTCAAACGATAAAAAACTCTAGAAAGTTCTATGATCACAGGAATTTATTCTTTAATGGAAACTATTTCTCATGTCATAATTTTGGTCACAAATCTGCTCAATGTGTTGCATACAAAACCATCATGACTAGAGAAACAAGAAAGAAAATAAATGAGACATGAATAAAGAAGAATACTTATAACAAATTGTCTCCTCTTCAAGACAAAATTGAATGTTAATTTTGCAATAATTTTGGACATGAGGAATCTGAATGCAAGAGAAAAATTTAGCCAACAGAACAAATATTCAGAAGTTCCAAGGTATGGAGAACAAAGGACTTATAGTTTGAAAGTTGCGGTAGAAATTTATTTGCAGAAGGAGAATAAAATCAATGGTATATTGATAGCGGATGTTCAAAATGCATGACAAGTGATAAAGATAAAATTATTTCATCCAATGCATTAGAGAAGGAAAAGAATATTACTTTTGGAAATGACTCTCCTGCTATCATTAAAGGTAAAGGATATGTTTTTCTAAAAGAAAATGTTAAAGCTAACAATGTTATGTACGTTGATGGATTAAAGCATAACTTTAGTCAAATGTATGATCAAGGAAATGAAGTTGTCTTTCGATCAAAATAATGTGTGATTCGTGAACTTGACACAGGAAATACCGTAATAAAAGGAACAAGAGCACCAAGAAATATGTATATATTAAAATGTGACCAAGAGCAATGCTATCTAGGTAAATATACAGAAAAATGGTTATGGCATAGAAGATTGGGACATCTGAGCTTTTCTCAATTAAGAAAATCAAGTAGGCTCAAAGCTGTTTATGATCTACCCAACATCACTTTACCTTAAAGTACCATATGCAAATCATTTAAATTTGGTAAGCAATCCCAGGTTCAATTTAATTCCAGAGAAGGATCAGAAAGTAAGCCTCTTGAACTTATACATATTGATTTATGTGGACATGTAAGGAAAAAGTCACCTTGTTGAGAACAATACTATATCTTATTCATTGATGACTTTTCTAGAATGTGTTAGATATTTTTATTGAAACATAAAGATGAAGCATTTGAAAAATTTAAGGTCTTCAAAGCTTTAGTTGAAAATGAATTAGATCTAAAAATCAAATTTCTTAGATCTGACCGAGGAGGAGAATACATATCAGATGAATTCTTTGATTTATGTGAACAATATGGTATGAAAAGACACTTTTATGTAGCTAGAACTCCACAACAAAATGATGTGGCAGAAAGAATGAATAGAACAGTTCAACAAATGGCTCATGCTATGCTTGATGAATCTGGGACTCCTGACACCTTTTTGGGTGAATTTGATCATACTGCAGTAAATATTCTCAACAAGGCTCATGTTCATGTAAATAGTGATAAAACTCCTTATGAACTATGGTATGGTAATACTCCCACTATGAAGCACTTTAAAGTTTTTTGAAGTAGATGTTATATCAAAAATAATGACGAAAAACTTGGTAAGTTTGAACCTAGAGAAGATGAAGGAATATTTCTTGGTTACTCTTCTAGAATTAAATCATACAAATGCTACAATAAGAGAGTTTAGAATATTGTTGAATGCATTGATGAATCTCTCACAGCTCCGAAAAGGGAAATAACAACCAATGAGGATGATGATGATGAATGTTTTCCCTCATCAAAGAAAAATAATATAGAAGGAGAACCTAATGAAGCACCAAAAGAAGATACATTAGAAAAAGAAAAGGCTCCATCCAGGTATGTTCAAAAGAATAATCCAGAATCTCAAATTTTGGGAGAAAAGGAATCAGGGGTACAAACAAGAATAAATCTTGTAGGATCTCCCAGTTATCTAGCATTTTTATCCACCATTGAACCAAAAAATGTAAATCAAGCTACTAAATATGAATGTTGGATTCAGGCCATGAATGAAGAACTTGATCAAATTGAAAAGAATAATATTCGGGAATTGGTTCCAAGACCTCATGATAAAAATGTTATTGGAACAAACTAGATATTCAAAAAAAAGTTAAATGAAAATGGAGATGTAATTAGAAACAAAGCTAGACTTGTTTGTAAAGGGTATGCTCAACAAGAAGGTATAGAATTTGAAGAAACACTTGCACCAATAGCCAAACTTGAAGCATTAGAATGTTTCTTGCATTTTCAAGTTTTCAACAATTCAAGGTTTATCAAATTGATGTAAAATCTACCTTCCTTAATGGTGATATGGAAGAAGAGGTTTATATAGAACAACCAGAAGGATTCATTATGGGAAATGATAAAAAACTTGTTTGCAAACTTAAAAAGGCCTTATATGGTCTAAAACAAGCTCCACGAGCATGGTACTATCGTCTTGAAAAATATCTTCAACAAAAAGGTTTCACAAAAGGATCTGCAGACAATAACTTATACACAAAAATAAAGAATGATAAACTTTTAATTATTGTTGTTTATGTTGATGGCATCATTTTTGGGAGTAATGAAGAATCCATGAGTCAGAAATTTTTTTCTGTTATGCAACAAGAATTTGAAATTTATTTACTTGGGGAACTAAAATATTTTCTTGGCTTACAAGTGAAACAAGCAAAAGATGGCATCTTTATCTCACAAGAAAAATATCTCAAACAGATCCTAAAGAAGTATGGGATGGAAGATTGCAAAACTATGAGCACTCCAATGGTGGCCGGATGTAACCTCAGTTCTCATAATTATTCTCCCACGGTAAACCAACCAGAGTATAGATCTATGATTGCAAGTCTGCTTTATCTAACATGGACTAGATGAGATATCATGCATGCAGTTGGGATTGTTGGACGATTCCAAGCCAATCCAAAGGAGTCACATCTTCAAGTTGTAAAAATAATATTCAAAAATCTACAAGGAACTCAAGATTTTGGTCTATGGTATCCCAAGAATGCTGATCTTACTCTTCATGCTTACACAGATGCAGACTTGGCTGGAAATGTTGATGACTGGAAAAGCACTAGTGGTGGTGCATTTTATGTGGCCCTGATTAGTATCCTAGTTCAACAAGAAACACATTTCCATTGCCTTATCTTCAACAGAAGCAAAATGTGTGGCTGCCGCATCATGTTGCACAAAAATTATTTGGATGATGCAAACATTACAAGATATTCAAATTAAATTTTCTCCTCCCATCTCCATCCTATGTGATAATACAAGTTCCATCAGTATCTCAAAAAATCATGTTATGCATTCCAAAACCAAGCACATTCATATCAAGTATCACTTTTTATGAGAACAAGTGCTCGAGAAAAAGGTTAAATTGGAGTATGTTCCCTCCAAAGAATAAGTTGCTTGCATATTTAATAAACCTATTCCCAGAGAAGTGTTTGAATATCTCAGACAAAAGCTGGGAGTTGTCTTTGCCTCACTTATTTGATCTATTTGATTTCAGAAGATTAAATTCAGTATGCAGGTTTCGTGATTCATAGTCACGTATATACGCAAGTTTCTTTTTATACAGTCGCGCATGGATATTTATGTCATAAAATCTGTGGGTTAGCCTTCAGAATAATATTTTTCATATATAGTTTGGCTTTGTTGCTCAAGTGTTGATGGGTACAATCCACGGTTCTAGTTTTCAACATACATTTCCTTTCTTTGATATTTATTTTCTTGATGAAGATGCGTTGATGAATTGGTTGTTGAAAATATTTAGGATGCATAGGTTTGGGGGAGCATTAGCCTTGCTAGATATAACACATTGTTGGAATTTTGTTGGTTACTGAAGTTTGTTCGATGATCTCTCTCTATTGATCTCCTTTGGTCTTGGTTATAATCTCATATATGTAATTTGATGAAAGGGTCATGATGAGACCTATGATGTAAATATTGTAATATTCAGTCATATAGGGAATTTTTCAAATTTGTAAACAAACTTGGTTGGGTGCTTGAGTAAAAACTGTAAACCCACTTGGCTAGCTAATTGATGTATGTATGCGTCCTTGGTGATAGGAAATGTTATAGAGTCTTGAAAAATCTGTTTTGAAGCATCAACATGTGTTCAGGGGGAGTTTTGTACCTTAAGAGACAATCCCTTGGTTGTATTAAGGAATCAATGCTTAAGACATTTATACATGTATGTCACCAAATTTTAATATCAATGGTCTTTGCTTAATCACTTTCAGATATGATTTTATTAAACCCTCAATAATCAAATGTAATAAATTCTTTGAAATGCCATTATCTTCTGATATTAGATGGAATGATGAGAATAATATGAAGGAAGGAAGCCCAAATTGATATTGTAATATACCCAAAAGGGAAGATTCAACAATACCTACTAGAATAACGCATCTTTTAGAAGTATGTGCATTGAAATAAATTTGCAGCTCATGGATCCCTTAGATCTAGAGATCTAGCATCTAAATCCAAGAGGAGAGCAAAAAAAAATCCAACTAGGTGAGGTAAACAGACCTCGCACATAGTATGGTTGGAAAACACCCAAGAATGGGGCTGCAGCAATATGCAATGATACTGCAGGAAAATAACACAATTTTACTGAGAAAAAGCAAGAGACAAATAAGAAGGCTCAAAATTCATATATACATCAATAAATCAGATCCATAATGAGGCCCATACAATGTACAACATGATACAGAAGACAAGAATAGAAGAAATTCCTCAAAAAGAGGGGCTGCAACACATGTATTGACTGAAAAATGACTTGAAAACATTATTTTAAAGAGCCACAGTAGCTGTATATTACACTCCAGATCTAGAGTAGATCTGTGTACAAAATATTCGATATTAATTATATCTGTGCACTAGAAGAGCTCCTTTACAAATTCCCCTTGGGGTTTTGAGCCAAACATGAAGCACAAAGAGTAGATCTGAGATCTAAAGTTGCAGATCTGCAGTAATATTCAGAAATTTCTGAACAGAACATGGATCATATGTATAATCCATGGATCACCATAGTGAAGGGCAAAACCCCAACACCAGAGATCTCTCCTCCAAATGTGTGTCAAAACATCCTGCAACTGTACACTTGCAAATAACGCAGTCCTGGAAGGTAAAAATCATTGTAGGCTCTACCACTAGTTTGGCCTGATGCCAAGATCTGAAATTGTAGCTCCAAAGATATAATACTCTCTTGTCAAGGGGATAGAAGGCTTTCCCATTGAAAATAGGCACTAGATTGGCCTAGATCTAAGTAGATATAGCCTCCACTTGCTACAACTTACAAGGACAACCAAACCCTCAACATGATCTGTGTTGTAGTTGGATAATGAGCTTGGCCAAGTGCCTGATAGTGGACAAGATCAGCAAGACTCCTCCAAGAGCTACTCAATGGAAGAGGTGGGATTCCTGATTAGGAACACCCTAGTGCTAAACAACAATATTCTCAGCTAAACAACAAGAGAATGATATATGTCTAAATAGAAAATATATTCAGTAATATACTCAATAAAAAACCTTCTTCTGTTGTCCTCCTCTTCCTTTTATACAATGAAAGTATTGCCAAAACCTAAACCATCTCAATGATTTAGCTCCTTTCACATGTGTAGCCTCCAACTAAAACTGCGTTTGTGTATCTAGACAACACTGTTGATTTGGTCCTAGTTGACTTGTTCAAATGATCCAGCCTCTTTCACACCTAAGTGTGCTTATGTAAATAGCCCCGATTTAGCTTTGTTCACATGTGGCATTGATTTATTTTGCTTATTTGGAGTTTTATCGATCCTCCTTTACAATTTTATTCATGAAATAAAAAAATGAAACAAAATTGTATATTCCCATTAGCTTGGGCTAATTGGGAATATTACATTCCTCCCCTCTAAAATGTTGCTTGTCCTCAAGCAATTGATAGGGTGAGTGTTCCAACACTTCTCCGCCTCTATTGGTGACACCATCAAGGATCAAGCTTTATTCACAAGCTAAGTGTTCAGCAATCCAAACCTCCATGAATTTTTCCTCCAAAGTCATCATGAGATGTACATAATCCAACCCACAAGGAGTCAAGAACTCAACTGAAACAAACATGGCTGAACCAATACTCTCTCTAAAACATGTAGCATAAGGTACATAGAGAGTTTCCATCCCATGTGGTGCATACAAGCTTCCCATCCTCCCTCCATACAATCCCATAAAAATTACAACTATATCATCAAGGTATGGAAGCAAAATTACATATATACAAACATAAATTGGAGCATGAGGAGGTGGGTCATAGTCCCACATATGATACCATCATAGTGCATCTCATGCCTGCATTAGATCAAGGTATGGTAAGTGATTTCCCCACCACTTAATTGCTGCACATGTCATCTCACCATGGCTGAAAATGTGAGATATGTTTGGTGCCTTTGGGAAGCACCCATCATGAAATAAAATCTCCCTTTGCACAACAAGGGAGTGGCCAAATTCAGAAATTTGAGTGGCCCAATTTTTACCATGAGATTTACATGATACATCACTCCTCACTGGAGTCATGGCCTGCATAAAGATGGTGAAAGAATATGTCAAATCAGAAAATGAAACTTGCTTTACATGATCATATTTTTCACCAACAATGTCTCTCATACACATGGAATTGTGCATAGATTTTTATCCTCTTTCAAAAGAAAGAAGAGATGGCTGAAATGACTCTTGCATAGAGTACCTTGGCTGTCCTAACTCCACATAGCTCATGCATTCTTGAAAATGCTGATGTAGCTCTCCTCCAAAGCCTTCCCATTCAAAGCATCTCATGATAGTGTTTTAAATCTTTATAGAATAGGTAGGGCTGAAACAGAACTCTTTGTAGGCCCTTTGTAGCATCCTCTCCTTGAGCTTGGAGGCTCTAGGTAAGAATATCCTATCATGATGATAGATGACTCCCTCATGGAATAGATATCCCTCTTCATGCAGCTGGTCATCAAGCATCATACAAGTGTGAAGATCTTTGGAATAATCCACCAACAGCTGGGATTTCCAATATAGATCTACACTCCCCAACAGTGACAGCACTGATGATGCATCAACAGGAATGTCTGTCATGTTTTTGATCTCCTCTTTGACATCTCCTATGCCAAAGGTACATGTAGGAAGGACACACCTTCCCTTCTTCTCTTCCAACAATGCAGAATCAGAAATGAAGGTGGGTGATGATGATGAAAGAAGAAAATTTCCCTCCTTGTTCTTGCCCAAACCTTCCAGCGTTGTAGCTGTGTCTTTTAATGCTCCCATACCTCCTGGATCTGATTTTGGAGCATCAAGTAGTGAGACATCTTTCACCAAAATTGAATCAGGTGGCCTCCCAGGTGGTCTGCCACTAGATAAGAGTGTCCCCTGCAGAAATCTCATGAGCATAATAGATGGGACAGTGAGGTCCTTGGTTCCACTGTGCAAATCCATCTCTGTTTTCTATGTGGAAGTGTTGTGTGGGGGGTAAGTATGCATGCCTTTGATCATTTGAGGTGCACCACTCTTTTTGTCCACCCATTCCATTTGCAAAGCCTCCCAATCAGTGGTGACTTTCCCCATTGTAATCAACCATTGAACACCCAAAATAACATTGGTGTCTGGTAAGTCAACTACAAAGAAGCGATCCACCAAAGTGTAGGATCCCATGGTGACTGAAAGTGATGGGAAATAATGCATGCATTGAATTGTTCTATGTCCTAGGACCAAAAAAGAGAATCCCTCAAAAGTATCAGTGGGTATTTCCCTCCTTTGCACAACATGGGCATCAATGAAATTGTGGGCAGCCCCACTGTCAATTAATACAAAAACCCTTTGATTCATGATTGAACCTTGAAATCTTAAGGTCAAGTACTTAGGTACTCCTCTCAAGGATGCAGGAGTTCCTCCAATAGGAGAAAGTGATCCATTCCCATCTCCTAATGTTGTTGGATCTCCTTCAATGCTGTGACCCCTTCTTGGTTCATCATCTTCATCTTCTTCAAGATCTGAGAAGACCTCTATATAATGTGCTTTACTAGCAGCACATCTATGTCTAGGTACCCATGGTTCTTGGAAAGTGAAGCATAGCTTCTTCTTTCTTAGATCTCTTAGGACTTCTTCATCAAGAGGCTTCTTGTATGAGCTCTCCTTTGAAGGAGCAACTTTATCTTCCCTTCCTTTAGAAGGAAAAGAGGGCTTGTTCTGAAAGTTTGCCTTTACTTTTGGCAAGGCATATTGAAGGTCTCTAGCCCTCTCAATGGCATCATGCAAGGTAGTGGTCTTGGTATATTTAACCAACCCATGCAGAGGTTCATCTAAGCCATCGGTGAACATGTACACCCTTCTTGCTGTAGAAAAGTCAGGAACCATAACAGATAATCTCAAAAATTCAGAAATATAAGACTCTGTGTTACCCGACTGCTTCAAATTTGCAAGGCTCATGAAAGGTGCTTCTGGATTCTTTCTGTCAAACCTCTCTGCTAGTCTTCTAGTGAACTCATAATAAGTAGTCACATTGGCATGACCCAATGTAGACAAGCGATGGAACCACCAGTTGTGTGCTTCACCTTCAAAGTGCAGCGCTGCAATCTTGATAGCTTCCATCTTAGGGACTTTGTTCAACTGAAAGTAGATATCCAGTTTTTCTACCCATGCTTTGGTAGAACAAGTGGATAACCCATCAAACTTGGGTAAAAATAATCTGCCCATAGAGTGATTTCGATCATGATTTTTAGTAAATCCACCATCTCTATGTTGATGCCTTGGTCTTCTTCTTTTTTACTTTAGGTGAAAAAACTCTTGAAAACTAGGTGGTCCTTGAATATATGATTTTGAGACTCATATTATTAAAATTAGTCTTCAAGGGATGCATGCTCTTGAGACCCTTCATTTTCCACAGCCAAAAAAGTAGGCATGGTAGAGCATTGTGGAGCTTGTGGTTGGTTCACTGGTTGATCATTCCAATGATGAGACATGCTAGAGATTTATCCAAGATTAAATATCTTAGGAGATTCCTTGATTCTATCCATTATCATCTCTTTTATCTCTCTAGCAAGATCTTGTATGGCTTTCAAAAAGGTTTTTGCAAACTCCATCCCATCTTCATCACTTCCAGATTTAGGGGCTTTTCCCTTGTCTTTATCATCATTGGTGTAATCAAATTTCTTCTGTCTTCTTTTTAGATACCTCTTCTCTCTATCAATGAGAGGTTCATATTCTTTTGAAGACATATTGGCTCTTTAAGAAAGAAAATCACAAGATGTGCCAAGATGATTGCTCCGATACCACTATAATATCCCCAAAAGGGAAGATTCAGTAATACCTGCTAGAATAATGCATTTTTCAGAAGTATGTGCATTGAAATGAATTTTCAGCTCATGGATCCCTTAAATCTGGAGATATAGCATCTAAATCCAAGAGGAGAGAGAAAAAAATCAAACTAGGTGAGGCAAACAGACCTCCCACACCTAGTATGGCTGGAAAACACCCAAGAATGGGGCTGCTGCAATATGCAACAATACTGTAGGAAAATAACGTAGTTTTACTGAGAAACAAGAGGAGGAAAATAATAAGGCTCAAAATTCATATATACATCAATAAATTAGATCCATAATGAGGTCCATACAATGTACAACAGGATACAGAAGACAAGAATAGAAGAAATTCCTCAAAAAGAGGGGTTGCAACACATGTATTGACTGCAAAATGGCTTGACAACGTTATTTTAAAGAGCTGCAGTAGCTGTGTATTACACTCTAGATCTAGAGCAGATCTGTGTACAAAATATTAGATCTATATTAGATATGTACACTAGAAGAGCTCCTTTACAAATTCCCCTTGGGGTTTTGAGCAAAACGTGAAACATAAAGAGTAGATCTGAGATCTAAAGTTGCAGATCTGCAGTAATATTCATAAATTTCTAAAGATAAATATAATATTGAGTAGATTAGATCTGAATAGAACATGGATCAGATGTATAATCCATGGATCACCATAGTGAAGGGCAGAACCCCAACACCAGAGATCTCTCCTCCAAATGTGTGTCAAAACACCTTGCAACTGTACACTTGCAAATAATGCAGTCCTGGAAGGTAAATTGCGTTGTAGGCTCTAGCACTGGTTTGGCCTGATGCCAAGATTTGAAATTGCAGCTCCAAATATCTAATACTCTCTTTTCAAGGGGATAGAAGGCTTTCCCACTAAAAAGAGGCACTAGATTGGCCTATAATTGAGTAGATCTAGCCTCCACTTGCTGCAACTTACAAGGACAACCAAACCCTCAAAAGGATCTGCGTTGTAGTTGGAAGATGAGCTTGGAAAAATGCCTAATAGTGGACAATATTAGCAAGACTCCTCCAAGAGCTACTCAATGGAAGATGTGGGATTCCCAATCAGGAACACCCTAGTGCTAAACAACACTATTCTCAGCTAAACAACAAGAGAATGATATATGTCTAAATAGACAATATATTCATAAATATACTCAATCAACAACCTTGTTCTACTGTCCTCCTCTTCCTTTTATAAGATGAAAGTCCTTCCAAACCCTAAACCATCTCAATGATTTAGCTCCTTTCACATGTGTAGCCTCCAAGTAAAACTGTGTTGTGTTTCTAGGAGATTTACTGTATCTAGATAGCGCTGTTGATTTGGTCCTGGTTGACTTGGTCAAATGATCCAGCCTCTTTCACACCTAAGTGTGCTTATGTAAATAGCCCAGATTTAGCTTTGTTCACATGTGGCATTGATTTATTTTACTGATTTGGAGTTTTATTGATCCTCCTTTACAATTTTATTCATGAAATAGAAAAATGAAACAAAATTGTATATTCCCGTTAGCTTGGGCTAATTGGGAATATTACAGTCCTCCCCTCCAAAATGTTTCTTGTCCTCAAGAAAATGATAGGGTGAGTGATGCAACACTTCTCCTCCTCCATTGGTGACACCATCAAGGATCAAGCTTTATTCACAAGCTAAGTGTTCGCCAATCCAAACCTCCATGAATTGTTCCTCCAAAGTCATTATGAGATGTACGTAATCCATCCCATAAGGAGTCAAGAAATCAACTAAAACACACATGGCTGAACCAATACTCTCTCTAAAACATGTAGCATAAGGTAGATAGAGAGTTTCCATCCCATGTGGTGCATACAAGCTTCCCATCCTCCCTCCATACAATCCCATAAAAAGTAAAACTATATCATCAAGGTATGGAAGCAAAGTTACATATATACAAATAGAAATTGGAGCATGAGAAGGTGGGTCATAGTCCCACATATGATACCAGCACAGTGCATCACCTACCTACATCAGATCAAGGTATGGTAAGTGGTTTCCCCACCACTTACTTGCTGCAAATGTCATCTCACCATGGTTGAAAATGTGAGATATGTTTGGTGCCTTTGTGAAGCACCCATCATGAAAGAAAATATCCCTTTGCACAACAAGGGAGTGGCCAAATTTAGAAATTTTAGTGGCCCAATTTTTGCCATGAGATTTACATGATACATCACTCCTCATTGGAGTCATGGCCTGCATAAACATAGTGAAAGAATATGTCAAATCAGAAAATGAAACTTGCTTTACATGATCAGATTTTTCACCAACAATGTCTCTCATTGTAGTGTCCCTTCTTGGTGAGATAGCTTTGATGAAACTTAGAGATGGTGATTTTGATATAATGATATAATATTATGTATGATAGACTTATGTACATGCTTATATGCTATAGACCTGGTTTGGGTCGCTTGGTTGTTGTGTGATTATGATAATATCTATGGTTGTGTGTATAAGAAATGATTTAGGTTAAGAGCATATTTCTCTTTGGGTATCCTATTTTGGAAATAGGTGTATGACATGAATGGTGATTCAGTATTGAGACATAGTGATCCGGATTTATGCAGGAACACAACAGAATAGACATATAACCATAAATACAGAGATGCAGCGGAAATAACACTTCATTTCATTAATATCAAAGAACTGAAATTTGCTTACAGACAGAATGGAAATAAAACTAGCTAGGGCACTGGTAGCTATCTCTGAGAAGAGATGTGGCGGCTACAAGCCTCTAAACTAAGTTATAAAGAGGCTCGAGGGCCTATTTATTATTTATAAACAATGGCAAATCCTAAACATCCAAAACCCTAACCCTAGGAGATGAAGCACCAAAAATATGGGCCTCGTTTGGGTAAATTGGTGTTTCAACTTCCCAGGGGCGTAAATTTGGCATACGATCTCCGTTTGACGCGTACCATACCTCGTTAGAAATATCTATCCGAGGAATAAAAATTTGGGACATAGTGGCTGGAATCCCAAGCCCACCTGAAAGGGGCTATGGCTGATTGAACTGTGGAGAGCCCGATTATAACTATGTTGTACATAGGGGAGGCTCTCATCCCATGTGCGTGGATGATTTGAATTGTACATGCGCAGAATGTGTACAATCATTCTTTTGACGACCTCTGTCTGGCCATCTGTTTGAGGATGGAAAGCTGTGGACTTGGTGAGCTTGGTATCCAACATTGACCAGAGGCTGGACCAAAATGTGATGAGGAACCTGCTATCCCGATCTAATATGATAGACTATGGGATCCCAAAGTGCACCCACACTTGTTCAAAGAAGGGTTTAGAAGTGGCTTCTGCTGTGATATTCTTCTTGTAGGCCACCATAATGGCCATCTTCGAGAATCTGTCGACGACCACAAAAACACAGTCATTTACCTGCTTAGTAGAAGGCAGGCCCGACATGTAATCCATGGAGATGGATTCCCAAGGTCGACTAGGGGTAGGTAGAGGAGTATATAGGCCTTGCTTCTTGATGGTCGGTTTGGCAATAGCACAAGCAGTGCAGGATCTGATGTGCTTCTCGACATCCTTTCGAAGGTTCGGCCAATAGAAATACTTCTGCAGGATTGCTACTATTTTCTCGACCCCGAAATTCCCAGTGACTCGACTGTAGTGTGCTTCCCATATCATCTTGGCACGCTCGCTTGAAGGAACACAAAGGTGTCCCATGTGACATAAAAGTGCATCTTGGAGGTGAAAATTTGGAACTTACGTACCCCCCAAGAGTGCCTTGTAAGTGTGGCCGAATTCTGGGTCACTCTCATAGAGAAGCGGCCAATCAGAAGTCTCGTGCCCACAAGAGTTGAGCACAGTGGTGAGCGCCACGATCGGTGGTCGGCTGAGGCAGTCTGCAACATGATTGGTGCTACCCTTTTTGTACTTGATGTTCAAATGAAACTGTTGCAGATATGTGGACCACTTCTGATGGCGATCATTCTACAACTTCCCTTGTGTCTGTATGAACTGCAGGGGCCGGTGGTCTATGTGGATGATTGTTTCCTTCCCCAAAATGTAATGCTTCCATTGTCGACAAGCTTGCACAATGGAATACATTTCTTTGTCATAAGTGGGATACTTGCGAACTGTGTCAGACAATGTCTCACTATGAAATGCCACTGGATGTCCCTATTGAGTAAGAACTGCCCCAATAGCATAGTCAGAGGCATTTGTCTCGATCTCAAATGGCTGTTGCAAGTCTAGTAACGTGAGCACTGGGGCGGAACAGAGGCAATTTTTCAATTCTGTGAACGCTTTCTGTTGAGGTTCCGACCAAAAGAATTTTGCTTTCGCTCCTCCCTTGGTAACTTGACTCAAGGGCCAAGTGCTATGAGAGAATCCCGACACGAACCTCTGGTAGAAATTAGCAAGACCCAGAAAGCTACAAAGTTCTGTTATAGTGGTTGGGGCTGGCCAATCCCGAATGAATTGGATCTTGGCTGGATCCACATGCACCCCCCTTTCATCAATAATGTATCACCAAATTGGCACACAACTTGTGTTGCCGCAGTGTTTGGAGGACTTGTCGGATGTGGTGAAGGTGCTCTTCCCAAGTCTGGCTAAAGATGAGAATGTCATCCAAGTACACCACTACAAATGAGTTAGTGAATGGTCGCAAGATGTCGTCCATCATCCTCATGGAGGTTGCGGGAGCATTCGTCAACCCGAAAGGCATGACTTGCCATTCGAAAAGGCCTTCCTTGGCTTTGAAGGCAGTCTTCCACACATCGGAGGGTTCAATTGGTACCTGGTGATACCCAGACTTCAGGTCGATCTTGCTGAAATATTTTTCACCTTTGAGTTGGTCCAGAAGGTCATCAATTCGTTGGATTGGGTACCTATTCCAGACAGTGATCTTGTTCAGCACCCGATAGTCAATACACAGTCTCCACGTCCCATCCTTCTTCTGTACCAACACGATCAGGCTCCCACAGGGCGATGAACTTGGTATGATGTGACCTTTCTGCAACAACTCCTGAATCTTCCTCTTGATTTCATCATTCTCTAGAAAAGAGCACCGATAGATCGGTCCATTAGGTAGCGGCGCACCTGGGGTCAGATCAATCAGGTGCTTAACCTGACAGTGCAGAGGAACCCCTGTGGGTGAGGTGAATATGTCCCCGTACTCCTCCACAACCTTATCCATTTGTTGTTGTTGTGTAGAGGAGCCCTGTCTGGAGGTCGTGGCCATAGTCTTCTTCTTGCCCTGGGGGTGGATCATAAGGAAGACGAATTTCCTGGTTTGGGAAATGAGCTTACTACATTGTTTTGCAGTAACCAAAGAGATAGTGGCAGGAGGTGGTACCTCTGGTATCCTGTACAACTTATTTCCCAAAGTAACAATAACAACACGAGTTCAAGACTCATACACAGCATGACGCTTCCACAATTATGGTTGTCCTAATAATACATCAGAAACATCAATAGGAGCAACTTCACACAATACCTCATCCGTGAAGGGCTTGATGCTGTAGGGAAGGCGACACTGCTGGCTGACGCGGAGATCTCGTCCTTGGTGAAGCCACCCGATGGTGTATGGATGTGGGTAAGCTATGGTCGGCAAGCCCAACTGCTTCACAACGTCTGCTGAAATGAGGTTCTTTTGGCTCCCATTGTCGACAATGAACTGTACCAGGGAGCCCTTTACCCACATTTGGGAGTGGAAAAGATGTTCCTCCTCCTCTGGATCTTCCGGTTCCTCCTTCCGCATCTTTGTAGTGGCAAAAGTGGCGTTGGGCTCCGCATCAATAATCTGTTTCCCTTTTTTCATTCCCTTTTTCAGGTTCTGATTCGGAGTGAGAGCATGTATCTAACTCAGAAGCCCTCATCTCGGCCACTAGCGACTGCTTGGCCCGACACTCACTTGTGTTGTGAGTGGAGCTCTTATGGAATTCACACCACTTTCCCGTGTCCTTCTTTGGCTTTGCGGTGTTGTTCTCTTCTTATGGCTTCGACGAGTTGTCTTTAGCTGCCATGCCTTGGCTCTGTCCTTTTTTCTGTGGTTTGGAAGCACCTTTCCCTTGCTTTTGATTCGCAGATCCAAAGTCTCGCTTCTTCTGCTTGAATTTCTGCTCAATCTTGGCAGCATACCGGTATGCGGTACCAAGCGAGGAGATGTCGAGGAACTCCATTTCCTCCTGAATGTATCTGTGCAGACAACTGCGATACTTTAGCACGAGATGTTTCTCTGAATCTTTGATACCCAACTTTGTGTGCAGGGTATGGAATATATTCGTCAGCTCATGCACATCTTGATCCCTTTGTTGTCGCAGCGTGGTCCATTGTATGTACTTGTCCTCATAGCTCCCCACGGGATAGTACTGTTCCTTGACGGCGTCTCGGAAAAAATTCCAAGTTGGTACGGCCGAGAACAGAGAGGGTTCTGTCTGGTCCTTGTTCTCACAGTAGGTTTCCCACCAGTCCTTAACATGGGGGGTAGCTTTGAGGAGTGCAAAAATAATCTTCTCCCGATCTGAAAGGTCATGAACTGAGAAATATCCTTCTAACAGATTCAACCATCTATCTACGACATCTACGTCTATTTGACCCTCAAATATGGGAATGTCAAAATTTACTTGTACCTTAAAAGGAGTCGCGCCTCCAGAGTGGCTGCTGGATGCAGATGCGCCGCCGGTGGGTAGCCATTGAAGGATCTAAGCAAAGTTATCCATCATCACGTTCCTTTGTCTTTCGAGGGCCTCCTCGAGCAATATTTTGATAGGATCTCCTGCTCCCTCATCTTTCTTTTCTTCCCCCATGGGTGTCCGTCGAGGTTTGCGAGGCTGATCTTGCAAAGGTTCCACCAGATCAAGCCTTAGCTCCTTATACCCCGACCTCGTTGGGGACATGCAAAGAAGGATCGAGAAAAAGCAGACCGCTCTGATACCACTGATCCGGATTTATGCAAGAACGCAACAGAATAAACATATAAACATAAATACAGAGATGCAGTGGAAATAACACTTCATTTTATTAATATCAAAGAACTGAAATTTGCTTACAGACAGAATGGAAATAAAACTAGCTAGGGCGCTGGTAGCTATCTCTGAGAAGAGATGTGGCGGCTACAGGCCTCTGAACTGAGTTACAATGAGGATCGAGGGCCTATTTATTATTTATAAATAATGGTAAATCCTAAACATCCAAACCCTAACCCTAGGAGATGAAGTGCCAAAACTATGGGCCCCGTTTGGGTAAATTGGTGTTTCAACTTCCCAGGGGTGTAACTTTGGCATACGATCTCCATTTGACGCGTACCATACCTCGTTAGAAAGATCTATTTGAGGAATAAAAATTTGGAATGAGCAACATCAGTCCATGGACCCATGTTTCTCTCCGTTTTCCCAAAAAACGTCGTTTAGGGCCTCAAAACGGCTCCGGAAGTTCAGGACCCGAAAAACTGTTAAAAATAGTAAACTGTGCCGAAACTGAAAAACTGAAAGAGACAATGGTGGGGCCCCAAGTGGAATAGGCGGGTGACCACCAATATCCACCTGGATCACATTGATCCATGGATGATCATGGTTATGTGGAACATATGGTTAATTATGATTTACGAATGATATATGATATGTATGATTATATGTGCATAATCTCGTACTAAGCATTATGTGGCAGGGGACTTGGTCATTGCCAACAAGGATGCTCAAGTTATAAATGACTGTAGAAGTCATTTCTCCAAGACAAAAATGACTGTGGAAGTCATGCATAATCTTTGGCATAATCTTTGGTAAAATGCGAATAAGTTAATTATGAAATTCATTTGATTTATTTGATCTATGAGATTGTGGTGTATGTAGGTCTTGGAAGAAGACATTACCAATGAACCATCAGATGGGTATGAGCTCACAATCAGTACCTTAAGGTGAAACACGGAGTTTCAAAGAAGAGTAGATGAGAAGCCATGGAAATTAGGGCGCAGAGTCCTAAATCCATGAAATAAAAAGACGTGGAGTCTTGGATATATAATAAAAGGATTAGGGCACGGAGTCCTAAATCCATGAAATATAAAGACATGGAGTCTTGGATCTATAATGAAATGTTTGGGGCGTGGAATCCTGAATATTTAAAAATATCAAGGTGTGGAATCTTGGATCTTTAGAGTAGATCAGGGCGCGGAGTCCTCAATCTACTAAGGCATGGAGATGCATACAATAGGGGTGTGGAATCCCTATTCTCTGGAAGAAAAATAACACTCATGGGCAGCTCACAGATGAATTTCCTTAATAAAATATCATTCCTAACAATTTTGGAGTGACTTTCTAAAAATAGAAAGTCATGTCTACCATTTCAAGTATGAGTTTCCAAAAATAGAAAATCACCTCCAATCAATGGGTAATAAAGTATACATGAAGGAAAATCACTTAACTTATGATTAATCAATTGTAATAGTTCAATTTCGACTTAATCCGCAATATTATCAATATTATTAATATTATTATTATCTTTTATGAGACTATGATATTATTATTATTAAAAGGGAATTATATCTCCTCATTCAGTTCACACCTCTCTCCTTGATGATTCTCATGGCTTTATGTAAATCTCTCTCCCTCTCTCTTTTAATTATACATTACACTCTCTTTTATACACTCATCAAAGAATGGCATATTCCTCTTACACTCATTAAACACATTTCATAAAAGATTCCTCTTACACTCTCTTTAATGTATATGTTACACTCTCCTTAATTGAGGTATGCATACCTCTCCTTAATGGCATGAGTTACACTCTTCTAAATGGAATACAAGGCATGCATATTACTCCTCTTTTATGACAAGAATTTGTTGCTCCTCCTATATATGTGCCTCATGTATTCTCACTTAAGGGGGTGCATGGTGATAGCAAGAGTTGGAGAGATTTGAAAAAAAAATTATGAGAGGGAGGGACTTTGAGAGTAGCCAATTTATTTTGAAATGAATTTGAAATCCCCAAACTAAATTACTAAGTATTTATACATAGTGCAGTTGACCATGAGTGGTATTTGGAGGAATTTAAACTTATCTTCCTCAACTTGCCTTCGCTTTCTCTCTACTGCTATATTTTGGTACTGTTTGTGAG
Organism: Pinus albicaulis; assembly: GCA_034641835.2. Classification (NCBI taxonomy): domain Eukaryota; kingdom Viridiplantae; phylum Streptophyta; class Pinopsida; order Pinales; family Pinaceae; genus Pinus; species Pinus albicaulis. The sequence goes on along the minus strand of CM076572.1, from coordinate 1,053,092,120 downwards.
CTTTTATAGCTCGGGGGTTCTAGGGGGAGTCCTTCTCCTTGGATGTGGTTGGGTGGAAAACTGGATGGTTCAAATGAGTTGGTTAAGGGATCGAAGGTGGATCATATTCTCAACGATTGGAGCTGAATATCTATTCAGGTATAATTTCCATTGTCCTAAAATTATAGTATAGCTTTAGCATAAAATAAAAAGTAGACATTTAAATTTTTGTAAGCATCTAATTTTGGTTTAGGCTTATGTTATCTAGAATATTATTGATTACTTAAAAATGAAGACTAGATTAATCTATATGTATGGATGTTTAGATCTCAATATTGGAGTTATTATTGGTGTAGTTTATGGTACTAATATTGGTATTGTAGCATTTGAGAAAGGAAAGCCAAATATTGTTGAAGGTAATTGCAATAAATAAATTCCAAAGGATTTGGGTAAGTATTTCATTATTTATGGTTTTGTTTCAAGTAATTAGATGCATTTTTTAGAAATGGTTTTAGGATAGTTTACAAAGTGTTTGACAAAATCCGTGAATGAGTAATGTTATTTATGCATGAATAAGTGCTAAGTTGTAGCTTACATTAGAAGTAAGAAAATGGACATGTACCCAAAATATACTTGGAGGAATTACAGAATCAACCCTTAAAAGAAAATGCAAAAATAATGGCAACTAAAATATGGTTTGGAAGATCAAATGCTTGAGGTAAGTTGGAGATAAATTTCAGTTATGGCTTATGTTTCATATTCTTATCAATAATTCAATGTTTTGTTATTAAAGTTGTTGTAATAGTACTATCAGAATTTTGACAGAAAGCCTTAATGGCTGTAGCATTCAGGGCTACCATATGTTTGTTAAATTGTAGCAATTGGTGCAAAAAACTTGTCAAATCATGTCAAATGAATTAGCTTGTGGGTGGTAAAATATTTCAAGAACTCATATGGTGGATTTAGAAATGTGTGATTTCAATGAGCATATCTTAGTAGCATAAATCTGGGTTGTTTTTCCTCATGTAGAGGTGTAGTTGTAAGTTTTCATTCCATATGTTTGACAAAAGTCATAAATGAAACATTTAGGTTATAATTTTTTGTTGTTTTCAAGAATCACATTCCTAGGCGTTTTTAATTCGATTCAGCCCAACATCAGGGGGTATCCGTGCCTAATGGCCATGTAACCCCTGATTTCATTCCAAAAAAATACTTTTCAGAACACAAATCAGAAATTTGGGCGATTTGGCAGATTTCTGCTATGAGTTATGTGCGCCTGTTGTTGAGTCTTTGATGAAAGACTAAGATTATTTAGTCCCTATTTTAAGATGGCAACATTTAAAGTTTCAATTTCTGAATTTTATGAGATAAATATGTTGAAGAATAATCTTAAATTCATTGTTTCTAAGTGTTTGACAAAATGCCTCAATGAATTTTAATTGCATGCTTGCAAAGTGTTTGTCATAAGGGCTCAAGAAGTGTAGAGTGCATGTCTGCAAAGTGTTTGTCAAAAGTCTTGAATGGCTGTAGCTTTTGTGCATATAAATTGTTAGTGTAAAATTCTTAGTTACTGTTGTTTTTATGTTACTATAAATTATAAATAAACTATTTAATGGGTGTAGCTTCCTATGTCTGCAAGTTTTTGGTATGAATGTGAAAATGAATTTAATAATTTGCTGAAGTGTGAATAAGATAGTTATTTCTTGTATTATCTAAAGCTTTCATTAAAAAAGGGCTTGTTGTTGGAAATAATTTTACAGTGACTAATTCTTTAGGATTTTGTGCAAATGAGTATTAGTGATTATGTGACATCTACTTCTCTATCTTATTGATGGTGGGTAAGGTGGGTCCTTACATATGGTATCAGAGTGAGTTACAATGCTAAGGCCTAATGGGCCAACATGCTTACTTGTAGTTTGATGATGTATGAATGTTGATTTTGCATGAAAGTTGAGTTCTTGTATATATTGACTTGGAAGCATATTAGTTATTATTATTATGTCATTTAGAAACTCATGAAAAAAAAAATGCTTTCTTATATTCCTTTATATTTTTGTTAAGACATATTATTAGAAATATGTTAAAATGCTTAAAGACATGCTAGGAAATGATGTGCTTGAGAAAGTTCGAGTTAAACCCAAGTATGTGAATGCCTTGATTGTCAATTGATGAGTGAGGTAGTTGGAGTGCATGCATGGTTGCATATGAGGTAGTTGGAGTGCATGCATGGTTGCATATATGTTTAATGCATCATTTTCAATGTGATATGGGCTTAGTAGCCATCCTTACTAGATGAAATCGTATCTACCAAGAAAAATATTGGGTTAATCTAGACTATAGTATGATGACCTTGGTGTGTATGCTTTGGGAATGAGTAACAAGTGTAAGGTTGAGATTCAATTAACTTGATAATTGAGTACATCATATTAATTTTGAGTCTTTTCGTACCTATACTAATGAAAACTTAACAAAACGCTACCTTGAAGGATGTCACTTTTAACTGTGAATGTAGATTCAAGAGTAATGTATGTGCATTAATTAGATGTGTTAAAATATGATTTGGGAATACATTGTTAATGAGTAAGAATGAAACGCCTCTAATTTATTTGACATGATTTTGTGTATTTTGGGTTGACATTATGCATAAATAACTTTAAATTACTCAAATACTAGGTTGAGGTATGATCTTCCTAATAAACAAGATTCTTAAATGACAAGTGCATGAAGGGTTGTGGAAGTCATTTTAAGGAAAATTTGAAGGTTATGTTTTACTTAAGCTAATGTATGGGTGTGGAATCCATAGTAGCATATATCTATGAGAAAATTTATGGGTGTGGAATCCATACTAACATATATCTATCAGCTAATGTATGGGTGTGGAATCCATACTATCATATATCTATGAGAAAATGTATGGGTGTGGAATCCATACTAGTATATATCTATGAGATAAGTAATGAGGTAGGGTATGGGTGTGGAATCCATACTAAAATATATCTATGAGCTAAGTAATTATTCTGGTTAGAATATTTTGATGGAATGTCATAGACATGATTAAAGAGTGATTATGTGTAATTAAAGTTAAATGTATAGAGATTGGTAACATGAACCTGCTTGAGCTTAAAATCCATTATTTTATTTGTATTACAAAAGAAGATTCTAATATTGGTATACTGAACACCACTAGGTGGTTTAGAATGTTTGGAATAATTGCTTTTGATATATGGAGTTAAGTGTGAACTAGATATCTATCCTCTAGTATTTTAATCCTTTTGTATGTGTCGAATTTAGGTAGAATTAAAATTATTTTCAAATTGTTGAAATGTAGAAAAAGATTATTGTGATAAGTTGATGAAATAAATTTTCTGTTGGCTTAAGACAAATTAGGTCTAGGAAGGCCATAATAGTCTCTTTAATGATTTTATTAGCTGAATATTGGTTGAATTCTATTTAACCAAATTAATTAGAGAAATTATGAGGATTGAACTCATGTATTGCTCTAAACTATTTTTAGTTAGGTGATCAAGTCAAAATTCATATTGTTTATAAATTGTTAAGAGAATAACATGTTTAGAAGGTAAAAATTTTATGTGGTGAGAACTTGTTTGAACTTAAAGAAAAAGGCACGTGATTAATGAAAATCTTAATTGAGTTATTTTTTTTTACAAGAATGTGGGATTGTGATATTTTTTTGAGGGATAAATTGAAGGAGAGTGAGATCAAATTTTGATTGATTTGAATTATTGCATGATGATTGTATTGTATGTGGAATGGGGAAGATTGTTTGATTTAGGAATTTTGTGTTGGGATGTATAGTTGTATGAGTATTTATTAGTCCTACAAAATGTTGTAATAATTTGAGAGGGTGGTAATTCTCCTTAAAGAAGAAGGGTTTAAATTTAGGCTAGAAATTCCCTTGTGATAGTCTAAATCTTATTTAAATTTGACAAGATTCATCACATTTTGAGAAATGTATGGTTTTCATAGTTTGTTGTTGCGTACGTATTAATAGTAAGGAATAATACATGAAAGCAAATGAATTGATTATTTACTGAATAGAAACCATGATCAATTTCATAGTTGGAAAACAAATTGACTTAGAGTTATCAAGGTAGATTCAATAATATAGATACCATATTTGCATAATTGTGAGATTTGTTCTTGATTAAATTCCGCTTTCATAAAGATATCATTAATCTATTTTCAGAATGAAAATTTTCTAACAGAGTCATTCATAATTGATTCTCAAGTTAGAGAAGTGAATAATAATGAAGATTATGCAAACTAAAGGAATGATCTATAGTACATAAGTGGGTCAATGAGGATTGTATTTAACCTTAGGTTGTTAGTTTTAAAAAAAAAAATGGTGCCTTGAACCTCAAATTGTATTTTTTCCTAAAGAGTAAATGTTTAGTAAAAACTAAAGATAGATCCTAAATATTTCGATCACAAGGATGTCTTATGGAATTAAAAGAGGAAATTTTGGATTGAGAAGACATAAATAAAGTGGGATGAAAGAGTGTGTTTTATATATAACGTCATGTTTTGTTGCGTAAGAGTGGGTTTTATATATAACATCATGTTTTGTTGCGTAATTTCACTGACAATTGTATGTGGATTATTTTATGCTTATTGTATGCCAATTTGATTGTGATATGGGATGGACCATCATTGTTGTGTATACAACCAATGTGTGTTCTATTTATAGCTTGGCAAGCTCAACATACTACAGAACCAAGAAGATGACACATGTAGGATTCATATAGACTATGAGAAAGAAAAACATGTAGAATATCAAATTATTATAGATAAATTAAGTAGATATCATATCAATTACATACAATAGTATTTTTATATGGTACTATAAATTGTATGGCTGGTTTTGATATAGAAATCATTGGTATTTTATATCAAAACATGTATAATATGGCATGGATATATTTTCTACTTGATTAAGAATGGTATGTTTAGTTTTCACGGAGTTTCTTCCAATTTAGAAAACATTAAACTATGGATTGACATGAAGAAAAAATATATCAAATACATATACATAAGGTTAACAACTTATTGATAGGAGAATCTAAAAGAACTAATATCTTATGACCGTAGTAAAAACTTCGGGCCAAGTTTAGTCCAAGAGGGGGAGTATGTAGTGTCCCTTCTTGGTGAGATAGCTTTGATGAAACTTAGAGATGGTGATTTTGATATAATGATATAATATTATGTATGAAAGACTTATGTACATGCTTATATGCTATAGACCTGGTTTGGGTCGCTTGGTTTTTGTGTGATTATGATAATATCTATGGTTGTGTGTATAATAATTGATTTAGGTTAGGAGCATATTAGCAATTTTTTCTCTTTGGGTATCCTATTTTGGAAATAGGTGTATGACATGAATGGTGATTCAATATTGAGACATAGATCCATGGATGATCATGGTTATGTGGAACATATGGTTAATTATGATTTACAGATGATATATGATATGTATTATTATATGTGAGTAATCTCGTACTAAGCATTATGTGGCAGGGGACTTGGTAATTGCCAACAAGGATCCTCAAGTTATAAATGACTGCGGAAGTCATTTCTCCAAAACAAAAATGACTATGGAAGTCATGCATAATCTTTGGTAAAATGTGAATAAGTTAATTATGAAATTCATTTGATTTATTTGATTTATGAGAATGTGATGTGTGCAGGTCTTGGAAGAAGACCTTACCAACGAACCATCAGATGGGCATGAGCTCATAATCAGTACCTTAAGCTGAAGCACAGAGTTTCAAAGCAGAGTAGATGAGAAGGTATGGAAATTAGTGCACAGAGTCTTAAATCCATGAAATAAAAAGACGTGGAGTCTTGGATATATAATAAAAGGATTAGGGTGTGAAGTCCTAAATCTATGAAATATAAAGACATGGAGTCTTGGGTCTATAATGAAATGTTTGGGGCGTGGAGTCTTGAATATTTAAAAATATCAAGGTGTGGAATCTTGGATCTTTAGAGTAGATCAGGGCGCGGAGTCCTCAATCTACTAAGGCATGGAGATGCATAAAATAGGGGTGTGGAATCCCTATTCTCCGGAAGAAAAATTCCACTCATGGGTAGCTCACAGATGAATTTCCTTAATAAAATATCATTCCTAACAATTTTGGAGTGACTTTCTAAAAATAGAAAGTCATGTCTACCATTTCAAGTATGAGTTTCCAAAAGTAGAAAATCACCTCCAATCAATGGGTAATAAAGTATACATGAAGGAAAATCACTTAACTTATGATTAATCAATCGTAATAGTTCAATCTCAACTTAATCCTCAATATTATCAATATTATTAATATTATTATTATCTTTTATGAGACTATGATATTATTATTATTAAAAGGGAATTATATCTCCTCATTCACTTCACACCTCTCTCCTTGATGATTCTCATGGCTCTATGTAAATCTCTCTCCCTCTCTCTTTTAATTATACATTACACTATCTTTTATACACTCATCAAAGAATGGCATATTCCTCTTACACTCATTAAATACATTTCATAAAATATTCCTCTTACACTCTTTTTAATGTATATGTTACACTCTCCTTAATTGAGGCATGCATACCTCTCCTTAATGGCATGAGTTACACTCTTATAAAAGGAATACAAGGCATGCATATTACTCCTATTTTATGACAAGAATTTGTTGCTCCTCCTATATATGTGCCTCATGTATTCTCACTTAGGGGGGTGCATGGTGATAGCAAGAGTTGGAGAGAATTGAAAAAAAAAATTTATGAGAGGGAGGGACTTGCATAATAGCCAATTTATTTTGAAATGAATTTGAAATCCCCAAACTAAATTACTAAGTATTTATACATGGTGCAGTTGACCATGAGTGGTATTTGGAGGAATTTAAACTTATCTTCCTCAACTTGCCTTCGCTGCTATATTTTGGTACTGTTTGTGAGCTTTTATAGCTCGGTGGTTCCAGGGGGAGTCATTCTCCCTGGATATGGTTGGGTGGAAAACCGGATGGTTCAAATGAGTTATTTTTAGGGATCAAAGGTGGATCATATTCTAAATGATTGGAGCTGAATATCTCTTCAGGTATAATTTCCATTGACATAAAATTACAGTATAGCTTTAGCATAAAATAAAAGGTAGACATTTAAATTGTTGTAAGCATCTAATTTTGGTTTCGGCTTGTGTTATCTAGAATATTATTGATTAGTTAAAAATGAAGACTAGATCATCTATATGTATGGATGTTTAGATCTCAATATTGGAGTTACTATTGGTGTAGTTTATGGTACTAATCTTGGTATTGTAGCATTTGAGAAAAGAAAGCCAAATATTGTTGAAGGTAATTACAATAAATAAATTCCAAAGGACTTGGGTAAGTATTTCACGATTTATGGTTTTCCTTCAAGTAATTAGATGCATGTTTTAGAAATGGTTTTAGGATAGTTTGCAAAGTGTTTGACAAAATCGAAGAATGAGTAATGTTATCAATTTATTTATGCATGAATAAGTGCTAACTTGCAGCTTACATCAGAATTACGAAAATGGACATGTACCCAAAATATACCTGGAGGAATTACATAATCAACCCTTAATATAAAATGCAAAAATGATGGAAACTAAAATATGGTTTGGAAGATGAAATATTTGAGGTAAGTTTGAGATAAATTCCAGTTATGGCTTATGTTTCATATTATTATCAATAATTCAATATTTTGTTATTCAAGTTGTTGTAATAGTACTATTAGAATTTTGACAGAACGCCTTAGTGGTTGTAGCATACAGGGTTGCCATGTGTTTTTCAAATTGTAGCAATTGGTACAATAACCTTGTCAAATCATGTCAAATGAATTAGCTTGTGGGTGGTAAAATGTTTCAAGAAGTCATGTGGTGGATTTAGAAATGCGTGAGTTCAATGAAAATATATTAGTAGCATAAGTCTGGTTGTTTTTCCTCATGTAGAGTTGTAGTTGTAAGTTTTCATTCCATATGTTTGACAAAATTCATAAATGAAACATTTAGGCTATAAATTTGTTATTTTCAAGAATCACATTTTTGGGCGTTTTGAATTCGATTCAGCCCAACATCAGGGGTTATCCGTGCCTAAAGGTCATGTAACCCCTGATTTCATTCCCAAAAAATACTTTTCAGAATCCAGATCGGAAATCTGGGCGATTTGGCAGATTGCTGCTCTGAGTTATGTTACTGTTTGTTGAGTCTATGATGAAAAGACTAAGACATTTAGTCCCTATTTTAAGATGGAAACATTTAAAGTTTCAATTTCTGAATTTTATGAGATAAATATGTTGAAGAATAGTCTTAAATTCATTGTTGCTAAGTGTTTGACAAAATGCCTCAATGAATTTTAATTGCATGCTTGAAAAGTATTTGTCATAAGGGCTCAAAAAGTGTAGAGTGCATGTCTGCAAAGTGTTTGTCAAAAGTATTGAATGGCTATAGCTTTTGTGCATATAAATTGTTAGTGTAAAATTCTTAGTTACTGTTGTTTTTATGTTACTATAAATTATAAATAAACTATTTAATGGGTGTAGCTTCCTATGTCTGCAAGTTTTTGGTATGAATGTGAAAATGAATTTAATAATTTGCTGAAGTGTGAATAAGATAGTTGTTCCTTGTATTATCTAAAGCTTTCATAAAAAAAGGGCTTGTTGTTGGAAATAATTTTACAATGACTAATTCTTTAGGATTTTGTGCAAATGAGTCTTAGTGATTATGTGACATCGACTTCTCTATCTTATTGATGGTGGGTAAGGTGGGTCCTTACAGTCATACACATGGAGTTGTGCATATATTTTTCTCCTCTTTCAAAAGAAAGCAGAGATGGCTGAAATGAATCTTGTATAGAGTCCCTTGGTTGCCCCAATTCCACACAGCTCATGTATTCTTGAAAATTCTGATGTAGCTCTCCTCCAAAGCCGTCCCATTCAAAGCATCTCATGATGGTGTTGTAGATATTTATAGAATAGGTAGGGCTGAAAAAAACTCTTTGTAGGCCCTTTGTAACATCCTCTCCTTGAGCTTGGAGGCTATAGGTAAGAAGATCCTATCATGATGATAGATGACTCCCTCATGGACTAGATAGCCCTCTTCATGCAGCTGGTCATCAAGCATCATACAAGTGTGAAGATATTTTGAATAATCCACCAACAATTGGGATTTCCAATATAGATCTACACTTCCCAACAACAACGCTGATGATGCATCAACAAGAATGTTTGTCATGTTGTTGATCTCCTCTTTGACATCTCCTATGCCAAAGGTACATGTAGGAAGGACATACCTTCCCTTATTCTCTTCCAACAATGCAGAATCAGAAATGAAGGTGGGTGATGATGATGAGAGAAGAAAAATTCCCTCCTTCTTGTGCTTGCCCAAACCTTCTAGCACTGTAGCTATGTCTTCTAATGCTCCCATCCCTCCTAGATCTAATTTTGGAGCATCAAGTAGTGAGATATCTCTCACCAAAATTGAATCAGGTGGCCTCCCAAGTGCTTTGCCACCAAATAAGAGTGTCCGCTGTAGAAATCTCATGAACATAATAGATGGGACATTGAGGTCCTTGTTTCCACTATGCAAATCCATCTCTGCTTTCTGTGTGGAAGTGTTGTGTGATGGGTAATTATGCATTCCTTTGATCATTTGAGCTGCACCACTCTTTTTGTCCACCCATTCCATTTGCAAAGCCTCCCAATTAGTGGTGAGTTTCCCCAATGTAATCAACCATTGAACACTCAAAATAACATTGGTGTCTGGTATGTCAACTACAAGGAAGTGATCCACCAAAGTGTAGGATCCCATGGTGATTGAAAGTGATGGGACATAATGCATGCATTGCATTGTTCTAACTCCTAGGACCAAAACAAAAAATCCCTCAAAATTATCGGTGGGTATTGCCCTCCTTTACAAAATATGGGAATAAATGAAATTATGGGTAGCCCCACTATCAATCAATACAAAAAACCTCTGATTCATGATTGAAACCCTAACTATTAAGGTCAAATATTTAGGTACTCCTCTCAAGGATGCAAGAATTCGTCCAATAGGAGCAAGTGCTCCATTCCCATCATCTGATGGTGTTGGATTTCCTTCAACATTGTCAGCGCTGTGACCCCTTCTTGGTTCATCATCTTCATCTTCTTCAAGATCTGATAAGACCTATATATAATTTTATTTACCAACAGCAAATCTATGTCCAGGTACCCATGGTTCTTGGTAAGTGAAGCATAGCTTCTTTTTTCTTAGATATCTCTGGACTTCATCATCAAGAGGCTTCTTGTATGAGCTCTCCTTTGAACGAGCAACTTTCTCTTCCCTTCCTTTAGAAGGAAAAGAGGGCTGGTTCTGAAAGTTTTCCTTTGCTTTTGGCAAGGCATCTTGAAGGTCTCTAGCCCTCTCAATGACATCATGAAAGGTAGTGGGCTTGGTATATTTAACCAACCCATGTAGGGGTTCATCTAATCCATCGATGAACATGTACACCCTTCTTGTTGCAGACAAGTCAGGAACCATAACATATAATCTCAAAAATTCAGAAATAGAAGACTCTGTATTACTCGACTGCTTCAACTTTGTAAGGCTCATGAAAGGTGCTTCTGGATCCTTTCTATCAAACCTCTCCACTAGTCTTCTAGTGAACTCAGAATAAGCAGTCACATTGGCATGACCCAATGTAGACAAGCCATGGAACCACCAGTTCCGTGCTTCACCTTCAAAGTGTAGCACTGTAATCTTGATAGCTTCCATCTCAGGGACTTTGTTCAATTGAAAGTAGATATCCAGTTTTTCTACCCATGCTTTGGCAGAACAAGTGGATGACCCATCAAACTTGGGTAAAAATAATATGTCCATAGAGTGATGTCGATCATGATTCTGAGTGAATACACCATCTCTATGCTGATGCCTTGGTCTTCTTCTTTTGTCCTTGAGGTGACAAAACCCTTGAAAATTCAAGTGGTCCTTGAATCTCTGATTCTTAGACTCATATTCTTCAAAGTATTCTTCAAGGGATGCTTGCTCTTCAGGACCTTCATTTTCCACAACAAAAAAAGTAAAAATGGTAGAGCGATGTGGAGCTTGTGGCTGGTTCACTGGTTGATCATTCCAGTGATGAGACATGCCAGAGCTTTCTCCAAGATAAAATATCTTTGGAGATTTCTTGATTCTGTCCATTCTCATCTCTTTGATCTCTCTAGCAAGATATTGCATGGCTTTCAAATGGGTTTTTGCAAACTCCTTCCCATCTTCATCACTTCCAGATTCAGGGGATTTTCCCTTGTCTTTATCATCATTGGTGTAATCAAATTTATTTTTCCTTATTTTTAGATACCTCTTCTCTCTTTTAGTGAGAGGCTCATCTTCTTCTGAAGACATATTGGCTCTTTAAGAAAGAAAATCACAGGCTGTGCCAAGATGATTGCTCTGTTACCACTGTAATATCCCCAAAAGGGAAGATTCAACAATACCTGCTAGAATAACGCATTTTTCAAAAGTATGTGCGTTGAAATGAATTTGCAGCTCATGGATCACTTAGATATGGAGATCTAGCATCTAAATCCAAGAGGAGAGAAAAAGAATCAAACTAGGTGAGGTAAACAGACCTCCCACACCTAGTATGGCTGGAAAACGCCCACGAATGGGGTTGCAGCAATATGAAAAAATACTGCAGGAAAATAACGCAATTTTACTGAGAAACAACAGGAGGCTAATAAGAATGCTCAATGCTCATATATACATCAATAAATCAGATCCATAATGAGACCCATACAATGTACAACAGGATACAGAAGACAAGAATAGAAGAAATTCCTCAAAAGGAGGGGCTGCAACACATGTATTGATTGTAAAATTGCTTGACAAAGTTATTTTAAAGAGTTGCAGTAGCTGTATATTACACTCCAAATATAGAACATATATGGGTACAAAATATTAGATCTATATTATATCTATACACTAGAAGAGCTCCTTTACAAATTCCCCTTAGGGTTTTGAGCAAAACATGAAACACAAAGAGTAGATCTAAGATCTAAAGTTGCAGATCTGCAGTAATATTCAAAAATTTCTGAAGATAAATACAGTAGGGAGCAGATCAGATCTGAATAGAACATGGATCAGATGTATAATCCATGGATCACCATAGTGAAGGGTAGAACCCCAACACTAGAGATCTCTCCTCCAAATTGTTAGAAAATTATATATTATGGAGCAATGCAACACATAAAATATGCGGAAAATACAAGCACACAAAAAACATAAAACCAGAGAGACATAGATATACGTGGTTCACCCAGTTTGGGCTACGTCCACCCCGAACAGCCAGTCCTTCCTTTTTATTATCCAGCAAAATGAAGAGACAAAACCTACAACAGATTAGTCGTAATATCCTCTGTTCTCTCTCACAGTCTCCCTCTCAGTTTCTCGCTCCGAGAATACACATACAATACACAGCCGCAATAAAATACCCTCATAAAAGCGAGGGGTTGCCTTCTAGGGCAAAAAACCCTAAACTAAACATAACTTCTACCGTCAGATCATTTGCCTAAGGAACGACCCAGATTGACTAGAAATTACTATACTTTTACAAGGAAATTTTACATCTGTTTTTAGCTTGGGGGGCACTACCCCCGAAACCCCCCGCCAGGGGGGGCTCCCTAAAGTCGCTGCCACCCCCTCTGGACCCCCCACGGCAACAATTAATTTTAGGCGACGTTGCTGCCCCATTTAAGGTACAGGGGTCCAATGCTGTGATACAAAGTAAACAAGATAATCAGGCTCCACACCCAACACAAATGTGTGTCAAAACACCCTGCAACTGTACACTTGCAAATAACGCAGTCCTGGAAGGTAAAATCCGTTGTAGGATCTAGCACTGGTTTGTCCTGATGCCAAGATCTGAAATTTCAGCTCCAAAGATCTAATACTCTCTTGTCAAGGGGATAGAAGGTTTTCCCACTAAAAAGAGGCACTAGATTGGCCTAGATCTGAGTAGATCTAACCTCCACTTGCTGCAACTTACAAGGACAACCAAACCCTCAACAAGATCTGCATTGTAGTTGGAAGATGAGCTTGGCCAAATGCCTGATATTGGACAAGATCAACAAGATTCCCCCAAGAGCTACTCAATGGAAGAGGTGGGTTTATTGATCAAGAACACCCTAGTGCTAAACAACATTATTCTCAGCTAAACAGCAAGAGAATGATATATGTCTAAACAGAGAATAAATTCAGAAATATACTCAATCAAAAACCTTCTTCTGTTGTCCTTCTCTTCCATTTATAAGATGAAAAACCTACCAAACCCTAAACCATCTCAATGATTTAGCTCCTTTCACATGTGTAGCCTCCAACTAAAATTGCGTTGTGTATTTATGAGATTCACTGTATCTAGACAGCGCTGTTGATTTGGTCCTGGTTGACTTGGTCAAATGATCCAGCCTCTTTCACACCTAAGTGTGCTTATGTAAATAGCCCAGATTTAGCTTTGTTCACATGTGGCATTGATTTATTTTACTGATTTGGAGTTTTATTGATCCTCCTTTACAATTTTATTCATGAAACAGAAAAATGAAACAAAATTGTATATTCCCATTAGTTTGGGCTAATTGAGAATATTAGAGATATGCTGATAAACAATATGTATCACTTTGAACTTTAGAATAATTTTATGATAGAAGATTAGTTAAAATGAAGGAGCATCCATTAAGGATTTTAACTCTTGTTCACATATGTAAAAAGAGACCTGCAACTTCATTACTTCATTTTATTCAAGGACAGAAAATACAACATGTAAACTGGAAAACATATCAATATCAACAAATGACAGAATATTTCTTTTCATTCATTAATAATTTGATAATTGAGTACAAAATTTGCAGTCTGAAGATCCAAAACTCAGAACCTTTTTCTTTCTTGTCTATCTCTTTAAATACAATAGAAAGTAGTTTGTAACTGCTGAAACTAATCATTACTGCTTCAACTACTTAGGACTTCATAAAATACCTATTACATGTCATCAAAATATCTTATTACAATTACATTATCTTTAAAACAGAAAAATAAGATAAAACTTAAATCCTAATCTATTTGCTAAATGTGAACTGATGATGTTGCTCCTGTATCCTCTTGATTTGTTGTCTTGTTCTTATTTGAAGATGAAGGATCTTTAGGGAGATCAGTAATCTAGGATCTACATTTCTTCCATACCTCAATGTTTTTCTTGGGTGAATTGATAAGCCTGTGATATTCCAATATAAAAGCAGTAATCCTGTTGAATGATGGTCTCTCTATAGACAGGGTCTTCACCAACCATAAAAGCTGAAAGTGCCTCTGCAGAAAATTAATCATTGTTGCTCCTTTTAAAATCTAAGTCTTTTTATGAGTATTGTCCAATTTTCTCTTTTCCAATATCAGTAGTGGTTCATAAGAATCCCATGATAAAAGACTACCTCCAAGACCCCAAGATGATGGCAAACTTGCCCTGGCTCTTTTGTCATATAAATTGTCAAACTTGCTGATTGATTTCTTAATGTATGTCAACTTTTTCTCAGTATTCTTCCTGTAATTATTCTTGACAATCAGTTTGTTAATCTCTACAACACATGAAATCCTGTCTTTAATCTCATTTTCTTCTAACTTTTGGTATGTCTTAAAATCAATAAAATTAATGAATTTCTTAGCCCAGATGGCTCTGTGAATTTTCTACTGTTTATTTGCCATAACCTGCTCCTCAAAATATCTGATAATATTTATTTCTTCTGATATGATAGTCAGAGATACCCAAGCTCCTCTCATCTCTTCAATGATATCATTCCAAATTATATCCTTAAGATAGATTTCCTTTAAAATTCTCCTTTAGGTTCTTAATCTGAGCATCAACAGTTTTCCAATATGTTCTATATTTACTAATTTCTCCATCCTTAGCTTGCATTATTTTCATTTTTGTCTCCAGATCAGTTTGTGACTTTTTGCGATATCTCTCTGCCATATTCAATTCAGTGGTCAATTGAGATGTTTGTGCTACTAGATCTTCATTGCCAGATGTTAAAACGAAAGTAAAAGTATGAGATTCAATGTAATTCTGTAATGATAATGCAGTTTGCTTCAATTTGGTGATTTATTCTTCCTTCTGCAAGTGCTGCTGAAGAAGTTTCTCTTTCTTATTTTCTACTTCTACAACCTTTGCTGCCAAAGAGTGCTCTCTTGTAGGCAACTTCAACTTTTTCTTCAGCATAGAGATTTCTGATTCTACACTTTGCAATAGCTTCTGTACAACAGACCTGTCATTTGGATCTACTCCAATCTTCACAATAATCTTTTTGAGTTCTTCATTCTGGATTGTTAAAGCCCTGGAATTGGCTTTCTCTAACTTCACTTTCTTGATCAATTTTCCAAGCATGTTTTCAGCCTTGAGTGCCATTTCATTGGTTTTGGTTAAATCATTCACAATCAGTTGACCTGTTTTCATATGTAGATTTACTTTGTCAAGTAATGGAATTTTCTTTACATTTATAGTTAGATTCAAAATATTAAAATTATTGGATGAACCTATAGACATATCAGAAGGATGTGAAAGGAAAATCTTAAATTGATCCTTTTCAAGATCCATTGCAGTCAGCAATATTGTTTGATATGGGGTTATTTGATACTCAGCTTGAGCCTCCATGTTTGCCTTAATTTTTTGATTTCTTTCTGCAATCTGAGAAAACACTTGTTTAATTAAGGGCACTTATTCCCGAGTGTTTTCATGCCTTCTTGGTGAAGTCGAGTCATTTTTCTCATCTCCCAACTGTAGTAAGAAACTAGGTTGAGCATCTGCGGAGTATTCACTGAGCTTTGTCCTCTTTTCAGTTCTCTATTCTTCATCTTCTGAATTAATCACTGCTTCTTTACCTCTCTTATTTGACTTCTTAGATATGATAGGAGTTTGTACATTTGAGCTCACAGAACTTGCAAAACCCTTATTTTGCATCTTTTCTATATCAAGTCTGCTTTCATGAATGAATGCCGAATACCCATTTTCAATTCTTCTATTATAAATCATGCTATGAGAGTAATAAGCCCACTTCTCTCCTAACAACAGATGCATTTCATCTAACATCTTAGTGACTTCATCAGTTTCTTGTCTCATATTGACCATAAAAAGACCAACAATCATTGGCAACTTAAACATATTACCTTTCTTCATAGGCACAAAATGTATTTGATCAACATTTAAAATTTTCCTAATGAAATCCAAAGAAAATAATCTCATAGGCACAAATACAGGAATCCTATAAGGTTCTACACCAGCTCCATAGAGTCTAATTTCAGAATAATCTTCAAAGAAATACCAATTACAAAACTTACAATTTGTCCCCAGCTGCAAGAACTCTTGAGCCTTTGGCAAGAAGCATGGGGGAGAGATCCCATTCAAAATTATATATGCAGTAGGCATAAAATGACTTGCAAAGTCAAATAAACCTCCCTCATTATGTTATTTCCTTACTATGTCTGTCCAAAATAACACTGAATCTCTCTTCTTATTCATATCCATAATATTTAACCCCAGATGCATGAATTCTTCTACATTTTGATATAAAAAGAGATAAACACCAAGAGAGGGAAACCTAAATGAACTCGTCAGTGATAAGTTCATGAGCTGAGAGTTGACAGCTTCTTGCCAATAAGAAGGCAAACATTCCCAGAACTTATTTTTCTACTGTGCTATCATCATCTTTTCCCAATACCTTTGAAATGCACCTTAGTACCGGTCTGACTTTTTCATCGAAAACCTCCATGGAGAATTCTTTATTGTTAGGTGAAAAATGCTTCGTATCTGGCTTCAGGAAAAAAATAAATTGATTGAATTATTGACCTACAAGGCTATCATAATGTGCTATTAATGAATCATCAGTGAATTGGAAATAAGACTCTGACTCAGGGTAACACAAAGCTTGATGAATTAATAGAGTTGAGAAATGTAAGACATTTTATCCTTGAAAATTCATCACGAAACGCGTGCCCGGGTACATGACTGACACTAACCAATACACAAACTCCAGAAAAAGTTGCATTTTTGGAATGCATGTAGACAACACACCTGTTTTGACCATGGTAGTGAAAATGGGAGAAGCTTTATCATTCAGGCAGACCCGTTGATAGAATGGAAGGTGGTCTAAAAGAATAGACAGTATCCTGAATATCCCTCCCAGTTTCCATGAGAGGAATATGACTAGAGGAACCTGAAAGGGATGGATGCTTAGAAATAATTAAGCTTGAGACAATAAACAATGACAAGGTGGTAGAAAATAGGGAAAGACACAGGGTAGAAAAAATTATCAAATACGGAAGAAAAATAATAACGTTGAAACGATGAGAACCAATCTTAAGTAGGTGGCATGGGCTTAAGACTTAAATGCTGAAATGATGCACCAAAAGACCATTAAAAGTACCCTGACGTGGCTGGTAGCTGTCGCCAACTTGCTGCTCACGTCACTGTGGGAGGTCTCACAGTACAGAGGGCTCGTTGGGTTCATGCCCCCGTAGTTAATCTCAGTCGCAGATCTGGATCAACCCCGCAGTCAACAAGGTCAACTGCGGAGGCACCCTCCTCGTTAACCCGCACACTGAAAGTGTCCACGGGTTGACACTTTTATTCCTTGTCTGATGAATCATCGGATCCCGCTTCATAACCTGCTCGCTATTTAGCTGTGTACTAGGACCTGCTTCCACAAAAGCTTAAAGTATTAAACCTTAGAATTAATGTAACAAATATTACATTTTTATGCTAAAGTACATGAAATTTTATAATTTAGCATACATTTTCACAATTTTCTATTTTTTGTATTTTTGGAAAATTTAAAATAAAGAAAATCACAAGTGAGCCACAACATCTAGCTCCACCTGGGGATAGTGTTTTTTGCCACAAAACACTAAGAACTGCAGATTAGTGCCTTCACTTTGTGCATGGAGTCAAATGTTGTTTGAATAAATATGAAAAATGAGCAAACCGGATATGTACAATGGTGAAACATGAACTCTTAATGCTGGAAATAATGTTTCAAATACTGCCCATTCACAGGCAGCTCCACTATTTCTCCATCAATATCTTCTAGCATAAATGTGTTATTTGATCTAGCCTCAACAATATTGTATGGGCCATACTAGAGAGGATCAAACTTGCCATGCTTTCCCTTCTCTTCTCTTCTGGTATCCCATCTCAATACCAAATCTCCAGCTTGAAAAAGAATATCCTTAGCCTTTCTATCCAAAATTGTCTTCATTTTTTCTTGAGAGGTGATCAAATTCTATCTGATTTTGTTCCTGCTCTCACTTTATTTTATAACCTTGTTCAACCTTCTTACCAATGCATTAGATTATTCTTGTGCTTCTTGAAGAAAAGAAATAAGTGGTCTGGAAAAGTGAGTAGGAAATAAATCTTGAGTACCATAAACCCGTTCATAAGGAGACTTACCTGTAGTTCTTCTAGTAGTCATCCTTACTGCCCAAAGTGAAAATGTCAATTTTGAATCCCAATTTTTCTAATTTTCATTAATTGTTTTCTTTAGAATCTTAACCAATGTCTTGTTGGAAGATTAAACTAGCCCATTACCTTGAGGATGATATGCTATAGAATGAGATAGAATGACATTATATGTTTGACAAAAATTAATGAATCTGACTGAATTGAATACCTGGGCATTATCAGTCACAATCTTAATAGGACACCCAAACCTACTGAAGATATTTTCTTCCAGAAAATTCATTACTACCTGATCATTTTCCTTTCTAGTAGGTATTGCCTCAACCCACTTTGTAAAATAGTCAGTGGCAGTCAAAATCCATTTGAAATTCCCACTGGATGGTGGATTGATTTCCCCAATAAAATCTAATCCTCATTTCCTAAAGGGCTCTTCAACAAACACTGAGAGAAGAGGTAGAGGAGCTAACCTTTTATTTTTTGCAAATAATTGACATTTCTGGAAGCTTCTAACTGGTATGTAGACATCAGCAAACAAGGATGGCCAATAAAAACTTGATTTGAGGATTTTATGAGTAGTAACTTTCCAACTGTAGTGACCTCCGCATAAATTCTCATGATATTCTTTTATAACTTCCATTGATTCACCTTCTGTCAAACACAACAATAAAATACCAACATGATCCTTCCAATACAACTTAGCATCAATTATAACATATGGATGAGATTTGAGTTTAAGGGCTCTGTACTTTGTTCTATTTATTGAGGGTGGACAAGAGGAAAAGCACAAGTAATATATAATATCCTTATACCAATCAGAACAGAGAAAATTGTATTTAATTGTTGACTTTGTGCTACTTTGACTCCTTTCATCAACAACTTCATCCAAGGGTGCAAGAAAATTAATTCCCAGAGCTTGAAAATTAGATTCTGTTAGAAACTTTGCCAAGACCTGTCCTTTTACCAATTTAGTAGGTTTAATGTCTAAGTCATACTCTTGGATTTTAGCAATCCAC
Organism: Pinus albicaulis; assembly: GCA_034641835.2. NCBI lineage: Eukaryota > Viridiplantae > Streptophyta > Pinopsida > Pinales > Pinaceae > Pinus > Pinus albicaulis. The sequence continues at coordinate 1,053,072,640 of CM076572.1, read as the reverse complement.
TTTCCTCTTTTTCCTTCAACATCACTTTTGAACTAGCACATCTTTTACAGCTGAGTTAGGTACATATGCAACTATTTGGGACTGCAGAACATAAGTTTTGAAGCCTTTTAATGCTTTAACCAAGGCATATACCTGTTTCTCCAAGATATTATATTTGAGTTCTGCATCTCTGAGAACTTTACTGAAAAATGCCACAGGTTGCTCTTTTCCCTCTTCATTATTCTGTAGCAACACAATAGTAATAGTAGAAGGTGATGCAAATGAAAATATTTGGAAATGCTTTTGATAATTTGGACCGATCAAAACAAGAGCTTCTTGAAGAGCTTCTTTAATCCTGGCAAAGGATCATCTTGCATCTTTGTCCCATTTTACTTCAACATTTTTCTTCAGAATATCTATTATGTTCCTGAAAATCTCAGTATAATTTGGAACAAATCTTCTCAAGAAATTGATTTTTCTTAGAAATCTTTAAATATCCTTTTTACTACTAGGTAAAGGAATTGTCTGGATAGCTTCAACTCTGGCTGGATCAATCTTCACTCCCTGATTTGAAACTATATGTCCTAACAAATTTCCCTCTTCCAAAGCAAACAAGGATTTTTTGGGATTCAATGACAACCCAAAATTTTGCATTTCATGAAATATTTCTACAGATGCTCCAAGTGCTCATCATCAGAACCTGAAAAGATAGTCACATCATCCAAATAAATAACTACAAATTTATCACCCACAAATGCTATGTCCATTGCCCTTTGAAAAGTGGCACCTGCTTTCATAAGACCGAATGGCATCTTGGCATACATGAACGTTCCCCAAGGTGTGGTAAAAGTTGTTTTCTTTTGATCTTCCTTATCAACAACTACTTGGTTGTACCCAAAGAAACCATCAACCATAGATAATCTATAAGTTCCTGTCACCTTTTGTAAAACATAATCCATCTTTGGCAAAGGATAGTTTTGTTTTAGAGAAGCTCTGTTTAAATTCCTGAAGTCAACACATAGCCTCATTTCTCCATTCTTTTTCCTCACAGGAACTAAGTTAGAAACCCAGTCTAAATATCTAAGTGGGACTCTGATTTTTTCCTATAGCAATTTCTTCACTTCCTTTTCAATTGGAGTAAGGAGCAATGGATTAATATTCCTAAGCTTCTACCTATGAAGCTTGAACCCATCCTTTAATGGTATTTTATTTTTAATAATATCCAGATCACATGTTTTCAAATCCTCATAGGACCATGCAAATACATCCATACATTTCTTGAAAATATCAATGTACCTTTCTTTATAATCCTTCGGAACTCCTTTGAATATCTTGAAAACCTTGGGCTCCTGCTGAGTTCCTAGATTATAGTCCTCCATCTCACCTTCTTGAGATACCTTCTTTTTATCCAGTGCTACATAATTTGCATCAAACAACCTTTCAAGAGGAACTAAACCTCTGGGTAATACATTATCTTTCAATTGTATTATATTCTAATCACCTATTGATTGCTTAAAATTTTTCAAGTCCTCATTCTGATCAGTCTGTTCACTTTCCTAATATATTTCACTATCTTCAAAGTTTCCAATAATTGTTAGGAAATGATTTATCTACTCATCATCTTCGAAGACCTGTCATTGTTTAACATTGTCAGTGATTGAGGGTCTATGCCTCAACTCAATTTCATATCAAGGTTTCAGATTAATAGGTGGCTTGAAAGCATTGGCTACAACTGCCAGTGAATCTTCCATTCTGTTTTATTCTCTTGGAATGAATTGAAGATTCAAAGCCTCAAAAATAATTCTCAATCAGGTCCCATGCTTCATTCCTATATGATCTCAATCTTGGATGTTTGGTTTGACACAAATTTTTAATTTGTCTTATAATCAACTCAGAATCACCAAAAATGGAAATACACTGAATTCCCACTTGTTTAGAAGTTTGAAGACTCAATATTAATGCCTCATACTCATCTACATTATTGGTTGATTCAAATTCAATCTTAAAATAAAAAGGAAAAATATTACCTTTTGGAGATATGAGTAAAAATCGAGCTCCTGTGCCATCCTTTGAATAGGCACCATCAAAATAACACTTCCAGATTTTGTTTGAACCTAGCTCATTATGTACAATTTCTGAAGAGAGCTTCTTCTATGAGTCTTCAACAAATTTTGCATCTTCATGCAGCATAAAACAAGAAATATCTTCCTTCTCTTGACCATATATAGGGGAATTTCCTGCATCTTTCTTTGTGGTGGTTTTAAAAAATCTTGTTTCTCTGTATAATCTTCTTTCTTCCCCATTGAACATAGAAATGATTTCATATGTAAAGTCAAGTTTTAAAACACCTCCAAGCTTTTCTCCCCAAGATATAGAAAAAAACATACCAAATCTAGCTGGAATATCTGCAACTACTACATCCATCATAATACTTTTGGCTGGAATTTGGGCCAGGGATACCACCATGTCTTTAATCAACCCAACACATTTTACCATTTTTGAATCAAATGAATATAAGTATCTGTAGGGTTTAGTGATTTTCAAATTTAACTCTTTCATTACAGATGATGGCATGAGATTATGTGATGCACCCAAATCCATCATACAATTATGAAGAATATAATCATGAAGAAGCAGTGAAATATAAAATGGGGGGACAGAAGAATCTACCTCTTCCACATGTGGAACAAAATTTACCACTGGGTTTTCCTCTTGAAAATTCACAGTATCACCAATATCATTAGACTAATAAATATTAATTAATTCTTCAATTTCCTTCTTGTAACCTAGTGTCTTAGCTAGCTCAAGTAGAGGCACTTGAATTTTGATCTTTTCTAGCTCTTTTGATAGACCGAAGGTTTGATTTTGTTTGACCATCTTATCAAGTTCTTGATTTTTTTTAGGACTAACATTCTGATTAGACACAGTAACAACCTTCTCCAAATTATTAGTATCAATAGACTTATTTTGGGAAGTTTCAGCTTGTTTCTTTTCATTTCCACTCACTGGATTCATAGGTTGTTTTCCCTTATCCGATAATTTTATTGAGTTCTTTGGTTGTGGAGTTGCCATTGAAGAAGGGACCGACTCTGTCTCCCTTTCCTCATCATCCTGAGTTCTTGATCTCTTTTTTGATCTTAAATCATATTTCTTATGTAGCTCTGCTTGCATAAAATCTGTGAATTGCTCACAATACTCATCCATCTCTTCTTGATCAAATGACACCTCAACTTTGGTGCATTCTTCTTCACATTATTCTTCTTCCTCATCATCTTCCATGGAAACATAATATATCTGATCTTCAAATTCTTTCTGATCATCCTCAGCTGACTGTGAAGGTGCTGCTTCTATATATAATGGTGCCTGAACTTGATCTTGATCTCTTCTTTCCCTCTGCAAAATTTGCAGGGGCTATTTTCTAAATTGTGGATTGAAAACTCCTATGTTTTGTTCAACAGGTTTTTTACTGTCTAGCTCCATCTTCACTAGTTTATTTGACAAGTTCCAGATAACCTTTGTCATGTCATCAATACTTTGATCCTGTGGTGATTCTTCTTTGGCCTTGCCTTTCTCTTGAATTGAATGCTTTTCTTGGGTTTTTCTAGCAACAATCATGTTTGCCTCAATCTCCAAAGCATCAATTCAAATTTGTTCAAGAGTAGCAGATCTTATCTCTCTCAGAGTGAAACTAAAATCTAATACGAAAGCTCCAACAAAAACTACTCTTGCTCCAATAGGGGGAGGCTTCATTTCTGCAAGCAAACTATTATACAATTTATTGAATCTTTTAATAAAATCAGTCATGTTCTCATCTGATTTTTTCTTGATAGCATTAAACTCTGTCAATGAATAACCATGAACTCTCTTTTCACCCCATATTTGGATGAATTGTGTTTCTAATTCGTCCCAATTATTAATTGAGCTATTCGGTAATCCTTTAAACCATTTTCTTGCCTTTCCATTCAGGGACTGTCCAAAAAGCATCATTACTACATCAAGATGTTCAACATTTAGATTCTCAGAAAAAGTGAAAAACAATGGCAAGTGTTATTCTATAGTTACTTCATCTTCACCAGTAAATCTAGGAAGTAACTTGAGGTATTCTTGGGGCATTGCATTCACAGGTTGTGGAAGATTTAACGATGCATACCTATTCATCAAGAAAGAAGGAACAGGGGCTGCCATGTTTATACCTTGGTTAAATGCTCCTTGAGTAGGTGGGGTTTGTATACGAGTTGTAAATTTGGATGGATGGGGTGAAACAAATGATATAGGAAGGGGTTGATGAACAATAGAAGAAGAACTAAAAATTGTATTTGGTTGAGCTTCTGTAAATGTAAACCTTGGTTCTTGAAAATGAATTGGTGGGGAAAAGGATTCTTGTTCTGAGAAAATGAGTTTCTTGGAAATATACTTGGATGAGGGACTATGTGAACTGCTGCGAGGTGTAGGCAGTGTAGCATCAGGTGTGGAAAACTTCTTTGGCTTCTGAGCTTTTCTAGAAACCAATTTCTCATGATCTGACAAGATTGTTGCTTTCTATTGTGAAGTGTCCGACCTTGTATGTGGACTTTTATACGCCAGAATTATGAAATAGAGATACAACCTGATATTTCCTCCTCTTTGAACAACCAGAGGAAATATGAAATAAAACCCAGGGAAAAAACTTCGTTTCTTCATCCCCGACAACGGTGCCAAAAGAAGTTGTACCTTAAGAGATAATCCCTTGGCTATCTTAAGGAATCAATGCTTAAGAAATTTATACATGTATGTCATAGAATTTTAATATCAATGGTATTTTCTTAATCACTTTCAGATATGCTTTTATTAAACCCTCAAGAATCAAATGCAATAAATGCTTTGCAATGCCATTATCTTCTGATATTAAATGGAATGATGAGAAGAATATGAAGGAACGAAGCCCATATTGATATGCTGATAAACAATATCTATCAATTTAAACTTCAGAAGAATTTTATGACAAAATATTAGTTAAAATGAAGGAGCGCCCATTAAGGATTTTAAATCTTGTTCACATATGTAAAAAGAGACCTACAGCTTCATTACTTCATTTTATTCAAGGACAGAAAATACACCATGTAAACTGGAAAACATATCAATATCAAAAAATGCCATAATATTTCTTTTCATTAATTAATCATTTGAGAACTGAGTACAAAATTTGCAGTCTGAAGGTCCAAAACTTGGAACCTTTTTCTTTCTTGTCTATCTCTTTAAATACAATAGAAAGAAGTTTGTAACTGCTGAAACTAATCGTAACTTCTTCAACTACTTAGGACTTCGTAAACTACCTATTACATGTCATAAAAATATCTTATTACAATTACATTCTCTTTAAAAGAGAAAAATAAGATAAAAATTAAATCCTAATCTATTTCCTGAATGTGAACTGATGATGCTACTGCTTTATCCTTGTAATTTGTTGTCTTGTTCTTCTTTGAAGATGAAGGATCTTTAAGGAGATCAGTCATCCAGGCTCTACATTTCTTCCATACCTCAATGTTTGTCTTGGGTGAATTGCTCAGCTTGTGATATTCCAATATAAAAGCAGTAATCTTGTTGAATGATGGTCTCTCTGTAAACAGGGTGTTCACCAACCATAAAAGCTAAAAGTGCCTTTGCAAAAATTTAATCACTGTTGCTCCTTTTAAAATATGAGTCTTTTCATGAGTATTGTCCACTTTTCTCTTTACCGATATCAGTAGTGGTTCATAATATTCCCATGATAAAATATTGCCTCCAAGACCCCAACATGATGGCAAACCTACCCTAGCTCTTTTATCATATAAATTGTCAAACTTACTGACTAATTCCTTAATGTATGTCAAATTTTTCTCAGTAGTCTTCCTGTAATTATTCTTGACAATCAGTTTGTTAATCTCTACAGCACATGAGATCCTTTCTTTAATCTCATTTTATTCTAACTCTTGGTCAGTCTTGGAATCAATAAAATCAATGAATTTCTTAGCCTAGATGGCTCTGTGAATTGTCTTCTATTTATCCGCTATAATCCGCTCCTCAAAATCTATGATAATATTTCTTTCTTCTGATATGATAGTCAGAGATCCCCAAGATGCTCTCATATCTTCAATGATATCATTCCAAATGATATACTTATCTTGTAAGAGAGATTTTTTTCCTTTAAACTTCTCCTTTAGATTCTTAATCTTAGCATCAACGATTTGGCAATCTGTTCTATATTTACTGATTTCTCCTTAGCTTGCATTATTTTCATTGTTGTCTCCAGATCAGTTTGTGCCTTTTTGCGATCTCTCTCTACCATCTTCAATTTAGTGGTAAATTGAGATGTTTGTCCTTCTGGATCTTCATTTCCAGATGGTAATACGAAAGTACAAGTATGAGATTCAATGTGATTCTATAATGATAAAGCAGTTTGCTTCAATTTGGTGATTTCTTCTTCCTACTGCAAGAGCTGCTGAAGAAGTTTCTCTTTCTCATTTTCTACTTCTACAACCTCTGCTACCAAAGAGTGCTCTCCTATAGGCAAATTCAACTTTTTCTTTAGCACAAATATTTCTGATTCTGCACTTTGCAACAACTTCTGTACAACAGACCTGTCATTTGGATCTACCCCAATCTTCACAATAATATTTTTGAGTTCTTCATTCTAGATTGTTAAAGCCCCGGAATTGGCTTTCTCTAACTTCAATTGCTTGATCAATTTTCCAAGCATGTTTTCAGTCTTGAGTGCCATTACATTGGTTTTGGTTAATTCATTCACAATCAGTTGACCTGTTTGCATATGTAGATTTACTTTGTCAAGCAATGGAATTTTCTTTACATCTACAGTTAGATTCACAGTATTAAAATTATTGGACGAACCTATAGACATATCAGAAGGATGTGAAATGGCAATCTTAAATTGATCCTTTTCAAGATCCATTGCAGTAAAAAATATTGTTTGATCTGGGGTTATTTGATACTCAGCTTGAGCCTCCATTCTTGCCTTAATTTTTTTATTTCTTTCTGCAATATGAGAAAACACTTGTTTAATTAAGGGCACTTGTTCTTGAGTGTTTTCATGCCTTCGTGGTGAAGCCGAGACATTTTTCTCATCTCCCAATTGTAGTAAGAAACCAGGTTGAGAATATGCTAAGTTTTTGTTGAGATTTATCCTCTTTTTAGTTCTTTGTTCTTCATCTTTTGAATCAATCACTGCTTCTTTACCTCTCTTATTTGAATTATCAGATATGACAGGAGTTTTCACATTTGATCTCACAGAACCTGCAAAACGCTTATTTTTCATCTTTTCTATATCAGGTCTGCTTTCATGAATGAATGTTGAATACCGATTTTCAATTCTTCTATTAGAAATCACGCTATGAGGGTGATAATCCCACTTATCTCCTAACAACAGATGCATTTCATCTAACATCCTAATGACTTCATCAGTTGCCTGTCTCATATTGACTATAAAAGGACCAAAAATCATTGGCAACTTAGACATATTACCTTTCTTTATAGGCACAAAATGTATTTGATCAACATTTAAACTTTGCCTAATGAAATCCAAAGCAAATAATCTCATAGGCACAAATACAGGAAGCCTATAAGGTTCTACACTAGCTCCATAGAGTCTAATTTCAGAATGATCTTCAAAGACATACCAATCACCAAACTTACAATTTGTCCCCAGCTGCAAGAATTTTTGAGCCTTTGGCAGGAAGCATGGGGGAGATATCCCATTCAAAATTCTATATGCAGTTGTTGGAACGGGGTCTCCCAACAAGGTGCGAAATTGGTCCTTTTTGGTTATTTTGGATTATATTTAATATAGCGCAGGGGTTTTGGGGTGGGTCAAAACCCCGAACACATTGTAATGGGTCAAAGGGGTAAACTAGGGGTCTGAAAACCATGGGTTGTAGACCATAGGAATGTTAAAGCTAGATTGTTATAACTAGAGAGGCATTTCGAATTGTAAGAGGTAGAATTTGATGAGCTATTGATGCAATCTATAAGTGATCTGTTTGGGTTTTTGGGGAATAGACTCCTGCTGGCAGTGTGCGCGAAGATCCTAGTCCAGCTGTGTGCGGACCCTACTGCTGTGTGCGCAGGTTGGGAAAATAATTGTAAGGAAAGGTTGATTAATGAATGAATACGCAGGATTATTATATCTGAATCTGTGAGTACTATTAAATGAATTGCTGGTAATTCTGCTGCAAAGGTCTGTATATTGAATGATTGGATCTATTCCGTTCTGGTTATATCATGATGCGAAAATATGTGTATTGAATTGGATCTATATCTGTTCTGTTCTGGTTATGTAACGTTGTGTTGATGTTATGGAAAGAATATAATTGTAGATATAGTGCACGTGGATGCAATTGGATACATATTTAACCCTGAGCAGAGACAAGGTAATCTGAACAAAACGCAACCTTGCTTGCCTTACACTTCCTTTCTCAGGGTGCGGAAACCTAGTTCCAGCACCCATCCATACTACTTTGGGTGAGATTGTGACCTGCACAAGCGGGTCACTGCCGAAAGGGCCAGTAGTATAGGGGTTTGTTGGCAAACCTTGCACACTGAACCTGGGTCAGGATCCCTCAAGCCAACAAATGGTTCCGTTGCTGGGACTAGAAGAGATCTGAGAAATGGGATCAGGTAGCGACATCAGAGATCTAGCGTAGGGATGAACAAGCCAAGGTACAACGCGGAACAGTGAGAACTATCAGAACAGGCGAGAGGAAGATCGCCCTGCCCATAGTCCATCGATACTTACATGAAATTCTTCAGCCGCCTCGATGCTATGGCCTCAGGAAGGTAAACCGGAGGAGCCCATGGCGGCACACTTAAAATTACCCACCTTTAAAGGAGCAGACGATGAGGACCTAGAATGATTCTGGTTTGTGGCCGATTTGGTATGGACGGCGCAAGGGGTGGTAAGTGATACTGTAAAAAGAGCACAACTATCCTTGGATTTTGAGGAAAGGGCGCTAGACTGGTATATGCAGTACATATCTCAAAACGGGAGCGCAACACTTCAAAATATTAAGGATGCCATAAAATAACAATTCCAGAACCGAAATCCTATTCCCAACTAGTATCAGAAGTAAAAGACTTCAAGCAGAGAGCATCTGAGTCAGTCTAGGAGGCTGATCAATGGTTAAGGAAAGAAATCCGGGAAGGCGAGTTCAAGTGTGAAGAAAAACAACACACAGAATGGTTTATTGCTATGCTCCTACCTCACTTGCGTATGCCCATGGGCCATCAGACTTTTGAATCACAAGAAAAAGCCTTGGAAGCTGCCATGAAACTTGAAACTGCACCTAATGATGACACAAGGGAAGGAGTACAACAAATTCAGGAGCAGCTCGGGGCCATGCACATGGAAATACAGAGATTACAGATGGAACGAGGGAAGGGAGTAACCACGGACCTTTGGTGCGAGGATTGCCGGGCGGCGGGACTACATGATATAACCCAGTGTCCGCGGATAAATAGAGGTGAATTGAAGCAAAAATGGTGCAGGTTCTGCCGATCTATAGGACACGATGAGCAGAATTTCCACACATATGACTTACTGGTTGATCAAGGAACCCTCTATAGGGTACAATCCAATCTTGCCTCTCCGAGATCCCTCGCGAGCTTTGGTGGCTCCCCTACACGGGGTAGGGGGGAGGGGAGGAAGCGTTGGACGAGGACGGGGCCAACTGATCTGCTATAACTGTGGAGAGGCAGGGCACTTCGCACGGGATTGCTCAAATCCCACTAGGCAGACTTGTAAATACTGCCGACAGTTGGACCATGAAATCGAAGACTACTCGATTTCGCTAACGAAGATGAAGGACAAACAGTCTACTCCCACACGAAATATATAGAGAGTCAAAACGGAGCTAAGGAGCATAACGCGTAGCATGGTCACCTAGAAAGCAAGAGAGGAGCTTGTTGTTCGGAAGGAACCAGCTCCCGAAAAGCAGGAATCACTGGGAACCCTTGCGCAACTGCCAGAAGAAGAAGTTGAAACCTTTTTAAAGGCATGCTTGAAGCTCCTACGCAGCCCACAGGCAGGATAAAGTCTTCAAGTATTACTGCAGGACTGCGCAGCTCAACCCAGCATGACAAATGAGGTTAAGGAAGTACACAAATTACAAAGCTATAAAAGGCACACCGGGAGAGAGATGCACTTGACTGCACAGATTGATGACTATGAGATAGATCAGGTTTTTCTTGATCTTGGATCTGATGCGAATGTATTACCAAAACAAACCTGGAAACGAATGGGAGAACCTGAACTAGACTGGTCCACCATCCAGTTGTGAATGGCGAATCAATAGAATATCATCCCTCTGGGATGGTTGCCAAGGGTTATGGTTGATGTTGCAGGAGTAAAGGTCCTGGCTGAATTTGAGGTCATAGAAATTGTGGAAGATAGGGACCCCTATCCTGCGCTCCTAGGGATAGACTGGGCTATCAACGTAGGAGGTGTAATAGTACCACGTAGCATGGTGTTTGAGAAGAATGGGACACGTGTAATAGTACCACTAGAACTTGCTGAGGGCGCACGGTATACCGAACCGGCATATGAGGATGAGGAGCTCGATCACATCTACAAGATGACAGCACAGGACGAGGACCAGGATGATTCTACAATAGGTGGAGTATTCAACTGGGAGAATAACAGGGAGTACTTTTCTGACCCAGATGAAGAACTTGAGAAGTGGCAGACCCAGCTACACGATGTTTCAACCCTACGGTGCCCTCGGATTGCAAGGACTCTCTACTGCTTCACTTCGGAGGTAAGGGACCTTTCCCACTTTGATGGGTCTAGTACTATCCAGGACTTCGTAAGAACATTAGAAGCTAGGGTGCCTAAGGATCGACGACTCTGGGCACTCAATCTGGCGCTACGCGGCACACCTGCCCAATGGTGGGATACCCACAGAAAAGCATTTCCAGACTGGGAGACGTGTCGGGATAGGATGGTGCTCCGATTCACACCCCCTGCCGTTGTGCGCACGAAGATATTCATGGGGCTCATAGATCCTCATGCGCATCTACGTATATGGCTAACCAATTGGGCCGAATGAATCCCAGACGAGTGGATCCATCTGTTTATACATGCCTTGGGCCCTATCCCCACTACATGGTACTTAGATGCTGAATTACATCAACGGACCTGCCATTGGGAAATATTAAAAGAGGACTTCCTTGGAACATTTAGACTCATTGGGGGAACAAAAATGCTTGACAAAGCCCTGCAAGACATTGATGCGTTCATCTTTAAGAAGCCTCATCCTCACACCCCACCAGGTGTTCTGACATGGGAGGCCCAGATGCGAGACATAGTCAACTGTCAGAGCTTGGCAATTAATGAAGAGGAAGATAACTCGCGGAATATCTATGTTCCAGAATCTGAAGGGGAATGTACCATAATCAGACCATCGATCTTAAATTTCAATGTAACGCAACCTCTACGACTATGCGAGGTTAATATTGGGACAGATGAACACCCTAAACTGGCGAAAATTGGGCACTATTGGGATGAAGGCACTGTGGGAAAAGTCGTCGAGATACTAATGGAGTACCAAGACTTATTCCCTACAAAATGTTATGAGCTCAAGGGAATCATGGGGGACCTCGTTATTATGCACATCACTCTAAAGCCAGAGGCACAGCCCATCAAGCAGCAGCCCTACCTATTGAATCCTAAGTATAAATAAAAGGTCAAAGAAGAGCTGGAAAAAATGCTGACCGCAGGTATCATTGAACCAGTTGAACAATCAGATTGGATCAGCCCAATGGTCGTTCAAGAGAAAAAAAACAAAAGGGAAAATACGTATCTGTGTGGACCTCTGAAAACTAAACGATACCTGCATTCATGACCCCTTCCCTACTCCCTTCTCCGATGAAATCTTGGATAGCATGGGTGGTCAGGAGGCCTATTCCTTCACAGATGGATTCTCGGGATACCATCACATCAGAATTGCACTAGAGGATCGTAGTAAGACCACCTTTGCCACCGAATGGGGCTGCTTCCAGTACACGGTCATGCCCTTCGGTATTAAGAACGCACTTGCTATCTTTTCAAGGGTCGTAGTGGCCGTGTTCAAAGAATTTATCCATAAGTTTCTGGAGGTTTACTTCGATGACTAGACGATGTTTGGCTTAGTAAAAGATCATGTCTAGAACCTATGATTAATGTTAGATGTGTGTCGAAAGCACCATATCTCCCTGAATATCAAGAAGTGCATCTTCTGCGTGCCATTCAGAATCTTGCTAGGTCATATAGTTTGTCGGCAGGGTCTGATGGTTGATCCTGCGAAGATAGCTATAATTATCAAATTGGCAGCCCCTACAATGGAGAAATAGTTGCGCTCCATTCTCGGTCACACAGGCTATTACAGAAAATTCATTCAAGGATATGCCCTGATCACAACACCCATGGAATAGTTGCTAAAGAAAGATGTCTCTTTTTTTTGGAATGATGAATGTCAGAAGAGCTTTGAACTGCTTAAGGAGAAGATGATTTTTGCACCCATACTGATATTCCCTGACTGGTCAAAATAATTCCATATACATGTTGATGTGTCAGTCATTGCCTTGGGTATGGTCCTTACGCAGCCTGGCGAAGGGGATATTGATCATCCGGTTGCCTTTAGTCGAAAAATTTCAGGTGCCGAACGGAATTACTCTACCACTGAACGCGAAGGACTAGCTATGGTGTATGCGCTACAAAAATATCGACACTATCTGCTGGGGGGACACTTTAAGATGTTTAAAGACCATTCGGATTTGAAATACCTGGTCAACGAGCCTGTGTTGGGGGCGAAGATTTGCCGCTGGTTGTTTCTATTTCAAGAATATGATTTTGAGATCATCGTGAAGCCTAGAAGGTTGAATGCAGGCTCAGATCATCTGTCTCGTATTGATACAGGGGAAGAACCCACTAACTTGGACAAAGGCTTACCTGATGCGCAGTTGTTTACCATTAAAATGGTGGATGACCACTTTGCTGATATCATTGAGTTCCTTACTACAGGTATGGACCCTACTGCGTATTTGGTGTAACAAAAAAAGGAGTTGGTTACCCGAGCGACATAATTTACTATCATCGCAAGAGAGCTATACAAGCTAGGTGCAGATGAAATACTCTGTAGATACGTATTAGAACATGAACGACCCGCCATCCTTGTAGAAGCCTATGAGGGAGTCACTGGCGGCCACTATGCAGGTAGGGCTACAGCTGATTCGGATCTTGGGGGGAGGCCCCCAAGATCTAAAAAATTGAAATGGATCTGACAAGATCTGCAAAATTAAAATGCCAGAAAAAAGAGAGAACACAAAGAAAATAAAACCAAAAAGAAACTTGTTTTATTAAAACAGAGAATAACTGTAGAAGCTACATTGTGGTAGAAAAATCTGTCCTTTTACAAACTGAGGCTTGTTATTTATAGCTTTTTTTGAGTTACAATACCATGTGTAGATACCATAGGCCAATACCATGGGTAAATCCCATGTGTGGATGAATACCATGGGTGGATACATACCATGGGTCACTTACAATACCATGGGTGAATAAATATCATGGGTGGATGAATACCATGGGTCGATGCCATTTACAATACCATGGGTAAATTCCATGGGTGGATGGATAACATGGGTAGATGAATACCATGGGTTGATGCCATTTTCCATTCGGATCATTCCTCCCTCCTTAAGAAGCAATGGTCCCCATTGCATGAAGTTCCCTCCTGAGAAGCCTTTGTTGAATATGAAGAGTCACTGAAGAGAAGGGTTTTGTGTAGTTAACCCATAACCATGATGAACGAAGATCTGAGGATAGAGATACCCTATAATGCTTGTGACCAACTGTGATATTGACAGTGTGCGGCCTAGCAAATGGACTTCGATGAAGTGTGGGTTTGTGGATGAACCAAAACCATGAAAAATGAAGATTTGAGGATAGAGATACCCTGTAATGCTTGTGACCAACTGTGTGACTAACAGTGTGCGGCCTAGCAAATGGACTTCGATGAAAAAGATTTTGTGCGATTGACCCATAACCGTGATGCTGATTGTTGATGATGTAACAGGTTCCTACATAGCTTGGGGTGGGAGGGAACGTCTCCAAATAACCCAAGCTGAACGCTTCTATGATGAAACTGATGAATGTGAAGCAGATGCCTACTAAAGCAAGGTGGGAGGGCACGTCTCCAAAGGGAACTCGCTCCGAATGCTGCTCCAGATTTAAAATGAACATAATTCAGTCAATATAACTCAGAATATTTATTATAACCTATTTTTGGAAATGGAATGATCATTCTGGATCTTCTTTTGTGTTTGAAACCATTATCTGGAGACTCTAGACTCTCAGATTCATGCTGGAACTGTCTCGTCGTCACAAAATTTCTGAAAAAATAGTTGATTTTAAATCAACGATAACGCCCACATCCAAACTCTGATTCGACCGATTTTTTTTTGAACTTGGGTGATTTTTCAAGAGGAGCTAAGATATATATCCATTCTTCTGAAATTTTGCACTAAAAATTTCAAAAAATGACACGAGAGCCACCGTCCATGAATTGTTGTCAGAAAAATTGTTTCAACATTGCTGATTTTGAATCAACGATATCTCCCTCATCCGAACTCCAATTTGGCAGATTTTTTTTTTGAATTTGAGTATTTTTTTGCATGGAATCCAGATCTGGTCTTTTTTTTTGTAAATTTTTCACCAAAGGTTTTAGATCTGATCTGAAAACTCGGCGCCAAAAAAAATTCATGGATTTTTCTGAAGATTGCTGCAAAACATTGAAACTGAAATATGTTTCAAACCCTCATTCCCATGGAGGCGTAACCTGAATCTGATACCACTGATCTAGATCTTGGGGGGATGCCCCCAAGATCTAAAAAATTGAAATGGATTTGACAAGATCTGCAAAATTAGAATGCTAGAAAAAGAGAGAACACAAAGAAAATAAAACCACAAAGAAACTTGTTTTATTAAAACAGAGAATAACTGTAGAAGCTACATTGTGGCGGAAAAATCTGTCCTTTTACAAACTGAGGCTTGTTATTTATATCCTTTTTTGAGTTACAATACCATGTGTAGATACCATAGGCCAATACCATGGGTAGATACCACTTACAATATCATGGATAAATCCCATGTGTGGATGAATACCATGGGTGGATACATACCATGGGTCACTTACAATACCATGGGCGAATAAATATCATGGGTGAATGAATACCATGGGTCGATGCCATTTACAATACCATGGGTAAATTCCATGGGTGGATGGATAACATGAGTAGATGAATACCATGGGTTGATGCCATTTTCCATTCGGATAATTTACAACGCAAAATATTTTGAGGGCTAGCTTGTGGTGGCCTACCCTGCATTAGGATTCTTACACCTATTGTAGAAAGTGTGATACCTACCAATGAACCAGCCACCCCTCACAACGTGATGATATGCCGTTGCAGCCCCAAATGGCCCTACAGGCTTTCGATAAATGGGCCATTGACTTTATAGGACCCATTAATCAACGATGCAAGAAAATCGACGCGCACTACATTATCACTGTGACTGACTATGTCACACGATGGGCTAAGGCATAGGCCGTGAAGGATTTTACTGCTGATACTGCTATGCACTTCATCTTTGAGAAGATTCTGACCAAGTTTGGCTGCCCGAAAATCCTAATGAGTGACAGAGGTACACATTTTGTTAACCAAATGATTCAAGATTTGAACGACGAATTCTGGATCCACCATGCCAACAGTACACCATACCATCCCCAAGCTAATGGGATGGTGGAAGCTTTCAACAAAACTTTGGAGTAGGCATTAACGAAGGTTTGTAATGCCGATCGTAGTGAATGGGATATTCACATCCCCTCGGTCTTATGGGCTTACTGGACGACCTGCAAAAAGCTGACCGGTAGGACACCTTTCTGAATGGTATATGGCAAGGAGGCCATCATGCCCATAGAATATGTTGTTCCTAGCCTATGCATTTCAGCATTCACAAATATGGCAAACTTTTATATCATAGTAGAACACCTGGCGCAACTGGTAGCATTGGAAGAAGATCAGTTTATTGCTCAGTTCCAACAGCAGGTACAAAAAGCTAGAGATAAAGCTTGGCATGATCGACACATTTGCCATAAGACATTTTTCGCAGGTGATCTTGTCTTGTTATAAGACAGCCAATTTGGTGAACATCCTGGTAAATTCCGGCAGCACTAGCTTGGTCCCTACATAGTTCATAAGGTTACGAATGGCGGAGCAGTCCAGTTAGCTACCCTGCGCAGTGACCTCCTCCCTAGTTTTGTCAATGGAGGTCGACTCAAACCATACCAAGCTACGAATCATGGGGTCGCAACAGTGCCATGACTCGGGACGAGTCACAAGATTGTGTTGGGGGACTGTTGGAACGAGGTCTCCTAACAAGCTACAAAACTGGTCCTTTTTGGTTATTTTGGATTATATTTAATATAACGCAGGGGTTTTGGGGTGGATCAAAGCCCCAAACACACTGTAATGGGTCAAAGGGGTAAAATAGGGGTCCGAAAACCATGGGTTGTGGACCATAGGAATGTTAAAGCTAGATTGTTATAAATAGAGAGGAATTTCAGATTGTAAGAGGTAGGATTTGATGAGCTATTGATGCGATCTTTTGGGTAAGCGATATGTTTGAGTTTTTTGGGAATGGACTCCTGCTGGCTGTGTGTGCAGAGATCCTAGTCTAGCTGCGTGCGGACCTTGCTGCTGTGTGCGCAGGTTGGGAAGGGAATTGTAAGGAAAGGTTGATGAATGAATGAATACGCAGGATTATTAGATCTGAATCTACGAGTACCATTGAATGAATTGCTGGTAATTACTGTGTTATTAATTTTCTATCTTTACACTGCGAAGGTCTATATATTGAATGAATGGATCTGTTCCGTTTTGGTTATATCATGCTGCGAAAGTTTGTGTATTGAATTGGATCTAGATATGTTCTGTTCTGGTTATGTAATGTTGTGTTGATGTTATGGAAAGAATATAATTGTATATCTAGTGCATGTGGATGCAATTGGATACATATTTAACCTTGTGCAGAGACAAGGTAATCTGAACAGAACAAAACCCTACTTGCCTTACCCTTCCTTTCTCAGGGTGCGAAAACCTGGTTCCAGCACCCACCCATATTAATTCAGGTGAGACTATGACCTATGCAAGCAGGTCACTATTGAAAGGGCTAGTAGTATAGGGGTTTGTTGGCAAACCTTTCAGACTGAACCTGGGTCAGGACCCCTCAAGCCAACAACAGTAGACATAAAATGACTTGCAAAGTCAACCAGACCTCCCTCTTTCTGTTCTTTCCTTACTATATCTGTCCAAAATACTACTGACTATCTATTCTTATTATTATCCATAATATTTAACCCTAGATGCATGAATTCTTCTACATTTTGATATA
The DNA here is from genome assembly GCA_034641835.2 of Pinus albicaulis. Classification (NCBI taxonomy): domain Eukaryota; kingdom Viridiplantae; phylum Streptophyta; class Pinopsida; order Pinales; family Pinaceae; genus Pinus; species Pinus albicaulis. Next base: position 1,053,055,206 of record CM076572.1, on the reverse strand, counting down.
AAAAGAGATAAATAACAAGAGAGGGAAACCTAAATGAACCCGTAAGTGATAAGCTCATGAGCTGAGAGTTGACAGCTTCTTGCCAATAAGAAGGAATATCCAGCACTACTATTGGCTTCATCATCAAGGCGAACATTCCCAGAACTGATTTGTCTACTATGTTGTCATTGTATTTTCCCAATATCTTTGAAATGCACCTTAGTACCGATCTGACTTTTTCATTGAAAACCTCCATGGAGAATTCTTTATTGTCAGGTGCAAACTGCTTCGTATCTGGCTTTAGGAAAAGGATAAATTGATTGAATTCTTGAACTACAAGGCTATCACAATGTGCTATTAATGAATCATTAGTGAATTAGACATAGGACTCTGACTCAGGGTAACACAAAGCTTGACGAATTAATAGAGCGCCTGAGACCTGCAAGACATTGTCTCCTTGACAATTCATCACAAAACACTTGCCTGAGTACATGAATGACACTAACCAATACACAAACTTAGGAAAAAGGTGTGTTCTTAGAATGCATGCAGACAACACATCTGTTTTGACCATGGCGTGAAAATGGGAGAAGCTTTATCATTCAGAAATACTTGTTGATAGAATAGAAGGTGGTCTATAGAATAGACAATATCTTGAATATCCCTCTAAGTGTCCATGAGAGGAATATGACTGGAGGAAACCTGAAAGGGATGGATGCTTGGCCATAATTAAGCTTGAGATGATAAACAATGACAAGGTGGCAGACAACAGTGAAAGACATAGGGTGGACAAATTATCAAATACGGAAGAACAACAATAACGTTGAAACGATGAGAACCAATCTTAAGTAGGTGGCACGAGCTTAAGACTTAAATGCTGAAACGACGTGAAAAAAGACCGTTAAAATTACCTTGACATGGCCGATATCTGTCGCCAAATTGCTACTCATGTCAGTGCGGGAGGTCTCAAAGTACAGAGGGCTCGTTGGGTTCATGCCCCCGCTGTTAATCTCAGCCGCAGATCTGGATCAACCCTGCAACCAACAAGGTCAACTGCGGAGACACCCTCCTTGTTAACCCACACACGGAAAGTGCCAGTGGGTTGACACTTTTTTTCCTTGCCTGATGAATCATCGGATTGTGCTTCATAACCTGCTCACTATTTAGCTGTGTACTGGGACCCGATTCCACAAAATCTTAAAGTATTAAAAATTAGACTTAATGTAACAAATATTAAATTTTTATGCTAAAGTACATGAAATTTTATACTTTAGCATACAATCTCAGAATTTTCTATTTTTTTATTCTTATTTTTGAAAAATTTAAAATGAAGGAAATCGCAAATGAACCACAACAGGGAGTATGGTCCGTATAGTGCAATGCAGATCTCAGAATTCTTGTATCGGTTTTCCTTTTTCTCTTGATGTCAAAGGGGGAGAGTAACTTGGTGTTTCAATAATTCTTATAATTGATGAGTCTATCAGGTATCTACAAGTTGTGGTGATCAAAAACCAACATGGTTTCCATCAAGTCCAAAGGGTGAGATTGTTAGCATTATGATGTAATATGTTGTCCTTGATGGCAACCTACTAGATGAGTTGCATTTTGATAGCAACCTATTTGTTGAAGATGCAAAATTGATGTATCTACAGGTCATTTTAGATGTGACAGAGAAAGGAATTCCAGTTAGTGGCAGAGGAATGATGAAGGTAAAATTTAAATATGTATATACAGGTTTGATGAAGGGAACATGAGTATACATCCATAATTAGTTATAAGCAATTTTGGTGAAAAAAAGTCGCGTATACACGTGGGTTCAAAGAAGCAAAGCCAAGTATGTATTTACACACTCAGTTTATGATACCAGAGGTCATTACAATGGTATTAGCCCACAGTATTGAGTGTAGTAACGAATATTTGATCCCGCCTAAGAATACCACCGACACTTGTGTGGTTTTTAGCTCATGGTATTCGCTAAGGCTCAAAATATATAAGGAGTAGAAGATCATAGTGCAAGTGTGCAAATGTGAATGAGAATTGAATGAATACTTCAGTCTGAAGTATATCTGCATGGTGTGGGATATATTCAATAGATAGATATGATATTTTGATGCACTCATGAATACAATAATGGACTAGGATCTCTAGACCTGAAATGACCATATATTTGCATGATTTGTTTATGAGTTTTTTAGATCTGTGGTCTGGCGCATAATTGTTGAAATAAATGATATGATTTGAGCAAGTTTTAAGCTTTGAAGGGTTACACAGGCTTGTAATATTTACATATATATACACTGGTTCGTCATGATGAAAGTGCGTATACCCACAGGTTTGTTTCAGCAAAAGTGCGTATGGAAGTTATGGTTTTTATGAAGATTGCTGAAGAAAATTTCTGATCATTTCTGCTATGTTTCTTTTGTCTGCCAATGAAGTATTCATGTAGATCTGGAATGTTTAAATACTGTTTATTCTGCTATTTAATTATGTATAAATATGATCAGTGACTGGGTGATTGAATATGATGGATGCTGGTGGCGGAATAAGGGCTATGTAAATTTGACAAAGTATTCTTGAATGTCTCTGATTTGTTCTGAGTCTAGTTAGATCCATAAATTAAGTATATAAAGATCTATACGCAGGTTCGTCCATAGAAAAGCGCGTATACACGCAGGTTGCAGTAAGTAAAGTAGTGTATACAATTGGCTTTATGAATGATTAGGGTTGAAGGTGATTCTGTGTGTTAGTACTGAAGGATGGGTTTAATTCTGCGATCTGGTTACAATGATCTCACTGTTCTGTTTATTGGTTGATGGATATTAGTATTGATCTACAAATTGTGTTGTGTTGAAGCTGTTGGATCTAGTGTGAAAATTTATCAAACGTGGTCTGCAGTGGTTCTGAGGGTTGAAGCCTTCAGTGTGGAAGTTGAAGCTTCCTTCCAGTAGAAGATGGCGACCAGTTCAGGGAATTGTAGCTCCCTTCCAGTAGTGTCTAGTAAATGAGATCAGGGGGTTGGATCTCCCTTCCAGTAGCAGCTAGAGAATGAGAGTGTAATATTCCCAAATGGGAAAAACATGAATATAGTGAAAAATGCTGGAACAATAATGTAAAACATCATTTAAAAGAAAGAGTCCAATATGGAGACCTTTAATATGTTATAATAGTAGAAAAATATGTATAAATAATGGGCCAGAAGATACACAACAAGAAAGATCAAGCCTCAAATGATCAAAATCCCTTAATAAGAGGTGCTGCTACTATATATAAAAGTTGGAAGACCCTTACAAATTTGTTTTAAAAGCTCTGCTATAGAAAAATGATTATACATCAGATCTAGGGCTGATATGTGCCTCAAAAGATAGATCTACTACAGATCTGAGCACTATACAACCTCCTTTGAAGAACCCCTTAATGGTTTTCAGCAAAACACCATGTACAAGATGGGGATCTAGGTCCTAAGGCTGCAGATACACTGCGAAATAAAGATCTGGAAAGATTTGATATGATCAATAGAATAGGCTCCTCCACTAGAAAACCAACTCTCCAAATGGTGTGCCAATCCACCCTGCAACTCCTCCTAAAGAAATAACGCAGATCTAGAAGAAAACTGCGTTGTAGGGATAACTAACCAGTTGGCCTAACGCCAAGATCTAAAAATATGCATAAGGGCCTTCATTATTTTCCTCCCAATGGAAAGGAAGCCTCCTCCACTGAAAATGAGCAATGAAATGACCTAAATCTAGTCTCCACTGTTGCAACCTACAAAACAACCAAACCCTCAACAGGATCTACGCTGTAATGAAAGATGAAGCTTGACCTTAAGCATGATAGTGGAAAATGTAGTACAAGACTGCTCCAAGATCTTCTCAATGGAAGAGGTGGGATTCACGATCAGGAACACCTAGTGCTAAACAACACCCAATCTCAGCTAAACAACAAGAGAAATATATATGTCTAAACAGACCATATATTCAGAAATATCATATACATCCATAATGAACAATGGTTGCCATCGTCTTCGTTAAATAAGATATGAGCTTGCAAACCCTAAGCCCCATCTAATAATAACACTACTTCCACACAAATCATCTCCATCTAAAACTACGTTGTCTCTCATTGATGACCAATCCTCCATGAAAACGCTATTGATTTGGTCAAGGTTGACCCAGTCAAGGTGTTCCAACCCCTTTTCACACCTTAGGGTGCTCAATTAAGCTGCAAAGATTTATCTCTTTCACATTTTGCATTGATTTATTCATTGTTAAGGAGAATTATGGACCTCCATTGTTCTCTTATTCTTTAAAAAAGGTATCAAAACAAAATTTAATATTCCAACTAGCTCATGGCTAATTGGGAATATTACAGAGAGAAGGTTGCAGCCTTCTGCAGGCAGGTGCCCGTGTACTGATATGAGTCTGCATCAATACAAAATTGTAAGAAGTTTTATATATAATAAATATTGAAGATAGAGACAACAACATCGGTAGTTTTCTCCTCACTTGGGTTTCCACCTTAAATCTTGGTGTTCATGTGTGATGCCCTCATGTGATGATTTATTTTGTTATTACCGCACATTTTTTCTGCTTAAATGTCTGATGCATAATTGATGAATTGGGCTTAGTAATGTTTCTGAATATTTATCTGAACATTAAGTTTATTGGTTATACGCAAGTTTCATTTAATATGGCCGTGTACATATGCTAGTTGGACTAATAAGAGTCACGTATGGAAATTAGTAAAGAGAAGTAAAATATTATGATTCTTGTAAATACTAATTCATCCCCCCTCTTAGTATTTTTCCCAACAAAAAGACGACACTTTGTTTTTCTTCCAAAAGAGACTGGAACACTTAGAGAAAACACATGGGAAGAATATTAATACTAGAGATGAAAACATATAGAGTCAAAGTAAGCTATGAAATTGGATGTAGGCAAAATTTTTGGATGGTGTTGTTGCAGCGACAACACTTGGCGACACATTGGTTGAATTCCAAATTCTCTACCTTGGTCTAATATTTTATGCAGGGCCCAATTTTTCAAGAAGTATTGATTCATTGTACATATTACTCTAGCTTCTCCACTTACCTTGGTAATAGTTATATTCCCCTTAATCTCTTTCTTAGTTGAACACAATCATAAGGCCATCCATATCACAATGTTTCAATTCATGAGGAGGGTAACATAATTCGTGAGCTTAAGATATTCAAAGTATGATTTTTCACATATGGGGTTACTTCGCTGCTAGTAGGCCTAGACAACACCCTGATTGAGTTACTACAGGAACACAATAATTTCTTTGCTTCTAGTGAGCCTGGAAGGTACCCCAACAAAGTTACTTGCTTTGCCTCCCTACGTAGGAAGCCTTTCTCTTCTTTAAGCCTTTATTTATTTATTTATTTTTATAATATTGTGCTTCGACACTTATTTATTTCATGAGGTGGAAGAGGGATCCCGAATTATTGAAAGTATAAGAGGTTGTTCCTTCAAAGAAGCATTTATAAAACCTCTCATATGAATTTTCTTAAATAAAAAATCTTCTGGATAAATCACATCACTATTTTCGGATCGACACATTTCAAACCCCTAGTGAGGTTCATTAGCAGGAGAAATATGGATTGCGAGATCAAAAAATTACATAATTATAGTAGATATTCAACAATAAACTCCAAATTATCATAAATAATAAAAAATCATTAAAAGGAAAACATCTAGTCAAATTTACTAGATGTTTTGGTCAAATAATAAATAAATAAACTAACAAATTAGAAATTTACAAAACAATATAACAAAGATTGTAAAATATATATACTCTAGATTCTCCATTTACCCCAGTCATATATATATCCCTTTAATCTCTTTCTTGGTTGAACACAATCATAAGGCTATCCTTATTGCAATGTTTCAATTCATGAGGAGGGTAATGTAATTCGTGAGCTTAAGATATTTAGAGTATTGAGTTTTCATATCTGGTGTTGCTCTGCTACCAGTAGGTCTGGATAGTACCCCGATGGAGTCACTACAGGAACACAAGAATTTCTTCGCTTCCAGTGAGCCTGGACATTACCCCGACAAAGTTAGTTGCTTAACCTCCCTACATAGGAAGCCTTTCTCTTATTTCAACATTTATTTATCTATTTTTAAAAGACTGTGTTTTGACACTTATTTATTTCTTGGGGTGGAAGAGGGATCCTGAATTATTGAGAGTAGAAGAGGTTGTTTCTTCTAAGAAGCATATATAAAACCTCACATTTGAATTTTCTTAAAGAAAAACTCTTCTAGATAAATCACATCACTGTTTTCAGATCAACACGTTTCAAACCCCTAGTGAGGTTCATCATCAGGAGAAAGGTGGATAGTGAGGTCAACGAATTACATAATTATAGTAGAGATGCAACAATAAACTCCAAATGATCATAAATAATAAAAAATCATTAAAAGGAAAACATATAGCAAAATTTACTATAATACTTATAATTTTTGGTCAAATAATAAATAAATAAACTAACAAATTATAAATTTCCTAAATAATATAGCAGAGATTATAAAATATATATACATATTTTTAATATAATAAGAAATTATAATATAAATTTTTTTTTTTTCATCAAATAATAAATGAATAAACTAATTAGTTATATTTTTTCTAAAGAATAACATAAAATAGATTATAAAATACACATAAACATTTCTAGTATAATAGGAAATTATAATATAATTATTTAATTTTATTTAATAAATATTATTAAATCCAAAAGAAAACAAATTAGGAAAGGAAGTTATAAAAATATTATAACAATTTTCTTTTTAATGAATTTTTATTCTTTATGACCATTTGGAGTTTACCATTGCATCTCCACTATAATTATGTAATTTGTTGATATCACTGTCCATCTTTCTCCTGATGATGAAACTCAGTAGGGGCTTGAAACATTTCGATCCGAAAAAAAGATGTGATTTATTCTGAAGAGTTTTCCTTTAATCATGAATAAAAAAAGCTTCCATTCTGAGATGAATTTGCTTGTTAAGATTCCCCCCTTTTCCTTCTCTACTTGATCGGATCAGCATGAAAAGCACCGAAACATAAAGAATCGAGCATAGAAATGAGGCTCCTAGAATAGATACAAGTGTCATGGTTTCACATAAATCTCTCTTACGCAAGGATCATATTTTCCATCAAACGTCATCGAATAAAAGGCAATAAACCAAGATGAAGAAGGACTAAAGGTTAGTGAATTGTTGCAGTGTCACAAAGCCCTTTTTTATTTTTCCACATACATCAGAATCCAATTTTTTTTACACATGAGGATTATTCATATGAACGAAATGATATACTGAAAGACTAAAAATATCAAACAAACAAAAAAAAACTA